>CM076407.1:27546395-27835005 GCA_038363315.1 Mugilogobius chulae
TTCGAAGACATGTCTCAAAATAATTAGGATCAGATTCATGTTGCTCTAACCTCCTACGACTACCTTCTCTCTCTCTCTCTCTCTCTCTCTCTCTCTCTCTTGTTTTCTGTCTTGTGTGTTTCTTTATCTCTTTCTCCCCCTCTCTCTTTTTCTTTCTCCACCCCTCTCTCCATGTGTCTTTCTTTTTTTCTCTTAATCTCTCTCCCCCTTGTCTGTCTCTTTTTCTTTTCTTCCCTTGCCCCATCTTTCTTTCTCTCGCCTGTCTTGTTCTTTGTACCTCTCTCTTTCTATGCCTACTAATATTACTACTATTTCGCTCTTTCTTTTTTGTTATCTCTGTCCTCCATTTTTTCCAGCTCTTTCTGTCGCTCTTTTGTCTTTCCTAGACATCTCTCTTGTTTGTATCTTTCTATTTTTGGTCCATCTCTTTCTTTTTCTTTCTCTTTCTCCCAGTCTTTCATTCTATCTAGCTTTTTCTCCCTACCTGTCTCTCTATTCTCTCTCTGACTCTCTCCCTATTCACTCTCTATTCTCTTCCTGTCTTTCTCTTTATCTCTCTCCCTAAGTTTCTCTCATTCTCTCCCTCTCTCTCTCCCTGTCTCGTCTCTGTCTCTCTCTCTCCCTATGTCTGTCTCTCCCTTCTCTCTCTGTGTCTCGCTGTCTCTCCCTCTATTTCTCTCCCCATCTCTCTCTTTGCCTCCCTATGTCTCTCTCTCTGTCTCTCCCCCATATCTCTCACTTCCCCCAAGTCTCTTTCTCTCCCTGTTTCTGTCTCTCTCTCTCTCTCTCTTTCTTTCTCTCTCGCTTTCCCTACCCCCCTCCCTGTCTCTCTCTTTCTCTCTCTCTTTCTCTCTACCTATCTATCTATCAGTCTCTCTCTATTTCTCTCTTTCTTAAACCCTTCATTGTCATAAAATAGCCAAAGTTGCTTTCACTTGCTTTGTGCGTTTATAGAAGTGACTTTACTTTTTTTTTTTTTTTCATTCCATTGATGACATTTTATTCATATCAAACCCTTCAACTGCCCACACCTGATGTAAATATCACTTTTTACTAGTAAACTAAGACTTTGAGGCTTTTAATTCCTCTGAAAAGCTGATTTTGTCTTCATGTCAGCGCTCACAAGTGCTTCAGAAGTAGTTCTTAAAAAAATCAAGATGTTTTGACTTCCATGTTCTTTCATTTTCAGTCATTTCGTTTGAGTGGAAGGCAAGACTTTTAAAAACATTTTCTCTAATCCTTTCAGTCTCTCCTGGATTACTTTTACTGTGGTAAGAAAACATGTACATAAAGCACAACTAACTCAAGTTGACTCACAACCACGTTTAAATGGAGGTTACTGATGTTGTGTTATGTCAGCGAAGTAAACATAGTTAAAAAAAGATGCTAAAACACGCCAGGCATCGCTGCACTTGCATCATTGTTGATATACTATTTACATTGTGGGATCGTTGGATCACTTTATTGTTCTCTATGTCTTCGTGTCTATTTTTGACACAATATATTCCCTTAAAAGAAAATGTTTTGCTTTGTTGGAACGTTCCCAGCATGACATTAAACGGAGGGCACACGGTGGCGCAGCGGTTAGCGCTCTGGCCTCATAGCAAGAAGTTCTGGGTTCGATTCCCAGTCGACCCAGGGCCTTTCTATGTGGAGTTTGCATGTTCTCCCCGTGTCTGCGTAGGTTTCCTCCGGGTTCTCCGGTTTCCTCCTACAACTAAAAACATGTCCATTAATGCCTCCCCTGACCCTTCCCCAGGGCTCCCCTGCAAAAGAGATTCTTAATCTCAGTGGGACTTCCTGGTTAAATAAAGGTCAATTAAAATTAAAATTAAATAAGACAGAGGTGTCCAAGCTTTTTCATTAAGGCATTTTGAAACACAGACTAAATGTAGGGTCAATCTAGTGAACCAGCAATACAAAATTCAAGTTAAAATGAGCTTCAAGACATATTGATCTTAAAACCATCATAGTGCACAGTAAAATCTTGATATACAGACTTTAAAGCATTTGATTTCCAAAAATATGTTGAACTTATTGCTGTTTAGGCTAATTCTTGAGGAGGTTTGAGGGCCACAGTTTACACATGTCTGTCAAATACAGGACTTGAAAAAATTTAATTACACAAGCAATTAAACTTACTCCAAAGTTGTCAAGGCTGTCCTAACAAGTTGGATGGTTTGTGTCAAAAATAGCATCAGTTTGACGGCCTTTACTTTTTCTTTTGAAAGGGAACTAAATTAAATAAAACATGATGAAGGAGTTCTGTATAATAGAGCTACTTGTGCTCTTGTTTCAAAACCAGAGACAAGGTTAGTCAAGACCAGAAATAAATGAAAACATAATATCGTTTCAAACATTTCTGTGATCTAAGGCGAGTTATGTGAATGTTCAAAGTTGAGTTGCATCAGAATGTATAAAGGCGTTTTTCTCGCTGCGAATCAACTGGTTCCTGGATTTGGGTTTGATCTTTGTCTCCCACTTGTGCTCCACTGGCCCGGGGCCCATCACGGCACCGCAGACTCCCAGGCCTTCAGTCTGTCTGCGTTCTGACCAGGAGTGATAAGGGGAGCTGAGGTCAGAGCAGGACTGCTCATGTAGAACTCAACCAGGGGTGCAGGGACCAAAGACGGCACGCACACATTTACTTGGAATGACTTCAGGCTCCAAACTATGATGAATGTAATATTTTTGGATAGTCTTTTGATGTAAATTTTGAATCATTTTTGTGGATTTTGGCATGAATATCACCATGACAAAAAAATACAATTGGTGATAAACAACAAACAATTACTAAAACGAATTACTTAGGGAGTACTTGAAATGTACAACAAAGCACAAAGCATTACTTGGGGTAAAAAAATAATAATTAAACTTTAAACATCAACTAAACATTAACTAAACATTAACTAAAATCCTTTCCACTGTGAGCTATGGAGTGAAAAGAGAGAAAGGCTGAAAGTTGTGGCATGCATGTTATGATGTGTGTTTAAGATTAGACACAGACTTTTAGCAGTTTACTGGCGATATAAATTGTGTGATTAAATTAGGCATTTTATCATGGCAGAGCACTGACATATTTTAAATCTATTCTGGAGAATTTAGAATCTTTCCAAATTTGCTACAGCGTAAAATTGTGATCCTTTTAAGAATCATTCGCGGGCATGTACAAAAATGGTTTTATACAACTTCAAGAAGGCTTGGCTTAAAGGGACTATACTCGATTTTTCTGAACAAAATAACTTAAAAACAATTACCCCCTCGCATTTGATGTCTTGTTAATGTATCTATCCAGGTGGAAATGAATCCGCAAAGTCCTGTCTATATCTACTAAAATTTCATTTTTGTCCAATTTTTTCTGTTTTAGCATTGAGGCTAACTGTTGTTAGCATGGTGATTCACCTCACCGCTAACAGCTGTAAAAAATCATTAAAACACATCATGATGAACAATTCTGAGGCTCAGAATGCATTAGATAACAAACAAATCATGTAGACTAAAGTAGGAAGTTTAAAATGAATTATTTCAGTTGTTTTAAGGATGCAAAAATCAGGTACAGTCCCTTTAAGTAACAGCATGTCTGTGGGTTCATTGAGAGTTTGTTACAACTTACTGTACCTCCTGAACTCTCTCTCTTCCTGACCTGGCTGGTTCACCTCCTTCTCAGGATTAGCCTGTTCTTTTCCAACCAGATTTTTTTTTTGCAAATGGCTCTGTAGATTTAAAACCCTATCTGTAATTGAATGTGGTCAATCCTGGTCACATCTTCACTGTGGTTTGCCAAACTTTGCCTCAAGTTTTCTCTTTTGTTTCCCACTGGGACTCACAGAGAAGGAAGGTCTAAGACAGGCCTATTCAACTTACATCCAGCTTCAAAATTAGCAAAGATCATATCTGGCCCTCAACCATCTTCCAAGTATAATTAATTAATTCAAAGTGTACTTATCAGCTTTGGTCCATTTTAGCTTTGGAGTAATTCTGCTTTACCGGACCTGGTGTTTTCCTAATTCTGGTTATCTTGGTTCAGAATTGGCCAGTTCTATATAGTCCTTTGTGCAGTACTGTTTTGGACGTTTTTGTTGTAATTCAAACAACCAAAAAACAAAATTAATAAAAAATGACAATATTACACAGTAAAATGTGTTCTGGAGGTTCAGTGATGCTTTAAACAAGGATAAAATGCAATGTAATAAGACCACAATTTAATTACATACAAAAATTGCATTAACCATCACATTAAACAAAAAGGAGAGTAGCAGGGACGGCAGCATAAAGCCCAAAGTCATTAGTGTGCATTATTCATGTTCTAACAGCCTCAGGAAAGAAGCTGGACTTTAGATAAGCTTTAATGCTGCTCAGTCACAGAAGAACGGGGGCAGAACAGACAGTGGGTGTGGTGCAGTCCTGGTGGTCCATCTACTGCTGCAGCGTTTTGTGTAAATGTCAGTCTGAAATCACATCCACTCATTCTCTCCATCGCTCTGACCACGCACTGCAGTCGTCCTGTCCAGAGATGAGCACTGACTCTGATGGAACCGCATCTGAAGAGTATAAGCAGAAAAACTGTTTCTAACTAATTAATGACAAATGTACAATAAATATTACGACAAAATATAAAATAAACAGTAAACGTGGTTTCAAATGTTTTTCATCAAGTACCACCTGATGAAACATTTGGTTTTGTCAGTAGCATCTCGATCAGGTAAATGGTTTCTATTTATAGCTATAGCACTTTTCCACTTTACAAGCCTCTCAAAGCGCTTTAAGTGCCTATGACAACTTGAACTACTAATTTAACTAAAGCACAGATAAAATCATTCTTTCAAGACTTTTCTAAGCTTTTTACAAATGTCGTGTCTCTTTGGCCATGTTTTAGGATTACATTTGAAAACTAAGTTATCCATAAGAGAACCAAAGTGAACAAATGTGACTTTGCATTAATCCAATATTAGAACAAAGAGGGCATTGTACAGAGGGTTTTCGATCGACGTCATTGTCCTCTCTACTGCGCATGTGTTATGCAGAAAGAGACGCGCTCCGTCTGCTTAGCTGGGGAAACTTCTTTGAATAAAACAACAAAATGGAACGAGAGCAGCTGTTTTAATTAGGTTTGAACCGGTCTGACAAACGTCTGTCTCAGAGACGATTTTCTCGCTGTTTTTTCACTCACCTGAATATGCTAACTAATCTTTGCATATGGTGCTTTGCCTATCGACTGATCAGTCGTGTTGGTGAACAGCTGGGGCCAAAAACACATCCCTGGGGGTTTCATGTGTTGAGAGTTACTTGGGGAAGAAACTGAAACTTCTCACTGTTGGTAAGGGAATCCAGCTTTTAGACAATGATGGTTTCAGTCCAAGCAGTTTTCTTTTGTTAATGCAAGTTTGTGGTGAGAAGGTGAGGGGAAAGGAGTAGCAACACGTAGTAAAGTGGTAAATATAGTAGTTTCTAGATCTTTTTGTAGATATGACATGTGGAGATGTTAGATTTAGAATTTATTTTCTATCAGTCATCCCCAGTCTTAGTGGCTTCTGCAGCATTGTCTTCTCAACATCCTGGGACTCCAGAGGGATTTCATTGTGTGATGGTAAGGCCTGGAGCGGATTACGGTTCAAGAATCCAGGTTTTGGATTTGCTGGTTGCTTGGAAACAAGGAACATTGGCAAAGACGGACAGTAGAAGTAGGCAGCAGGAGTTAGCGGTTAGACTTGCAGGTTGTTGTGCATGGATGTTGTAGCTTTAGCAGTGGTGTGGTTGTGATGTGAAAATGGATGCAGCATTGTCAACATTGTCCACTTTTTAGCTTCCAGAAGGAGTTCTTCATTCACGTTTTTTTAAAAAGACATAGACATGCATTTATTTTATGCTTGTTTTCTTCTGGTATCTTATGCAACCATTAGCTATTGTTGTTGTTTGAAGATTAAATAAACCAAATCCAGAACACAACACTGAAGAAAGAATTAAGTTTTGTCACTTAGGAGTCATAAGTCAAAAGATTTTATAGAAATTAAAGCAGGTCTGATGTTGCGTTTCTGTGGCCCTCGAGAATTGTAAAGTGTAAAAATGCAAAAACAACTGGTCTTAGCTGTAGGCTGGATTTTGTTGCAAAGTGGCTACATATAAATTTGAACCTATATTTTACTTGTAATCAGGTAATAGCAAGTAGACAAGTGGGTGGAGCTATGTAGTAGGTGAAAACAGGGATTTTCTGAGCACTAGAACACCACCTTCAGCAGTGATTCCCAACCTTTTTGTGTCACAATATACTTTTTTGCTTGAAAGTTTTTTGCGCATACCTCCTACCAAACAGCCTCACTAAAAAATACACTTAGCGGGAACTATGTAATAGAGGCCCATTTTCTGCTTTGTGTCTTACTGTGCTTGGAATGATCCTTTATAAGTTTGTGTAAAGAAAGCAAAGCCACGTGGTAAGTCAGATATATGGCGAAGAATTTTTAAGCTATTTTTGAGAAATAAAATGATCGATAATTGATCAAATACATATTAACATTGTATTTATGTTTTACCTTGGAACAAGTCAAAGTCGTGACAGCAAAGTTACTTACTTAAAATGATTCATTAAATTAGTAAATGGCGATTGTTTTTGCTTTAATTCTTGGTGAAAAGGCAAATGATTTGCAGAATCTCTTTAATCTTATGTCATAGATTGAATTTTGGAACTGGTATTTTTTTCAAGGCACACTTACAGGACAATATAAGATTACTCAAACATGCAAGACTCTACTGAGTAAACTTAAAGCCAAACTAAGTAACAATTAAGTATGTCGGCTCTCTCAGTTGCCTCTTGCAGTAAATACGGCAACTGAAATTTCTCTGGCCCGACCTGAACTGCTCTCTTCAGAAACCATGTCACTTTATTTTTTATTTAGTAGTGTAAAATGTGCTTAGCTGTGTTTTGCTGCCTTAATTCAATACTAAAGATACAAAAACAAAATAAAAAAGTTAAGTTTTGATTTGATATTGTACAGCTCTCTAGTCCCCTTTAACGATGACTAGGACTGCATAATGTAACAACACACTTCAGCACCCCTGTTCCCAGTTTGTTCCTTCGTAGTCCTTTATATGTCAGTGAACTTTGATCCATGTTATTTCTGTTTGTGTATTTGCATTTTGGGTTATGACCCCGTTCGCTGTGTCAGAGAAAGGTGTGAGGGGAAAATTCTTTGTTCAGGTGCAGCTCCAACACAAATCCAGGCAACCAAGTATTATAATGATCATTTTGGTTCCAGGTGTGGTCTCAGCTGAATAAAATGTATTCAGAAGTGTGAATACATAAGCCTAGGAGTACCATATGTAATGTCATGTGCAAGAACTGAGCTTGGTGGTAATTATGTGTATTTGATGAAGACTAAACTATTCACAAGGACGCTCGTGAAGGCATCGCAGCATGAAATCAAACGGAGCTATTTCTGGAAGCACCAACACAGCAATTAGGTCAAGGCTTTCCGCTCGGTGAGATGTTAATGTGAACAAAACACTTAAAAGCTTCTCTGGATCTATTTACTCCGACGATTTTTCAAGAAACTTTTGCTGAGGGAGTTTGTCTCTAAGATTCTTATTCAGCCAAACAACCGTGAAGATATCTCAGGTGTAAAGTTTAGTGCTAAACAAAAAGTTGGTTCATAATAACACATTTGTTAAATTGTTTGAGTTGTGTTTTAGAAAAGGTATTGCTTGATGGGATCAGGTCATGTTGTCAAAGTCTGTCAACATCTGTTTCTGTTATTGTTGAGCATAGGAACTGTTTAAACTGTTTATCCATACTTCTCAGTTCATCTGCAAACTGTTCAAAATTGTACAATAAGTCCATAAAACAATGCTTTTACAGTGTAAATGAATTTCATTCCATTTTTAAATGCAACATGAATAACAATAAATTCATGATATCTACTGGTGTGGGTGTTTTGCTCAAAAGGCAGCTGTGATTTAACCCTCAACCTTGGCTGCAGAGCTAAACTTCCTCCTCCTAGTATAGAATCTTTGTTTACACTGAAGAAAACTTTGAATAGACTTGTGCTTTGCTCTTCTTCCATTCTTCCCTTGCATCTCCGGCCGGGCATTATTAAATATTCATGTTTCTAAATTCAAAAGCTTCTCCTAAGTTGTTCTATTTTCAGGTGCAAAGTTCGGCGCAGCATAAAAAGTTAGCACAGTAATTATGCTAACGACAATGGGCAGCGTTTTTGAACAGTTATTAGGCCTAACCCAAAAGGACGCTGCTAATGCTTAATAATAGCATTCATTCATGCATTTAAATACGTCTCGTCTGCTTCAGGATGTGTGTTTTTCTTCATTCCACTTTTCGTGCATTTTCACCGTTATTTCAAATGGACGCCTGTTGTCATGAATGTGTTTACATGTGATCAAAAACCTTATCTGCCTCACGATGAAAAGGTCCAAAATACAGAATACAGTGAAATAAAACGTGAAAATAAAAGCGCCGCAAATTGTGTGAAACGATCCAGTGTGAAAACCTGGCAACTTTTCCATCAATGTGACATAAACAAAAGTTTAGACACTGCTCTGACTAAAGTTTGTGCAGCAGTTTTTTCTCTGCTCTGAACATACAGGACAGTCCTGAATCTGACTGACACTCCAGTTTTACAGGGGCGGAGCTAAGGACATCTGGGGCTGGGGGCATTTTTGTTCAAATAGAAAAAAAATTCAAATGGAAACTGTTTCTACATCCTTTGAAGCACAAACAATTGGCTGGACTCTTTGTGAAGCTGAGGCTCTGTAGTCTGACTGACTCTAGTTTTAAGTGAGAAGAAGCTTTGCACAAAAAACCATCAGGCCTAAAATTTAGCTTTGGTAAATGTAAGAATGGTGGCACTAGCCTGGGACAGAATGACCCTAGATTTGGCTAATTTTGGGTTTGAACAATTCCTTTTCAGACCAAACTAACTAAACTAAAGCTATTTTCATTAAAAAACATTTTTCTATATTAACTTTAAAAAGTTTAAGCGGAGCTCATTCCAAACATAAAGAAATACAGTATTTTGACTTTTGGATCGCTTATGGAGAGGAAGTTCAGTTTTTCTCCTCGGACCTCAGAGTCCTAGTCCTGTAGGATCATCTTTTCTTCATTTTAAAGATCAAATATCTGCTCTAAATTTACTCAATGTTTTTAGTCCAAGATGTTTTGCCTGTAATTTGTTTGAAAAGAAAGTCGGCCCCAGAGGCAGCTGATCACATAAGCACAGTCAACTGTACTGCCTTGTCAACAAAAGAGCACACGTATTTTCCAGTCCTGTGACTTTCTATCGGTCTTTGTGCTCAAACTACACCCCCCTCTGCTGGTGAATCTGTGAAACTGGATCATGTTTTTGACTGTAGACAAAGTCAGCACAAGCATCAAAAAGCCCTCTGTCGCCATGGATAATAAAAGGACGATGAAGGTGTTAGACGTCATTAGCAGGGAAAGTTTGGCCGCGCAATGATGGATATTTTCGTCATTGGCAGGAAAAGAACTAAAAGTCCTAATCATACCTGGGTTTTTCCAGCGCATGTAAACACACTCGACACTTGTTTGTGTTACATAAATAGAGCCATGTTCAGTGTGTCCTCCTCCTCTCTTATAACCCGGTTGATAAATTTGACTTCTCTCTGTACTGTACTGTTTAATGGAACATTGACATTACAGTTCTGTCAATAGCATAAGCGATGGTGCATTTAACACTAGACTGACTTCATATGGCCCAGGTGCCCTTGTGCAGAGACACCAGCAGACTGACTCACTCTCTCTCTCTCTTAATTATCGGCTCCTTATTACATCCATCAGGCGTGTCATAAAAATTCAATATGCAAATATGGTTAAAGATCCACAACATAAATTTGTCCCAGGTGCTGTTTTATGTTTGGAGGCTCATCAAGGACAAGCAGCGGCAGGTTTTCAGTTCTGACAGAAGCTTGTGTGGCTAAAAGTGCTCAGATAAATGCTCTGGTTACTCAAAAGGACATTTTAAAAAGCTTGGTTAATATTTGACAACTTTTGATTAATGAAAGTATTCTACAAATGGAAGAAGAGCCCAGCATTGAATCTACTCTGTTGACTTCAAGTAGTCATACACAGACAAATATGTCATAAGATAAAACATTTCATTTAGAGAAAGTGTATTCCAATTGCAAAAAATTGGCATGCTTATTTTAGTTTTGGCCTTAATCTTTTGCTTGACCAGCCAGTCCCTACACGCTTTAACAGACAACTTTACAAAGACGAGAGAGTCTGTAATCAGAGCGCAGAGTTTCAATTTCGAGAGCGAACTTTCCGAACACTGATCCAACCAGTCAGCCAGAAACAGAACAGAAATTCCACCAAAGCAGCGATACGCTAAACCAGATGTTATTGTAAATATGTAGCGCAAGGACTTTCTCCGGTATGCTCTCAACGCGGTTTACTGCTCAGATTTTAAAGAACTGATTTGTTCTTAATTGTTCAAAACCGAAGCAAGAACCGAAAAAATAAGCTCTCATCTACGTCCACCATCTTGACTGTATAGAAACGGATTAATAGTTTTGAAATTGGCCCGTGGTAGGGATTGTCCTAATTTTGGACAAAAAAATGATTGGCTCTGTCTTTAGTTCCAGACCATTCTGCATTCGAACAGAATGTAGGAGGAGCAAAAGAAAATAAACTGTAACCTAATCTAACAAGTAAATTGGATGAAAAAATCCAGGTCCAGGTATTTCAACTTCATTAGTTGTCCTTTGTATGGCTGCTGATTCATTGAAAAGACAATTTGTTACATCAACTTTTCAACATTATGTAACCATAATTTGCCCAAAATAAAGCTGCTGCAGTGGTTAAAACTCATGCCTTTTTGACCGGAAATATCTCAAATCCAGTGTTGGGTAAGTTACTCTAAAATTGTAATACATTAGCCTATAGTGTATATTACTAGTTACAGGGAGACAAATGTAAAACATTAGTTTTACAATATTACAGTCTCAAAAATGTTACCGAGTTACACTACTGTGAGTTACTTTTGAGCTAATCACACGTTTGTTAAGACACTGTCCAACACTAATTACATTTACACTTGTTTACTGATTAATTTATGGAAATGTGACGTCACAACACATTTTCCTCAAAATATTTGATTCACTTAAGCACAGACTGTATTTTAGTGTGTTTTAGTCCCAAAGTGTCGTTTTCAATAGAATATAAAAGCAATTAATACTCAAGTAATCAGTTACACTAGTTAGTTATGGAAAAGTGGAATCTATTATGGTAACTAGTTACTTTGGTAACTAGTTACTCCCAACACTGCTCAAAACAAAGCTTGTTTTCTGATTTATGTTGTGGTCTGTATGATGTCATTAGTTTACTTTTTCTTGCTTTTGTAAACCTATTTCCTTACTGTTCTTCAATAACCTGTTCTTATAAAAAAAAAATTCAAAGTCTGAAGTCATTCCAACCTGGTAAAGCTTGCATACCACTGGTTGGGAAACAGTGACTGCTACAAAAGACAGTTTAGCAGTTCATGTTGTTTAATATGAAAGTTTCCAGACCTTGATTCTGTAAAAACAGCTGCTAAGTGAGCCAGTGTGCGTTGTAGTAAGCGCTGCGTCGTCTTTATGAAAGCGTTTTGTCCATGTAATAGTGTTTTGTGGCGCGGCTCCTCACTGAAGCCACAATTAGTGCTGCCAATTCAATCACATTGTTATCTAAAACTATGGGTCAGCACACAAACGGGGGCGTGTTTTAATTTGGAGATACAAAGCGCATTTTGGATGATACATATCCGGCAGCTTGTTTTGTCGTATTAACAGATGATTTGGCTGATAGCGCTGACATCTGATATTCTACGTGGAAGTAAATGGAATATAATTTAACCATAGCGCTGAGGGAAGGAGACATTTATTCAGTCTTGTCATTGTTCAGATCTTGAGTGAACCGGCCATCGTCCTCGGGGTTAAAATCTCTATTCATAGAAATTCAAGAGCTTCTTACAAAATCCAATTAGGTTTCTCTTTAGTGCATTTGTGGTTGAAGTGAAAACAAAAGACACCAACCACATGTCACAGTTTATAAATCGTCTTTAGTAGCAAATACATAATAATTCATGTTTTATCCAGTGAATATGACCATGCAATTGTCGGCAAGGTATTATAATAGATGTATAGCAGTTGTTCTTTACGTTCATATGACAGGTTTGTACATTTTTCAATAAAACGTGATTATATTTAGGATTTCACTAAATATTGAGCTTGTTTTCACCCAGTTTGACTGCTTTGATGAGGTTTATAATTTTGCTTTGTCCAGCAAATATGACATATGTAGATTATGTAATGTAGTAACTGTTTCTTAACCATATTGTAAAAATCCACTTAATTGATCATTTTCTAATGGGGGTCACTTGCCAAATTTGAGTCAGTCATACACTGTAGCTACTATATTTTTTTTTTTACTACCTGAAACAGTTAAAATGTTGTCTGTGAGTTGCCTTGAATTGACCATCAGTATCAATAGTGCTGGTTAGAAAGTTTTATAAAGTTTGTACTATCTACAGTCATACAAAACATAAAATGTAACACTATTATATCATTTATTATGTTTCTCTTCTCTAAACTGCTTGCTAAAGTTTAATGACAAAGTTATCATCAGTAAGCACATATAGCATAATCTATATGGTTTACCCTCCTAGTGTTGCCGTAGTCAGAGACCAATTAATCGCTGGATCGAGTTTGGCAAGCACATCACTTTGAAAATAAACGAAATAAATGAATTGCGTAGTAATAACATTGTATACATAAGACAAAGCAAGATGCTTGTACCATAGTATAGCTTTACAGAGGCACTACTGGACATGTTTTTAGTGGTAGAGGTAGCTGGAGCACTCGGAGGATACCTATGCAATTCCACAAAGAAAGGCCCATTGCTGCCTAGGACAGAGCGCTAACCGCGGTGCCACCGTGACGTATGTGACCCTGCTGTCCAATCAGAGCAACAGCAAATAGAGCAGTGCTGACCAGATAAAGTTCAAGAATAATATATTTTTTTTTTGCCACAAACCAACCTTTGTAAAGCTATAGGTCAGACAACTTATTTTTCTCAAGGACAATTTTTCAGAGAGCCATGACTTGGGCCGGATAATTGCCAAAATTTAGGGTTGTGCAAAATATCCATCTGCTTCTGTAATGTTAGTCACTGCTTCAGCCTCTGTATGACATGACTTGCTCTAAACTAGCACTGAACCAGAACTAAACAAGATGAGCAAAGTCTGAACAGAGATCATCATTAAGTCAAAACCTGGTCAGGTCTAATGCAGAAATAGACAAAAACAAAACTCAGGTGTAAAATTCACCCACAATTACACAAGAAATATAATATTTGAAAAAACGGTTGAGGGCCATATCAGATCTTTGGATTGCCAATTTTTCCCCTGGGCCTCTAAAAATGATTGGGGCCAGGTTTAGTCTAGCATATAATCCAGATGTTATTATAGATCCATGGATAAACACTTCTGTGACAACTATCTACTTTTTTTTTTTCATACTGTGTTTTTTCTATCTAAAATTAACTACAAACACTTAATTTTGCTCTAAAATTGCCACAAATATAATTTTTTGCATGCTCTTGACATGTTTTACTCTGTACCTGTAATACCATTTTTAACCACACCTCCTGTCTTTCTACTTTACATTCTGACGCTACGCTCAGCTGCTGTCACCCCTATAGACGCCGCACTCATGGCTAATCATTGCACGAGCGCTCGGCACAGTTCCACTTTTATTGTTTCTTCATTACCGAGGCTAATGCGCCAACTGCTGAGTATCCTGGTGGCATTATTATACATTCCACTCCTGTTTAAGAGAATACAGGCCAGTGTGAAGTGAACTTACATGCAGAGAGCGGAGAGCAGGGAGCCCAGGGGCAGATGGGACAGTGATTGGGTTTTAATGTGACACGTGTGGGCCATCTTCAGGGGAGGGACACCTGGCCTGGCACCCTGACAAGGCAAGGTCACTACGGAGATCTGCAGGTGCGATGGGACTGGAGGTAGTGGAAATGTGGGCTGGCTGCAGGGCGGTTGTTGTTATGTGTGAAAGTAAGGGTTTATGTGCCAGATGTTTGCAGTCTTAAAAATATAAACAAGCACGCTATTTAAAGTGGCACGGTGGAACTTTTGGGAGGTGGAAAGTCAAGTTAAAGCGTACAACTTCATGATTTTATTGCGTTAAAAATTTAGCAAAAATTTATTTCTCCTTTCATCACCTTGATGAACATATTTTATTACAATGAGCAGGCGCTTCTCCATATCTTTTAACTTGGAGATATTAACCTGGCTCCACCAGATGACCTCCACTGTATGTTTAGAGACAGCCACAGTGAGCCGGACCAATAGATACAGTCGGCATCATAGGCCACGCCCACTAACAACTCTGTTAGGAAAGTTAAGACTAAGAGTGATCCGAACAGCTTTTTCACTCACTGCTCAACAGCTACAACAGCAAACGTGGACATAAAGAAACAATACGTCACATATAGATACAAAGACATAAAGAAGAATGAAGTGATTCAATGCAACGCCCCCAGATATGACGCATTGCCAACTGTATCTATCACAGCGGAACAGCAAACCAATCACAACACACTTTTTGGTTTGGGCGGAGGTGCACGTTCAACCCAAAACGAACTTGGTGGTGGTGCTGACGGATGTAATAATGTATTTTAGTAAAATTACAGATTCTTTTGACTTTTGAAAAGCATGCACACAGAGGTAAATGGGAAAGATGCTTGTGTTTTCTCTCAACTGTATTAACAAAACAAAACAAAAAAAGACTTTACCGCTATGTCTCGTTGAGGCGCTTCAACCAATCAATTTCACATTGTGCCATCACGTTATCTTCCTGACGACTTCAGCAGCAGTCATTCCACATTGATCATGTGTAGAGCTCAGAGTTATACACATCATTCTGGCATGAGCCACATTGTGGAGTTATAGTTAAAAGTTATATTGCGAAATATTCTATAAACAAACCAGTATCTCCCATGGAGAAAAATATTTTATCTATTTATTGGCCATATCAGATTGTCAAAGCCCAATCTTGTCAGATCTGAGGTTGGGCCTGAGCAGTACTTGGATGGGAGACCACTGTAGAAACCTCAGTGGACGGCATGTTGAGAAACTGTTGTGTCCTTAGGCAAGACACTTCCCCCACATTGCCTCGTGTAGATCTGGTCTGTGCATGAATAGTAGGTGGTGGTCAGAGCCTCGGTTCAGTCGGTCTGCCCCAGGGCAGCTGTGGCTACAATAGTTGCTTACCACTACAAAGTGTGGAGTGAATGAATAATGCAAAATGTGAAGCATCTTTGGATGTCTTGGAAATCCAATGCATTATTTTTTTGTTGTTGTTTGATGGTTGTTTGCTTTGTTTCTTTAATAAATATGTATGTTTGCATTTATTTATTTCATGTTTCATGTCTTTAATCTTGTGTTTACATTTTTATGTATTTGCCTTCCATTATTCATTTACTTTAATCTGCTAACATAATCATACTAGATAAACTAAACTCCTAAGCTTGATCATCATATAGACCGGGGCATGTTGTCACACTTTTTAGATTCATGTCCATATTTATATGTCATACATTTATAAAAAATCGCCAAATGGAAAAAAAAGTGTCTTGGCTTCAAACTGTCTGTTCATGTTATTGTGTGAAACTCCAATAAGAGACATTGTGACTTTGTGATTACTTACCCGGTTCGTGGGATAAGTTTCATAATAGATCATTACATTTGAATTAATTTCATAATTATATATGCTGATATTGAGCAAAATGATAAGCTGAAGTATCAACTCAGAGCCAAACCCATCCACCTTAATTCTCTTTCTCAATACTAGATGTAACTGTAATATGATGTAACTTATCAGAAAGAAGAAGTAACTTGAGTGCAGAGTCAGGGTGATTCAGAGATTTAGTGGAGAAAACCTTCACCTCACTCTCGAGCTGCTACTGGACTGTTATGAAAATCCAAAAACAAGATACAGTACATTGTGTCTCCGCTCCCGGCCTGTTTATCCGCGGCCGAGCACATGAAGTCGTCGGAAGGTGCGTTACCACAGCAACAGTGACCCTCGTTGGCCGCAGCGTGAAGAAGTGGGTGAATCTTTTATGGCACGTCTCATTAAATAAGTAGAGCTCTGGTGCTCTGCTGACCTGACTGTGCTTGTGGACCAAACACAGGCCTTCTTCTGCTGATGGGGAGGCCATGGCGACAGGTCTGCTGGAGGAGTTCACACGCTAATATGAAGAATCACACACATCGGGGAATGTTTGATTACCATATGAGTGAAATGTGAATGCAGCACTTTGTGACAAATGCAGAACACTGTGTACTGTCTTAAATTAATAAGAATATAATTTTGTTCTAATCGGCAAAAGCAGCACTGTGATGGCTGTGCTTGGATGGTTTACTACAGTTCCAAGTCTAAATGAAGACAATTTATCTCAGCTCAAACTAATTATGTATTAAGATGAAAACAGGTGCTGTGGAGGAGAGAGACAACCTAACAACATCTAAGGAATCAAATGTCTTTCATATTAACATATTGGGCTTTTCGTATGTGTTTTATGAAAGGTTTGATAGTCGGTGAGGGTCAGCACATGACCTCATTATCTGTAAGCACGAGGTCTTTTCACAATTTCAATACAATGAAGACACTCATTTACATGATCAGAGAAACAAACTGCTAGTTATCCGTTTTTCGTGGCTTCCATGTAAACGCCTTGCGATGGAGTGTCAAAGGGACTATACCTGATTTTTGCATCATTAAAATGTAAACAAACAGAAATAATTCATTTTAAACTTCTTTCTTCAGTCTACATGATTTTCTCACTTAGCTAATGCATTTTGAGCTTCAGAATTGTTCATGATTATTATTAGACATAGCCAGGACACTGCGACCAATTTCCACCTGATATCAATGCTAGAGAGAAATTGTTTTCCAAGTTATTTTTGTTAAAAAAAAAAAAAAAAAAAAAAAAAAAAAAAGAAAATTGGGTATCAATGTACAGGATTTTATTTCTTTATAGTTTTTTAGCCCATACACTCTCAAAGACCATTCTAGCTATGGCTCTGTCCAAATGTCCACACTGTGACCCCTCATTCAATTCGTTCTTATGGATTCTCATTTTCTTGGCGTGATGCAGACACCTTTTGTTCGGGCACAAGGAGGCTCAGTTTAGATCTGAAGTTACAGAAATTGGTAAGTTTAGGTCTAAGGCTTGGAGTTGAGTAAGATTAGGATTTTGTTAATATTCAAAACACTACTTTACATCCACTATAAAAATTAACTGAGGCAGCAACGAATGAAATACACACGCAAATATATGACAGGCTGTTTAAATTTCTGCGTTATAGACACACATATCTGTGGAACCTGTTCATATAGTGCGCTCATCCATAAGGCCATTCAGACGCAAAACACACTCACCACAGGTCTCGTAGCTGCTGCTTGAATGAAGCAAATGTCAGATAACATGAACTTCTGTAATAAATACTGGTCAAATCTGTCTGACACGCACTGTTAATCCTTTTTTATATTACTTGGACGCCACATTAAACAGCAAATGGACTGGATAATTCAACTTTTACAGCCAAACTAAGGTTAGTGGCTAACATCTTAACAGCTAGCATCTTTAGGGTAACTTTTAGCTTTTAGTCAATGGTGAGCTTCTCCCCATTGACTCTCAAGCGGTTTGCCACTCACTGTTAATACTTATAATACTCTGGCATATGCATAACATGCAGATTTTAAACATTTTATCTGCTTTCGAGACTGGAACTGAAAGTCTATTGTATTGTGTGTTAATTTCTTCCAAATGATCATCTTAATTACTTGTCCTGTCATTCACTCATAATCAGTTTCTTTAAGTCATTTCGCTGTGCCTCCTTATGAACCCAAACAGATGTGTGATAGTGTTATAGATGACACTCCAGATGAAATTAAAACCTTGGATTACGTGTTCTCTAATTAGAACCACCACAATTAATTTAATCAGGCACTTTTTCAACAGCCCTGCTAAAAAGGTAATCTTATCTGTTATTCAGCCAATCGTTCATTAAGTCTGCAGTGGAAATCTATTATAGGTTTTAAAGCAACACAATGATGCTGATAATGATAAGTAATTATATTATCTTGGACCACAGGCTTCCACACAGGCTCAAATGGTGGAGACGAAGCTAAAGTAATCACATTTTAATAATGCAGTTACATTTCGAGCTAAACAGTGAAGCGGAGGTTTAACTCAATTCTTGTTCATCTGTACACAAGAGAATAGTCTATAGCACTTGTAAGATTATTAACCTTTTAGGCACCAAAGTAGCAATTCTGGTCACATCATTCCAGGCTCTACTTCTCTAAACTGCAGATTTTTTCTCAGAAGCTTGGCAAATTCACAATTTAACTCTGTACCAGTTGTAGTATAAAATAACTGTGGGAGAAATCAGTTTGGAATCTCCAAAATCAAGCTTATCTTTCTACTGGACTGGAATTTAAATTAAAAACCCTGATGCCTAAATGGTTAATCTAACCTGTGAAGAACAAATGTTAATGTTCACATGCATGCCAAAAAAACAAGGCAGTATCATCATAGCCTTATACTCGATAAATATGAATTCTTAAACTTAAAAAATCGTAGATTTTATGCCAATATTTGCCTGCTTTTTCATGGAATAGCTGCACATCCATTGAGAAAATGTGTTGCTTTGTGTTTGGATAAAATAACCAGATCCTCACGCTCTGCCTCAAGAGGAGAATGCAGTCTCCCAAAATATAGGAGCTCTTTTACTAAATATGCCTTTTTCTTTGTCTCAATAAGTCAATGGAACAGAGATTTTAAGTGTCCCGAGTTTAAAACATTTGCATGACTAGCCAAAACATGGCTCTAAAAAAAACGTTTTACAAGATTACTAACATGCATAAATCTATCCAAATACAATTTTGTGAAAACTACTTTCAAGACAGGTTAAAGTTGCTTGATTCTAGGATTTAAACCTCATTTTAAGCATTTTGACTAATTTAACCTCGAGACATAATCTATTTTCAAAGTGTTTCAATATGATTTCAAGACATTGCTTCTTATTTCAAGTTAAATTATGCCAATTATTTTAAGCCAAACCCTCTTATAATCAGTTAAAATGTCTTGAAACCAGTGAAATATTCTACATTACTTAAACAATTGAACCTTATCCAGTTAAAACAGCTCAAATCTTTTAAAATAAATGATTAAAAGTCATTTTAATTTCAATGAGAGAACTCTTCTAGAACACAGTTAATAACTCAGAAAAGTGGATATAAGATAAAAGCCTCCCTTTAACCAACTCTAAGCCCCAGACCTAAAATTATTTTTTGTAACTTCAGACTTCAGCCGCTAAACTCAAAGACAATGTGCATCAACCAAAACACCTGTCTATCAGCGTCTCTATTGGACACAGCATGAAACAGAGACACTGTAGAATAAACAAAAAAAGCTACAGACCATGCGACCATTTGAACATTTATGCTGTAAATGTCACTGAATCTTGCAAGTGTATCCAGTGGCTTTAACACTTGTGCACTGTTTGCTGCTTATAGATGATGCCAAGTTACCATGGCTACGCTCTCTCTAGTTATTATTTTAACTTTAGAGTCTGGATAGTAAAGAAACATGTTTTTCTTTACGTTCTTGTTGCAGGAGAGAGAAAATGTGCACAGACTTGCCTGCAGAACTATTCAAACCCTTTCCCATTCCTCTCCATTCTAATGCACACACACATCGGACTGGCCTTTGAGGCTCCTATAGCATGTTTACTCCGATAACGCAGGCAGTGAATTGGCCGCTTTGTGCTGATAGATTGAATTGTGACGCTCCTCTTCTGTTGTTTCGAGCCTCCTCCTGCATCTCCACACTACAAAACAACACAACATTATCAGCTGTTACGCTTTGAAAATTGAGCTGGGCATGAAGTGTGGCTTCTGTGCTTGTGCCAATCGTACAGAACATGTCTGCAGAAGTGTACTGTAGTTCTTGTATTCAGTGCTGGGAAAAAGCTTTGAAATTAGAACGTCATTTTATATTCTGGTTGTTAATTGTCCATTTATTTATGAGATTAGTCAACATTTATCAAAACTTAAGAAAGATAAATCACACATGTATCACCTGGGTTTTCTATTCTTCTGATAAATAATAATAATTAATTGGGTATTGAGGGGCATACCTGGACCAGGCCACCACCATGTGTCACATTTTGCCAAGGTTTGCTTTGGACATTATTATTTCAGTTGTCGTCATTTGCATTACATATTAGACATTTAATCATATAGTGTATTGTAACCATTCATGATTGTGCATATAATAACTTAATATGGAACATTCCATAAAGTCTGAAAAAATTTAAAATATTCTGGTCACATTTACACATCTGACAACTTTTCTCATAAATTGATACAGTAATATTAATGAAACGTGTTCATTTTTGGTTGTAATTGGCTTAAAAACTTCTTTGCAAACAACAAAGTGAAACTGGAGAGGATAAACAAGCTCAGCCAATCAGAACGCTGCATTCGACTCTTTATTGGAACCAAATTCTTTATTAATCAATTCAGACTGAACTATGTCGCCTAACTTTTCCATAATGTATTGCAGTTAACTTATAGAGGGATTTTCGGTCAACGTCACTTTCCACCTCCTCTGCATGTGTTATGCAGAAAGAGCCGATATCCACCGGGTTAGCTTGGGAAACTTCTTTGAATAAAACAACAAAACGGGACAAGAGCAACTGTTTCGATCAGGTCTGAACCGGTCTGACAGACGTCTGTCTCCGAAGCTTGAGACAGCGTTTTTGTCAATTTTTTTCACTGTACCTGAATGATCGTAGGGTCAAATTTAATTCACAAATGTTGATTTAGCAGCATAACTTTTGTTGCTTTTGTTTTTGCACAGTGATAAACTCTTGTAGTTAGCCGACACGGTGCTTTTACAACTTGTTTCCGCTGTTTGTGTCTATGAGCGGCGACTCTTTCTGCAGGTCGGGTGTGCGCACATCGCCCGTGTTTTTTAAATCTTTGCTATTGCTATTAAGTATTCTTGTTATTTCTATCAGCTATTGACCCTATTTTGTCCCGCCCACTTGGCTTGGAAATGCACTTCCTGTTTAGCTCTGTTAAGGTAGCTAACAGTTTGTTTGTCTGTCTTGTGGGGCAATTTCAATTAAATATAATGACAGTTAAAATAAACCCATCGACTGAAATCTACAGGCTAAATGCAGCTAAACAGGAAGTGCATGTCCTAGAAAAGTAGGCGGGACAAAATAGGGTCAATATGTTTCAAAATGTGGCTCTTTGTGTAAAAAATGTAATCATTGTTGAGTCAAAACACAACTAGAATGACAGCTGACATGATCGATATATAATCACTGTTTCAGAACGGTGCATCATTATGAAATAAACTAGCCTATGTCACCAGAACCTACTGTAATCATAAATACATATTGATCTACCTCCCAACACTGTCACTGGTCCTTTCACAAACCACCTCCTGGGACGACACTCCGATCCAGCCTCTGTCTATTCATCTGTTTTGTTTTATTTATTTTTTAGACCATACCTGCACGCTTTTCCCAATGTTACATCATTTTTGGATTGAATAAAAAAGACACGGCACAAAAGCAAAATGAATCTGCTGCGCTGTCGATAACGTTTAGGTCTCAAATGGGTTTTTATGGCTTTGCTGTGATACATTTTGGGCAAAGGGGAGACCCAGTGCTTATGGTGGAATAGAAAAATGGTGACTCCAGATGACAAAGGCTGATTGGGCAAAATAATGGAGCAGCAGGAGTCAAACACAAGAGGCTTTTGTGGTTAATAACTGCTGGTCCTGAATTCTAATGAGCCGTGCAGTGTAAACTCTAACTATTGTCATATTTCTTTGATCTCAGCGGGCTAGACTGTGTGCAAAGAAATCGTCTTTTTAAAATGCAAAAGAAGTCGTAACATGTCGGGTTTGTGTAGAGCTAATATTGCTTGTACAGACAGATCAGACAGATTTTTGTTCTCTCTGGATGAACACATAAGTGATTCTCCTTTTGTTGTTTTATGGCAGAAATATAAAGTCGTTTAAGGCAAAGCAAGGTAAGGAAAGTTTATTTGTATATACCATTCATAAGTCAAAATCGCAATACAAAACAGCAACATTCAAAAAAAAATCTGACTCTGGCTCATGTTAGGCCTGACTCTGAGGTCGGTCCGTGTTTAGCTTTGACGTTGATCCATGTTTAGTCCTGAGTCTGAGGCTGGTCCATGTTTAGTCCTCACTCTGACATTGGTCCATGTTTAGTTCTGATTCTGAGGCCAGTCCACGTTTATTCTTGACACTGGGGTCGGTCCACGTAGTCCTGACTCTTGAGGTTGGTCCATGTTTAGTCCTGACTTTGAGTCCGGTCTATGTTTAGTCCTGACTTTGAGGTCAATCGTTGTTTAGTCCTCACTCACTCTGAGGTTGGTCCATGTTTAGTCCTGACTCTGAGGCCGGTCCATGTTTAGTCCTGACTCTGAGGCCGGTCCATGTTTAGTCCTGACTCTGAGGTCGGTCCATGTTTAGTCCTGACTCTGAGGTCGGTCCATGTTTAGTCCTGACTCTGAGGTCGGTCCATGTTTAGTCCTGACTCTGAGGTCGGTCCATGTTTAGTCCTGACTCTGAGGTCGGTCCATGTTTAGTCCTGACTCTGAGGTTGGTCCATTAGTCTTGACTCTGAGGTCGGTCTGTGTATAGTTCTGACTCTGAGGTTGGTCCATGTTTAGTCCTGACTCTGAGGTTGGTCCATGTTTAGTCCTGACTTTGAGGCCGGTCTATGTTCAGTCCTGACTTTGAGTCCGGTCTATGTTTAGTCCTGACTCTGAGGTCGATCATTGTTTAGTCCTGACTCTGAGGTTGGTCCATTTTTAGTCCTGACTCTGAAGTTGGTCCATGTTTAGTCCTGACTCTGAGGCCGGTCCATGTTTAGTCCTGACTCTGAGGCCGGTCCATGTTTAGTCCTGACTCTTAGGCCGGTCCATGTTTAGTCCTGACTCTGAGGTCGATCGTTGTTTAGTCATCACTCACTCTGAGGTCAGTCCATGTTTAGTCCTGACTCTGAGGTCGGGCCATGTTTAGATGTCCTGACTCTGAGGTCGGTCCATGTTTAGTCCTGACTCTGAGGTCGGGCCATGTTTAGTCCTGACTCTGAGTCAGTCCATGTTTAGTCCTGACTCTGAGGCCGGTCCATGTTTAGTTCTCACTCTGGCACCAGCAGAGGTCCTCAGACTCTTCGGTTCATAAAGGACTAACATGTCAGAGATGTACCATGGAGAGACTTAAGCACAAGCAGAGCAAATTTTTAGTCTCTGAGCCACTGGAAGCCAGTGCAAAATCTAAGCAGGACCAATCTTATCATTCTCCCTGGTTCTAGTCAGGACTCGAGCAGCAGCGTTCTGGATGTACTGCAGCTGTTTTACAGTTTTACTGATTTGAACCAGGGTGACGAAAATAAGATAATTACAAGACGACATTCTTTTCCTCTCAATTATCTGCTCAGGTACGCAAACACCAATTTTACAATTTAACACAGTGGTTCTCAGAATTTTTCAGTCAAGAATCCACATCTGTCACTTCATTTGAAATGCGTCAGACCTTGTTTAACATGTCATTTTTTACCCATACAGTATCATGAAGGGACCACAAGAAATCATTTTGCAGCTTTCATGGCGTAACCACAGCTGATTTGCTCACACAGTCCTCTCCTCCTGCTCTTTCCCCTGCACTTTCCCCTTAAACAGCAGTGACGTTCAGGCACACAGCACTGTATCACACCAGGCAGAAGCACAAAGCGAGGTTAAACGGCCATCACAAACACAGTCGAGCTAAACAAGGCTTTGTGTTGCTCAAGTGACTGAAGTCGTCAGTGTTAGCTTAGCGCTCTGTTGACTACCTCCCAGGCGTTTCGTGCGCTGGTATCTGAACAAAGCACCGGCAGCTGGTCCGCATTAACCAACCCATACACTGGAGGGTCCTGGCATTGTTTTTTATTATTATGCAACATGACAGTGAGGGTCTGGAACAATGCAGCGCAGTTGAAGGAACTGTCAAGTCGTTTCAGTTTCAAGGTTGTTCTTGAAGGCAGAGAATAGTTTCCGATGTCAGATAGCATCCAGGTGCGAGGACTATTATCATAATGTGAATTAATGCATTACTCACATGTGAAGGGATTCTGCTAATGTTTGTTATGATTACACAAAGCCCCAGAGGTATCGAGCTTCATCTGCAGAGATGGTTGTTAGAGGTTTTGCATACGAGGTCAAAAGTTCTACTCCATGCTGGTGGGAAATGGTTCAAAAATATCAAAAATTAAGTGTGTGTGAGTGAGTTGAGTCTACATTCTTCAGTAAAACATAATGATCATGGTTACGTTGAAGATTTCTTGAAACATTTGTTTGTTTTCACATAACTTGACGAGGTGCTTATTTGTCTTTATGTAATAGTTCATGTGACATTACAACATTTAAGCCAATGATATTTCAGTCAGATGAAGGGGAGCTGACATGAATTTTCTTTAAATGCAGTTAATCTTTGTATTACAAAATGTCAATGGTTCTTTTCAATTCAAAAATTGCCAAATCATCAGATTTGAAAGTAGTGAAATATTGTATGGTGTTTTTTTTGTTGTTGTTTTCTTTTCTAGAAAAAGAAAACAATATATAGACCTCCATAAGCTGTCAAAAAACAATGGTTACCATGGAAATGATGGCCAATCCACAATCTTTTTTGGCTGGTTTGCAGAACAATTTAAAAAGATAATTCAGACTTTAGAACAACCCAGTAAACTGAATCCCTGTAGTGCCAGAATATGATAATAAACACCATTTTCAGAATTTACCATTTTGGTTTAACATGAGGTCAAATAAACTTTCTACTGACAGGTGATGTCATGATCCTGACTTCAATCAGCAGCTGTTCCATGGCAACTATATTATAAACAAGGGCATAATATCCACATAAATGATATAATTTCACTGTTTCAGTCTGACAAATGAGCAGCTTGGTAACATCTTTTTATTTTTAAATGATTGTTTAAACTCACAGAAAACTGTATCAGTTGAGTTTATTTGTATTTGCATTTGGCGCTTTTTGATGACTTATGTGAAGGAATTAGTTTAAGAACTAAAATTTCCTTCTGTACTGTGGCAATTTCTTCATAGTATGCAACTTTACTGCAGGAAAAGGGAAAAGGGTAACCACTCATCTCAAAGTGAGTCGACAAAGCCTATAATCATTCTCTCGCTGTTCAGAAAAGATCACACAGGAAATGTGTTTATCTTTAGAATCCATACGTTTTCAACCGTTACTGCAGGTTGAACGGAAGAGCCATGTGAGTCACTCTTGTTCATCCTGCTACACCCTCAGTTCCTTTTAGTTGATGGTGTGGATATAGCTACAATCTTAACTAATGGGGGATAAGAGTGTTACAACCCCCTAATATTTAGACCCAATATTTCAGTTAATGGCAAGTGGGACTTTATTTGGCAAACAATTGCCTTGTCCAAAGACAAAATGAGGAAAGCTTTAAAAACAATCAGCATAAACATGGAACTGTCTTAGGGTTTGTGAGCGTCCCCATGAATCAGTAAACCAGCCTGAAGTTGGTGTAATGCCTGACACTGATGCAAAAAGTCACAAAACGAGAGAAAGAATTGATACTGACGCTAAGTTTCAATGTAAACATAAACTTAGCGGAAAATTCTTTTAAACTTAGCAAACATTCTGACAGAACAAGGTGGATCTTAAAACCTACAGAAGAGTCAGAGAAAGTGAATTTATGCTTTAGATTCTTTGGAGCATTTTCGACAAAGCTTCAAAACAGATTTACTAGAGATTGTAGTGGATTTATTGAATTCAAGCTTGTTTTCTGTGGTTTATAATGCAATGAGACGCAGATTTTCAGTACATTCTGCAGATGAGACGTGACTCCAGGGCAGTGATGTGATAAAAAAGATACAGCATTACTGTGGAGATGCTAAGTATTGAAATCTATTCACTCTGGGACCTGGTTTCAGAGATATTCGTTTACAGTGTCCTGAAACTCCTGCTTCGTGTGGATGATGTATGGTTTAGGTCAAATATTTGTTCTGAAACCCCTGAGCTTGGACAAGTGTGGACAAGGCAAACGAAGAATGGGGAAATTTAGTTTTAGAAAGATATGCTGGCACAGGAGTCCCTTTGCACTTTGTAGGAAATGACTACTAGCAACACTTGGAAACAGTGGAAACAAATGCATAAGAACAATTGGTACTTTTTAAGAGCTTGAGGGCATCTGAATCAAATCTTGTTCACATCCTACAGATAAAAATCTCTTGGTGGGTCACTGCACTGTGAAATATTTCTCTTTGGGTTTGCTGACATTAGGTATTGATCACGCACTCGTGTTTTAAGTGTGTGGACATTTATTCCATACACTAATGATTTGTGTATTTATAATTTCAAGCTCTAATGAGATGTGCATAAATGTTCATATAAGAAATAAGAAAAATATAGATAAAATACAAGTCATAGAAGGCTGATCACGTACGGACGCAAACAACATGATGACCTTAAGTGCCAGTTAATCAATTATTTAATTGCAACCGAGTTATCTATTTCTATCTGAAGTGAAATGAGATCTCACAGTAAACTATCTGAGCTCGTATTCACAGCAGCAAAAGAAGCCAGAAAGGCCATGATAGTTTATTCTACTGTTGTATTGATCATTATTATTCATTTCTTTTATTTTTTTTTTTTGTTTGTTTGGTGTTGTCTATTTAGTAGAACAATAAAGTAATGTATAATACAGGCCAAATGAACACAAATGAACAACGTACACACATGCATATTATCAATTAGTTAGACGTACTAGTAACACTTTACAATGAGGCATCCATACAAATGATTTGTGAATGTATTCTAATTATGAACAAAATTTTAAGTAATTGTAATATTTTTGACAAACATTTACAAACAGTGAACAAATCATTAATGAATAAGGTTTACCTCAAAGCAGAAGAAAGAGTCTTCAGCGATAGTGTTCCACCTACAGCTGTGTAATTAAACTTCCTGACTGAAACGAAGAGTGTCATTATTAATCATTCATTTTTGCCTTAGGATTGAAATAAGGGTAGTTCTTTTGGCTGAACGAACCACTTTATAAAGAGTTCTAATTTCTTTGTCTGTGATAGTCAAACCACACAGTGACAGAGCTCACAAGAAGACTTTCTATAGTGCTGCGATAAAAGTTCAACTGAATCTTAGAGTTCTGCGTGAATTCTCCAAGCTTCTACAATAAAAAGAGATGTCAGACTTTTTTTTACAATGTTAGTTGTGTTTTTACTCTACTTCAGATTTTTAGACAAAGTCAAACCAAGAAATGTCCATTCTTCCACAATAATTCCGCAAAAACACGTGTAACCACACTATGAACTGCTATATAAAAATATCAAGAGCCACTTTCTCTCAGGACGGAAATCCCATCAGGAATGTGTTTAGAAGAGGGAGGAAGGTTACAGTTGCTGTAGTTTCTGCAGGAGACAGGGGAAGCCACATGCTTCAAATGGCTCTAATCCATCATCAGAACTGAGTAACATTGTGACTTGTAAAATATTGTTGTAAGTCTCTGTGATGATGGTTACACATCGGTACAAGTATTGGGGCATTTGAAGTATGTGTCTGCGCTCTTCGCTGTCTACGGCAGAAACTACGGCAACTGCAACTTCCCTCCTCCACCTCCTTCGTGAAACATTCCTGACCTGAATTTCTGTCCTGACAAACCCTGGCTCTTTGATTTTCTATATTAAGCAGTGTTTTCAATCATAAAGTTATGCAAAAATAAGAAAGTAAATATTTAATGTTAACTTTTGATTCTGTTGGTTAGTTTTATTTTCAAGAGAGCTGTGGGAAGCATTACGGTCAAAGCTGCTTAATTCTGCTTAAACAAAAAAAAAAAATTGTGGATTTTGCATGCCTTGACAATTATTCCCTACACATAATTAGTAAGGATACACAAAAATAACATGTGCAATCAACCTGCAAAGATCATCTCTTTGTTTTCCTGACAGAGGCATTGGAGGATAAACACACAGGACACTATTAGTATAATAAATACAGTCTACCTTAAACATTTGCTCCCACATTACACCATTTTTGAGAAAATATCCTATAATCCACTCATTATATAACCATCTCCAGCCTTGCGTGCCATCCATCTCTACTGATACATCCATCCTGCTTCCAAAATGATTTTTAAAGCATATATTCCCAGTTTAATTCCCCCACTCAAGTCATGTGAAGCGTAGAAGTAGTAAATACTCCTCTCTCTCTCGCTCGCAGATAGATGAGATCAGTCTAAACGACGGGGCATTAAAACCTAATCATGATTTTTCAAGGTTACATGGAGTGGCAGCTGCACCCACACATTATCGACACGCGTGTTGTGGGGCCACCGCTTGCCTGTCAGACGCGTGTTTAGCGACATTCCAAAAGCATCAGTCTTCATCGCTTTTGGAGTTCCTTTACTGGGGGATAATGTTAGCAATTAGCTGGAGAGCATGTTTCTGGAGATGACAGGTGTTAAATACATGCCGAGATGACAGCGGGGGGGATCTTTACAATGTCATAGTCAATCATGTTGTCCCAGTATTTAAAACTGTGAGCTAATTTCCTTCATTTTTATGATAGGAACAGAACATTAACACCCACACACTGCTTCAATGTATAGTTATAAAGACGCTGATGCTATTCTAGAAAAGCCCCTGAGCTGTTGGGGAACAAACAAATAAATTTAAGTGCATATGACATACTTTTTCAATGAGTAGTAGTTCACTTTTCTCGTAGCTTATCTGCTAAAGCTTTCTCCCACATACGTATGTTTTCTAAAGTGCATTGTGTAAAACGTGCTACTGTATAATCAAATTGCAATAAGACAGGCTGTGATTTTCTCACTTTTCTTAGTCTGTAATCATGACAAACTAGCAGTTGTTGGAGTGCTTTACCTGGAAAAATATATGTTGTGTAGATAAAGTTCTTTCTCTTAAGTGCTCATGTGTGCACAGTTTTGAGCTATTTCTTTCTTGTTACATGAACATGTTATGTCTTTTATGTTGCTCAAATAAACTAAACTAAACTAAACACAGTCTTCAGACCTTTCGCCTTTTGTAAAACGCTAGACAAAGCTACAATTGTCGTTTGCTTCAAGAATTAACTTTTTGACTTTCACCTTTGATAAAATATTGTTGCTGCGTCAAAAACATATAGTTTACTTTTTCAGTAAAATCAGAGTGAACCTTCCTATGCAGACTACGCAGAGTTTGCTTAGGGCTCAGCATCCGTGGAGGTCGACTCACTCACACACGGCTTTGTACAAAGCTCTGTGCTTTGCCAAAAACAAGGCTCAGCCTACAGGGCTGTAGATTATCAGCTTCAGTCATAGTTTATTCTTTAGAAACATACTCAGTTCTTTATGTGGACTGGGATGCACCGTACTCAGTTACACCACTTCTAAAAATGCCCCATTGGAGTACCGCCACTTTCTGCACGTTCTCTATGATTTTAACAGGACTGAGATTCTAAATGAAAATGAGAGTATCAAAACTTCTTTTTTGGCAGTACTGAGTTTTCCCTTTAAACTCCCTCCCTTAATTGGAGGCGTGGTTTGCTGGTTTGAAGGTTGGTGTGGCCCGCTCCTGAACCAGTTAACAATTTAATTATTAATTCCCATTATGAAACAAATATGAGGTGCAAACAGCGCTGCTGGATTTGCAACGTAAACAGTGCAGAGGATCTTTGTTTGGAATCAAAAACTGTTATAATATAAAGAGAAGCAAAAACGAGATGTAAAATGTTCCTTATCTTTGTGCTATAGTCCTATTAGGAAGACTGTTCAGAGGAGGAGCTGTTACTGCAGCATGCTCCCAGGACTAACGCAGAACTAAACCAGGTCTAACCCAGGACTCACTCAGTGGCCCTCAACCTTCAAATTAGTAAGCCGGTTACAGAAGGTTATCAGTCATTGTCACTTTCTGCTCTACTGCTCATGCTTCATGCAGAAAGAGATGCATCAGGTTGTCTGGGGAAACTTCTTTCATTAAAACCACAAAACAGGACGAGAGCAGCTGTTGTTGATTTAGCAGCATAACTTTTGTTTTCGCACAGTGATAAACTCTTGTAGTTTGCTTACTAAAGCACTGGCTTGTTTTGTGACAATCAGCGGCAAGCTCTTCTGCTTTTCGGGTGCACGTGCATCGCCTGTGTTGATAAACAAAAAATCCCTCTATAGTTAATCACAAAGCATGTTTTTCTATTTTTCTCTCTCTTTGAAATTGTGCGTGCTAACTTACTTGAAATTGAAATCTGTGCTAACTGACTCATTAGAACTCCACATGTCTGATTAGCTGAGGAGGACTTTGCATTAGAACACAAAACAAGATCAAACCCAGTTCAGATCTACAGAGGAGGATTTGGTGTTCAAATCTGCAGTCAGATCTAGTAGTACCAGGACTGCTCAGTGGTACTGCCCATAGCAATAAGAAAATCATTGAAAACATGGAGCAACTCAGTCTCAGTGCTGCAGAAAGTTTTGAAACCAGATCGAAACATCTCAAGGACATTGTTTTCATCAAGGAAGTCTTTCATCTGAGTACTCTGCCACTATTCTGTTTACATTTTGCTTTGGTTCAGTTCTAAAGCAGAGAATTCAATACAAACATTCTAAAAATATAAGCCTCCTCTCCCTGTTACACACTAAGCATCTCGATAAAGAATCCAAAGCGTTTTATTCCAAGTTTATGTCCTGCTATAATAATAAAGCTGAGTTTGATTTTCTGAAGCGTGGCAGAAAACATCCATATGCTTTAGCTAACATTTATGAGTCGCATCTTTTTCTTTAATTGCTGTTAAATCAGTCAAATCTGAGCACAGCTGGCTGCAGAAGTGTTCTCCACTGAGCACTTGTGTTGTGATGATCATTTCTTGTGAGCCGGGTGGAAAGAAAACTGTCAAAATACAACTTCTTCTTCTGCCTATTTATTTAAAGAACCTGTATTATGTTTATTTTTGATCAATGTTATAATGTAATTTCCTCATAAAAAGCTAAAGCTGTGTTTTGCTTTATTCACACCTTTTACCCAAACTCCTTGTGTTCTTCATTTGAACTAGCGGCACGGTGGCAGAGCGGATAGCGCTCTGGCCTCACAGCAAGAAGGTCGCGGGTTCGATTCCCGCTCAGGCCCGGACCTTTCTGTGTGGAGTTTGCATGTTCCTCCCCGTGTCTGGGTGGTTTCCTCCGGGCACTCCGGTTTCCCCACCAACTGATAACATGCATGTTATCACTTGGTGATAGTCGGAGGTTGAGGCGCCAGGTGTTAGGTGAATCGCCTCTGCTGAGTTGCCACAGGGCAGCTTACTGTCACTGAGTGTGGAGGGGGGGTTCATCTCACTGTGAAGCGCTTTGTGACTCTGTGTCTGTGAAATGCGCTGTACAAATAAAGATTACTTACTTACTAAAAACACTGTTCCACCTTAAGTGATATTAAAAACAGGCTTCACTAAGTGTTTAAAGTCCACACACCGAGTCAGTTGGATATTTCAGCCTCATAACAAAAATCTAAAAGTCTAAATTTGAAACTATAGTTATTGTTTTAGCCAAATTCCAACATTTCATGATTTTTTTTATTATAAATTGACTTTCTGTGACAATCACGAACAAACAAAAAAAAATGAACAACTTAAAGCAGACATAAGTTGCATTTTGACTTCTAAAATGTTTTTGTAAGTCACAAAGACTTACAAAACATTTTAGAAGTCAAATATACACTTTAAGCTTTTAAGCATATGTCGGCTCTCTCAGATGCCTTCCGCAGCAATCACGGCAACTGCAGTTCCTCTGTCTTGCCCCCTTCCCGTCCCGAACTGCTCTCCTTTTTCTTTTTTTGTTTTTATTTAGCATTGTAAAATGTGTTTCAGGGCCTTTGTTTATACAATAAAGAGAAAATAATAAAATACAATTTAAAGAGAAACTCCCAAAGTGGAGTCGAGACCCCTCGGGGGTCGTGAAGCAAAATCTGGGGGTCGCAAGATGATTTCAAGAAATAATTTTACAATTATGTCTTGGTTTTTATAACTTTTGCATCAGGTTTTACTGGAAATTGGTCATATAAAGCAAAAATTCAAAAAAAAATAAAATAAATACATTTTAACCCAACTTGAGTGGTTTTCCAACTTTTAAACACAATTATTTTATTCGGCTGTGGGGGCCGTGAGTTGGTTACATCAGTATTTTGTGGGTCCCGGTCTGAAAAGTTTGGGAACCACTGTTCTAATATATTTTTTGTTTGTAAAATTAAACAGTCAGTTACATTCGAGGAGTTTTGGCCTGGTGCACAACATGCTTGACAACTTTCTAGTGTGATGTGATCATCATAAGAAGTAAAATTGAATCTAAAAAAAAAAACTGGAATGTTTTTCAGAATTTTAAATATAATCTTTTCTGCATGTTTGGAAAAAAAAATAAACATCAAACCCTAAGGCACTGTAAGATTGTCTAGTGTCAACTACTGAATTATTCACCTTATTCTGCCTGCCCAGTTTTCTTGGATGAAGTGCAAACAGGAAGTTCACTGCCAAACAAAGTGGGTGGGGTGAAATAAGGAGAATACTGTAAATGGTTACAAATGAGGCTAGAGCTATGAAGATGTATACCATAAAAAAGCAGGCTTACTCAACAAACAAACTACAGCTGCAGGTATATTTTTCATGATGTAGCAACATTCTAACATGGCTACAATCTTTTCAAAGTCAGGTTTGCATAATGTGGGAGCTTTAAATCCAGTGTAAAATGTCATGCTGAATAGTGTTCTGTGCTTAAAGCGTCCCAGCAGGTAGAAAACTGCAGTGTTCGGGGCCCACTGTGCTCCAGGCTGTGTGGGCTTTAGATGCGTTTAATTTATTTCTCCTCCTCGGCCCTTTTGAGCAGGCGCCCTCTCTCAAAGACCTTTTGATTTACACTCCAGGCGCTGAATGTACCTCAGGGGCGACCCACCTGGGCTTTTTGTTAAATCTCAATGAATTGCCTGTACTTAAATTTGTCTCTCTCTCTTCTCTGTGCTCCTCTGCAGGCTGTGGAGACCAACCTGGCATCCAAGGACAGTCACTGGGTGTATGCCAATGAGGTGAGGCCAAACACACTTGTACACACATTCTGGTGATAAAGAGAGAAAAAAGGGTTATGTTAGGATAAACGCACTCTTGTATTGGAGTGCTTGAGAAATGTACAAAACACTGAAATCCTCTTGAAGCTTGGACTTTTGAAATGTTTTTGGTGAAGGGTTTGTGCGCCCTAACTATTATATATTGGTCAAAAAGTAGTGCATCTGAAAAAGTAGTGAGCACAGATAGTACTTAGAACAGTCAATATAGACCACAATTCAGTGCAAAAAAACAGAAAAAACAAAGCGGACAGCGTAGGGTCTTTAAAGTTGGGGTAGCTAACTTTTTTTAGTTCTTACTGGAACCGAATGCTGCTCTCTGATTGGCTGTGCTTGGGTGGTCCTCTCCAGTTTCACTTTCACTTCAGTTTGTAATAAGTGTTTTTAAGCCATAATTGCAACCAAAATGAAAACATGTTGAAATTAGCCATGTGTCGAAGGATTTAGAAGAGGAAGTTGTTAGATTTAAAATCTAAATTGTGTTTTCAGTATGAAAATCAGCTACTCTACTGTAAAGGACATGACTGAATGGAAGATGATATAAAGCCGCTTAAATGCACTGTTGAGCCAGATAATAAACAAAACATAACTGAAAGCAGTTAGACACAAAGATGCTAACTTTAGTTGCTTACTTATTTTGGATTGTAATAGTTGGATTATCCAGTTTTTTTGCTGTTAAGTCCATTCATAAATGTGTGTGCCAGATGGACTTGATCAGTATTTATTACAAAAGCCAATCGTTTATATTGTTTGAGGGAGAGTCATGTGACCCGTGGCAGCTCACAGTAGTGCACGTCATGTCTGAAAAACATAAAGTGCAGTGACTAGTTCACTGAAGGGGCAGAACTCTGATTGAGGTGTAAGGGTACCAGTGTGGACGTTCAGATACAACGCTAGTGTGACATTCCATGTATAAAACTAAAGCGTGATTGAACTGTAATAAGCAACAGATATAAAATTCCTTGCTTTTTTGTTGTAAAGTGGCTACTTGACACTTTTGAACCTACTCAGAATCTGAAAAAAATGTTTGTAGTCACAAGTAAACACAGACAAGTGGGGGAGGCTTGGTGGTAAGATTATTCAAACTTGCATGATCAATCCAAATACAACTGTGAGCAAACTAACAATGAGAGAACATGGCAACAAACTCACTATAGTGGATAATACATCACAGGTCTCCTTTAAGCTGTTGCTTTTCCTGATACTTTGTAAACAGAAAAAACTGTAATGATTAAAAAAACAAAACAAAAAACTGGTGTTTGCAAAGAATAGACTGTGCTCAAGCCCCGGGTCTACAAGCTGCTGCTTGTTTTGAGTCACTCAGTGATGCATGTGACCAGCTCAGTCCTCGGTACATCTGCTCTGCTCACGTGACGACTCCAACCCAACCAATCAGAACAAAAACTCAAATATATTTTGTTCTGAAAATAATCTGATTTCTGTGAAAGCAGATTGGGTTTAAATGAGGACTGGGCTGTGGAGAATTCAATTTTAATCAATGGTGTTATTGTTAATACCTTAGACTGTATTTTGCTTTATTCATATATTTTATCCCAAAATCCCCCATGTTTAGGCAGTGTTCTTCAATTGACTAAAATACTCTGTTCCACCTTGTGATGTCATTAAATTAACTGTGTTTTTAACTCCACACATCCTCAGTAGAATCACTTGGATATTTCAGCTCTCTGTTTAACTTTGAAGCTACAACTATTGCTTTTAGCCAATCCATTCTGCTTCACAATCCTCTCAGAAATTAACTTTCTGTGGCAACTGCAAACCAATAGAAGGTCAAATTAACTATGCAACTACTTAAAGGCACTATACTTAGCTTTGCTTCCTAAAAAAAAGTTTTTAATCAAACTTATTTTCAGAAATTTGACACATTTGACATCTATTTATTTATAGACCAAGATTATTTTCTTTGTTTCAAAGTGTTTTGGTCTTGTTTGAAAATGTTGCCTCTCACTTTAAGCCAGTTTATTTGCCAATGGGTTAAGAACATTTTATTTACCCCATTAGCAAATGTATTTATCTCTTCAAACAGGTCAGAAATCCTTGAAACCAGTAAATATTTCAATTACATAAGCAATTAAATTTTACGCTAAAATTACTCAAATCCAGATCAAAATTCTGAGTTCAAGCCATTTTAAGCAAGACCAGATTTAGATTTTTTTTCCAGTGGGGGTAGACGAGCATTTGCTGATGATTGGATTATTTTCAGATTAAAAATAAAGTTTGATTTGAATGTATGAAATGACCGAGTGATTAGAGCTCTGGCTTTCCAATGAGAAGAAGTTGGTTTGACTTCTGCGTCAAGCCAAATCAATATCTCATGATCTCTCTGGGTGTAATAAGTCTGCTGTAGTTTTATTTTACTGAAACAATATGTTAAAGTTCACTTGAATCTACTTTGCCTTCAGATTATTTGTTGTTCACTACATAAAAGTTTTAGTTCTAGTACATTCACGCTTTATAAAGTCTGAACAAGAATGAAAAAGATCATACAACAAAACACAATTAAAAAGATACCAGAGGAAAACCACACAACTTCCCATAGTTCGACATAAACATATGTTATAGTGAGACTAAAGACAGCGTAGCAGGCTGTGATTTCCCTGGTCTGTAATCACCACATTGAATTGATCTGAGTCCAACAAAGCTGCAGGAAGTCTTATGCTTTATCATTTTCCTTTTCCCACTTTCTGTTTCTTTTGTCAACACAGTTTTATGAGAAAAGTCATTGTGCGCGTTCATCTAAACTTCTTGATTGTGTTGTTTGTCTTTATTAGTCATGGTCGCCGGGGGAGCTGGACTTCTATTGGATATGGTATAATTGCCTTAAAGTTTTAGGCAGAGGTCTGCAAAGTGCTGCATTTTAGGACAAAAGTAAAGATACACAAGCTCAAATATTAATGCAATACAAGGGAAAGGAGCTGCATCAATTATGTTCTGAAGTTAAAGTATTGCAATGTTTATAATAGAATTAATTAGAATTGAGGCAGGAAAAGATACATTAAAAGAACAACTATTAACTTTGTCTGGCCCATGTTTAGTCCTGACTTTGGGCACCAGCAGGAGGCCGGTCCCATGAGGGCCTCAGAGTTCGAGATGGTTCATAAGGCACTAACATGTCAGAGATGTATTTTGGTGCTAGTTCATGGAGAGACTTAAACACAAGGAGAGCTGTTTTAAAGTCTATTCTCTGAGCCACTTGAAGACTGTACAAAGACCTGACTAATGTGATGGTACTTCCTGGTTGTAGTCAGGACTCGAGCAGCAGTGTTCTGGATGTACTGGAGCTGTTTTATAGATCATAGTCTATTCTAATGCGAAGTTAGATCTCTTTTGACAAAGTTTTTCAGATGGTAAAAAGCTGATGATATTATTGACTTAATGTGGCTGTCAGAGTTTATTATTACCTCCAGATTTCTCACATGATTTGAAGATTTCAGAGAGAGAGAGTGAAGGTGACTGCTGACACCTTGTTTCTGTGGGACAAAGATGATGACTTCAGTATTTTCTGAGTTTAGCGGGAGACAGTTTTGCATCCAGACTCTGATCTGTTGGATCAACACAGCATCACAAGAAAGTGTATATCATGACACAAAAAGAGAATACAAATTTTGTTTTTGGGGTCGGTTGGATGCACTGACAGAGTGAATCCACTGGCTTATAGTCACCTGCTGTCAGTGACACATAGATCTGAGTATTGTAATTGTTGTAATAGCACATATGTTTATTACGTAATAACTGATGTTCTGCAGCATGTAGAGACTGAAGAGGAAAGGTCCCAAGACTGACCCCTGGGGAACACCACAGGTCAAAGCCATGTGTTCTGTCAAGCAAATCCCAATTCCAACCAAATACTTCCCATTTTAGAAAGGACTTCATAATAGAGGACAGATGGGCAGATCCCATTGAAAACTTCCTGTAGTTCTACTTCCTGTAAGTTTCAACTATTGTGTGACTTTTTTCATAGCTTTAAACTTTGACATAAAACTGTGATACATGTTTACAATGAGGACTACCAAACAAACATAAGAACATGAGAAGCTGTCTTACGAGCTTTAAATGAATAGTCCAACTTGTATTAGGCACTTTAAGTTGAGTTCATAAGTAAATGTTCTCAGTTCCTAACCACCCCTGGTATTACCTGCTGCGTGTCCCGGTGCTGCGTGTGTCACCATAGCCCTGCGTCTGACATTGACCTAAAGTGCCTGTAACAGCACAAAATGCAGGTGCACTTACAGAATACAGAAGAGTGCACTCTGACACGATTTTACCTCGCTGCTGCAATTTCATTGATTTAGAGATAAGAGGACGGTGCAGTGCAGGATGGGCTGACACACTTAAGCTAAAAGGTGTGGAGCTGATTTACAGGACGCATTAGTAAACACAACACAGGACACAGCATGGACGTCAGCTCTTCTCGCTCCCATATGAAGCATTAACATGACAGCTATTGATTGGCAGTCACTGTATAATGATTTATGGCTGGGTAAATACATAGGCTTAGTAATTAGGATGGCACAGAACGAGAAAATGGAATGTAATAATGTAAGCGTCTTTTTGTTAGAGGTGCACTAAGTAACTTTCTGGAAGTGAAAAGTCAACACACAATAGTAGAATAAGAAAGTTACAACTACACTTGGAATATTCTGAATTGGATAAATGTGTTTTATGCCATAGTACAGCAAAAAATAAATAAATACAGCTTGGGAATAGCTTTACCATGAAAACATACAAGAGTTGATTTGTGGCCATGCAAGCCTGTTCAAAGTAAAAATGTTGATTTGTTTATGTATGTAGAGCAAAAAGATGTCTAAATGACAAAAGTTTATTTATGATCATAGTGCACTAATAGTTACTATGCTTAAAGTACCAATGGCTACCACATTGTTAGGATGCATTCACAATACACTTTAGATCTCAATCAGGATTCTTTTGCCTGGATTGTCCAGTTCAATTGAGTGATTGTGAACGCGCAAACAAATTTGAATTTGGTCCAAAATGTCAAAATCTGGTTGGAGAGGTCGATCTCGTATCGGTTGAATCGAGCCCTGGAGCAGTTTGTTTGTTTTGTGAATGCAAACAGATCGAAAGTGAAACAAAACCAGGGAGTGAACAGTATGGAGCAGCATGTGTGAGATCGACAATGAGACAAATAATACGCAAAAACACATGAAAGTAACAGGAGAAGGCTGATTCATTATAATTAAATATGATCACACAGCTATCTTGCGTTATTTACAAAAATAACAAAGTTATAACTCCTAAATGGAACAGATTAACACAAAGTGGACAACAAGTCACAGCTAAAAATCAATTGCAGCAGGAAAACCTATGTGTTTATAAAATGTACCGTGTCTTTGAAGCTAGTGCTACCTGTATTTTGTTTAATTATTAATGTTAAAATTTATTTTTTACAAAAACACTCGATCTAGGATATAATGTATGTTTATTGAATTGTCTGCTTTATAATCGCGCTAATTTATTTGTTAGCATTTAGTATTGCACCAAAATGACGCACTTTATAAACACACAGTCTTTCCCTGGTGAAGTATTTCTCTCATATGTGAGTCTGAACTTGCTGTCAGTGATTGTTAAAATCTGCTCTCTGCTTTCAGTTTTTTTTAAATATTAATTCATTTTAGCGCATCTCAGCAAATTCCCCAAAAGGAATAAATGGAAATATCCACAGGTATCACGCAAACCAGAGCTAGCGTAGTGCAGCGTGAAAAGGGCCTATTGTTCATCGTGACATGTTTTAAGCTTTTTTAAGTGGATGTGTCGGTATGCTAACAACACTTAGCCACAATAATAACAAGAACAGACGTGGAGATTGATGAACAAACGGGACATTGTGGATTCATTCATTCTATTATATTGTAAACAAAAAAAATAAATCTTGTATAGGCCTATTCCCTTTCAGTACCTTTTAAATCAGGGGTCTGAAACTGGCGGCCCGGGGTCCAAATGCGGTTCACAGGATGATTTCTGATTATTAAAATTAGTGGCCCACAAATGAAATATGTTGTTGAGATGTGACTACTTGTATAAAACCTTTAAAATGCAGCAAATTACTTACCAGTTGTCTAAAGTTTTCCAGAGTAGAACATCTGGACCCAGTACCCACTTTTAATTACTTTATCACTTGTGTTTGTGATCTAAAATGTAAAGAAGGTATACTACATTAGGCTTTACATAGCCTCTTATGCTTATTTATATAGAAAATAGAGTGGGTCCTCGACCAACTCTGACTTTGATTATTTTGGCTTCATTTGAGTTTGAGACCCTGCTTTAGTACCACTATATCTTTTAACTGACCAGTTGTATTATAAGCCAAGTTTTTTACCAGTTGTCAACATAAAACCTGTAAATCATTTAAAAAGGTAAATATCCTCATCAGATCTAAAAACCTGGTTTATATTCAGTCATGAGTATCACATTCAAACTCAAACGGCTTCTATCCAATTAGGCCCAACTTCTACCGACACATTAGCTTTAATAGTCTCCGACACCGGTAAAGTATGTACTAATGGCGTGTTAATTTCTGCGCCGCTCCCTTAATAGTTGATGTGTTGCAATTCCGTGTCGAGTTATGTCTCCTCGCATCCATTCTCCGGCTTCAGCGCATATCTTTGTTTCTTTAAGCAGCTCAATGACCCTTTAGCTCCGCAGTCTCTGGTGAATATAACCTTTTACATGTATTCTAGTTTGCTTCAGAAAGGTAGAATTCATGCTTTTCCTCTCAACCAATCAAAATCTATCAGACAATAACCTTGAGCACAACTTTAAAAGGCTAATGGGAAAAAATCTATCTCATTCATGCGCATGTTTTGACCAGACTTTGGCCTTCGGTGGAGAAAATGGGTTTAATAAATCACATTTTTGGAGACTTTCGAGATAAAAAGGAAATACATATCAGCTTGTTACATTTATTTTACGATTAGAGCAGACGCAGTTAGATTGTTAGGAAATAATTGGTCAGTTTGAAGATGTTTTGACCTGTTTTTCTTATTTGCAAAGCCACCTCAGTGTAATTACAGCGTCTTTAATTGATTTGCACTATTATCAGTGCAAAGAATACACACACACAAATAATAATAATATGTATTGATAATTAAAAAGTCTTGTTCACACAGGAAGTTTGTTTCTTTTTCTTTAGATACACTGTATGATCCTATGTCAGCCGTGTTACAGCCCTTTACTTCATCGCTGTGAATGCATTTGTTTTGCTAGTTTATTTCTTGTAATTTATGGACAAAAGAGCCTCAATTTTTGCAAAAATTATGGACCAGAATGTAAACAGTTTGGGCCACATGGAAGTATAATATGAATTACAGACGCACAGGAGAGGGGACATGGGTTTTAAATGTATGGAAATACAAGTTGTATTTTCTTTGTAGAGCTACATAAGTCGCAGCCACACTCAACATGAATATATCACTATATCTCATGTTATTTTAGATCCTTTTATTCTGTGCAGCCACACTCAATATGAAAAACCTTTGAGTGAGCATTGGAAGCTTTGGTTCTTGGGATGCAGTAGTCTCCACATTGAGCCAGGAGGATCTAGCTGACATATGACAGTCATTTTAACCAGCTCACATGGACCTATCAGCAGCTACACCTGCATGTCTGTAAGCATGACTATATGCTATAAGCGATACCTTGTTTATTTAGCATTGCCTGCTTTCCAAGTAATAGTTTGAGCAAATTAGCAAGTTTCACGTCAAAAGTACAATGTGTCTTATTGTAAAAACTAGTGTAATTTCTAGGATTGCACATTCAAAACCAAGCAATGATCCCAAACACCTGCGTTAAGTCAATCACACAGCTGCACTACACCATCAGCCCCTCCTTGCACTGTTTCCCAATGCTTTTCCATCAGTTTGCTGTGTTTAAAATGTATTTTTGGTGAGCTTAAAAGTGGGCAAAAAGAAATGTCTCTCATTTTCATTTATAGTCTCGGTACTGACCTAAACACAGTGCTTAGTGCTGTGTCTCTTGCCATGCGCAGAGCCCACAGTGAAATGATAAAACTGTCGGTACATCAGCACTGATGTAGTATCACTAACTACTGCTCTTTTGACTTGCGAAAGATCTAAGGCTTCTTGGTAAAGTAAAACGTCTTTAGCCCTCAAACAGTTTAAAAAGTCGTGCGTGCACTGATTACTACCCAATTAGTCTACTGTAACTTCTGATATTTTGGTTAGAATAGTCTTCCATTTATTAATACAGACAATCCTAAATGCAGTGGCATCAATATGAACATGTCTCTCCTGTATTGGCTTTTTGCACTGGCTGCTTGTAGTTTTTAGAATCCATTTTAAAATCTCATAGTTTGCATTGTTTGTTTTTTAAACTATTGAGAGTTTGACAGAGGAAATCTCTTTTAAAGGAGACCTATTGTGTTTTTTATTATATATATATAAATTGATATAATATTTCGTAAGAAACTAGAACATATGCAGATCAGTAATTTATCTTTGGTTCATTGTAAAACACAAAGTTGATCTAAAACAACTAAAAAATAGGAACAGCTCTATTGACTTCTTGTTCAAAACTGCAGAACTGATAAGGCCCGCCTCCTCGTTTTAAAATTTAAATGTGAGAAGCAACAGATTTTAAAAAAACTAATTATTATTGTTGGAAAGTGGCTATGGGGCATTTTGAACCATATACTTGTCACTTTGAGTATTAATCTTTTGAATTATTTCAAGTAAATACAGACAAGTGGGAGGGGATAGGTGGTAGGTGAGAACGGGGATTTCTAAGCACTTGAGCTGCAGCTGAAGAACAATAGAAGACTACGCCAACATGTATGAATCAATTTAAATATAACTTTGAGTAAACTAATGGTGAAGGAAGGCCATTACGTATAACAAGGTTAAAAACTTAGAAAAGTGAATTTGACATAATAGGTCCCCTTTAAGAAACACTCAGAGTGAGCTGAACATATTTTTGTTTAGTTTTTTTGCAAATTTCAAACATATTTTAGTAAAAGGTAAGTGTGTAATTTATTGTATGTGTAATTTTGTAGTAACTTGTTATTTCTATGTCTATCGTTTTTTAGATTTTATGATACATAATCTGCTTTGTTCTAAGTTGACATTGGAGAAATTCAACAAAGCTGTATTGAAGCGCAGAGGTGAACATGCGTGTGTGTTGAACGTTCATTTTGTCTTTAAGTAGAATAGTTTGGGTTAGGGTTAAGTTTTCTTCTATATGAGACAAGGTATTTACACTACGTCAGTCTTTGATAGAAGAGAATTTATATATAAACACATATCTATTCAATAGAGACATACAGGTGTTTAGCTTTAGTGCTACTTCTTATGGTACACTGTTGTAGTGACTGTTGTACAACTAACAGTTAATTACCAGGCCTATTGTTCAGTGAAAGCTTTTGTCCTTGCACTGGTATTTACCACGAGCATTTGTGAGAAGTGTTAAAATAACTAAGAGTAACAGCAGGTTCTTTGTAAAGCAACAGGGATTAATTAACACGGATAAAAACTGATGCTTACTAGTAAGTATTGTGTAGGAGGTTTTGGACTAATAAAATTCAAGGTGTTTGTCAAGCAATGTTTTATTTGAAACAACAATAAACTAATTAAGCTTTAGTTTTACTCCACTTACCTTCACTTCATAGTTTAGTTTTTAACACAAAAAATGTAAACCCATGTGACAGATTTTTATATACATCGCTTTTAGAATCCCTAATGCGCATGAAAGTTTGTAGGCTCTCTTGTGGTGGACTTTGTTTTATGCGCATAACGGCTGAAGTGAGTGTTGAAAGCTGGAAACAGTTATTCGCATTAACTCATGAAGCGAATTAAAACCCACGGGACCCTTGGGTTACACACCTGCTGCAGCGACTCTGGAGGACTGACTGAGTTGATGAACAAAAACAAATAATTGTTTTGTCCAAAATGCTTCAGACTGCGCCTAACAAAACAAAACAACACAGAAGCACAGCGCTGTCTGATCAAATAATTCTGTGAAACTTTATGGTTGTCCAACATTGCGGTGATTCAGAGCTCAAACTTTCCACGGCGAAGGATTTATGTAACCGGCGTAAGCTATGTTCACAATGACCCATTCGAATAAATTGTTCGTACAAATCTCACAGCTCATATGAAATCTGGAGTTTGTTTGAAGATCATGGAGAAAGAGTGTTTTCCTACAGACTTCTTACAATAGACTTTCAGCTCTCACCAACAACTTGCGGTATTCTTGGGGAAATGAAGCCGTACGGCATCCTTGCGTGTGCCCTAAAGCTTCCGCAATGAGTCTTTACGGTAATCCTACATATATTTTGGATCGCACGGGAGCAGCGCAATCTCCCTACATCCAATTATTAAGTTGTTTCTAGCTGTTGAGCCCAATCTCGCAAGAAAGTGTACATTTACCACGACATTACACAACATGTAAATTAGTTATGATTAGCACGAGTTCACGGCTGTTTTGCGTACTTATAGTACGCATCACAGTCCCCATTCATTTCAATGGTTGTTGTTAAGACGTGTTCTTATTTTGAATATTAATGAAATCCTGATTCTAATCTTAACCTGCCTCAAGCCCCAGACCTAATCTTACCCATTTTAGTAACTTTATGCCTGAACTTACCCGTTTTACTTGAAGAAAACGTCCCCACGTGGCTGCAACCAAAACTCGTGTTTTTTTTAACGCTGTGAAATCTCGTGTCATTTTTACGCTTTTTCATATCGTGCTAAATGCACGGCCTAACATAAGTACTAAAAACAGCTGTGAACTGTTTTTGTGTCGTGGTAAAAGTACGCCATCTAGTGAGACTGTGTTGAGCTGTTAAACCTTTCATAAACTGTAGCAATAACCTGACTGTATACCAGCAAAACTTGAATATGCTCATATTCCGTGTAGGCTTCATCTGAAAATGTGTTTATGTTCTGGCGTTTGTCTCTTTCTCTTTCACTCGAAACACCTCACGCCTGTCCTATTTATGTTGATTTTGGCTCAGATTTACAATGTGGTTGCTAGGTAACATTTGTGGATTCCCCTCCACATTTGTCATATTTAAAGATGTTAATGACTTTCACCAAAACAACCAAATTGGGTAAAAACAATTTAAATGTTTAGTCAAATCTTAATCATAATCATCATGTTTACTATGTTTTACTAAAAATGTAGTCAAACCTGTCATACACACTTTGATTCTCTTTACTTTACTAAGTCAGTAAATACAAACACTGATAAAAAGTCCGACTCAATATTGGAGAAAACGAACAGTAGCAGTCCATGTCACCATCCACTGGAGCACGGCACTGCATCTGCACCACACAGAAGGTTGTCTGCTGGGCTCAGATGGATCGCACATCCGCCCAGGTTTTCATGTTGTTTTTCACCCTTCCACCAGCCCAACAGTGCCGGGTGGGAATATTGATGGATTAGGTGACCATGCCAGTCGGAGAGGACAGTCTTTATGTGAGTGATGCCTCGTGGAACTGCCCATCAAAGCAAAGACTTCCACTTGCTCCCATAATGCACTTTCCTCCAGCAGACTAGGCTATTTCTCGCGGTTGTTTTGGGGAGAAAAAAGATATTTCCGTTGGACAAATATCTGATTATGTCTCGGAGTTTTGAATTCTCGAGAGATGTCAAAATATGATGAAGTAACCCCGAAACGGTGACCACAGGGGATGCCAGCGTGATGGTCATAAATCTAATGAAGCTCAGACTGGCACATCCTCCACTGAGCACATTTTGTCAAAGTTACAGCAGGTAGCTTATCGCTGAAGCATGTCGCCATAGTTACAAGAGTTTGTATTAAAAATCCACTCCAGTTTTACTCCAGGTAATGTTGAAAAATATTACCTTGACAACAAAAAATAAATAAACAAAGTTGTGTTTTCTTTCATTCATAAATGTTTGAGTGATCTTGCGGTCTTTGTCTGCAGAAATCAAATTGTTTTGTTCCACCTTGTGATGTCATTATGTGGTTGTTTTATTATAAACAGACATTTTAGCCTTGTTTGAACTGAGTTATAATAAAATTTGATTGAGTTGTTGCCTTTTTGTTTTAGAATAATATGTTTCTTCTTTAGGTCTTTTGCGACTACTACAAAAAATCCCCAATGTTTTCTGTTGCTATGACCATTCACAGAGTTTAAACAAGGCTATAACATTAGCTTTAGCTGCATAATGAGACTATTTTCAGGCTAAAATGATTCAAGTGATTCTAGTGCATGAAGAATAAAAACACCAAGAAGTGCTTCTTACCACATAATGACGTCATAAGGTTAAACAGCGTGTTTTCAGATTCAAAGAAAAATCAAAACCTATATAATGTGACAAAATGCAATTCCAGCTGTTTTTGATGAGGAAACAGCAACATATTGTTGGATAGAAAATCATAAGCCCTTTACAGTGCATATGACAGTTCTTTACAATTTTCTAATTTAACCTATTTTTGGTTGGTTGTTGCAAATATAAATTATAGTTTTACCTGAACCAAGAACATGCATGTAAAGAAAAGTATAAATTATTTTAACACAAGGATACACACTAGGTGTAGATGTATCTTTGTGCCCTGATGAAGGCCATGTTGGCAAACGCATTGGTGCGTAATTTTTAAGATTAATTAGCCATCATGGAAAAAAGGCTTTTTAACTTTCTGCAAATGGACTGGGTGCCTTGGTTTTTTGTTTGTCTGTCTCTACATTATTTTACAACATGCAGCTATATTATTTTTCCCTTTGGTTTGAGATGTGTTTACCTTGCCGACAGGAGGTGTGGTCAGTAGCTGATATGACACAATGAGGAGTTATTATGACTAGAGAGAGCTTAGCCATGGTAACCTATAGCAACAAGTGTCCAGTTCCAGGAGCCATCTTGTGTAGAGAGTCTACTAAAGATCAGATACGAACTAATAGGAAGCTGAACTTTTAAATTACGTTTTCAGTTAAAAAACCCTTTCATATTTGTATATTTATTTATGCATTTAAAAAAAAAAGGCTTTTAGCATTTGTGCTCTTATAATATAATGACACATAAAATACTTTTATTCTGCATCAATCTAGACCAATACAGTGTTTTTAGTCTGAATATTTATATTCACAACTCAAAGGAAAAATGACCAGACACAGACAGAAAACAATTGGGTCCATAAATATATCATATGTTGAACTACCGCCTTGATTCTATGAATTATCTAACCTTCAATTAAAATTTTACTGCTTCTCCCCTCACAAGATGGCCGCCGCAACTGCCACAACAACAGGCTCTCTCTGGTCATTATAATGCACCTCATTGGTCACTACCTAGACGAAGATGTTTTACTGATAGCAGCTGAAACATGTTGACAAGGTAAATACTGTACATCTCAAAAAAAATAAAAAATAAAAAATAAACTAACGTCATGGACCAAAATCCTTATTTTAATTAAATATAACATCATCAAGCCTATATTTTAAACGTGGCCCTCGACCAACTCTGCCTTCTGGCTCCATTTTAGATTAAGACCCCTGTTGTTCTACTCCATTTTATCAAGTTTTGATTCAAGTCCAAGTCACGACTCCACATCTCTGCTTCTGTTTTGTTAGCTTGTAAAACTCCAGCCTCAACTCTGTACCGGCGCTGATTATCTTTGTTGTCACGAGTCAAAGTTGATCTCGTGTGTGAACTGGGCGTCCCTCAGCAGTATCCCAGTTCACAAGTAGGAACCACCAGTTGGAAAGCGGTTCAAAGGCATTATTTTCAAGTCGGGAGTGGAAAAAATTCTAGTTATCAGTTGCCTGGAACACATCATTATTCTTTTCAAGTGCTAATTTTGTCCCCAGCTCAGATTAGTCTAGCGAAAATGCCATTTGGACAAGCGGAGTGTTTCTAAAGTTCACGCAAGAAGTTTGAGAATGAGTTTTTGGCTGATAGAAATTCACAATCACCTTGTTTTTTTGTTTTTTTTCTAAGCTCCGCATGATCAAGCGAGTGCCTACATAATCCTGTTTGCTCCTGTCTGCGAGTGTACACCGTGTCCACTAGCAACGGAGACATGACGGTGGTCTGTCAGTGCCAGCTGGCCCACTCAGAATGCCACCCACAGACCTGATGCAATCATTAAAGCAACTGGCCACCACTTTACCAGGCTTCATGAAGTAGTATGAAGGCAATTGTGATAAGAATTTGAGTTAAGAAAACGTATTAGTTGCAATTTATATTCAGTTATGGTGGCACTACTTCTTGTTGTCTGCAGCGAATGATTATTTGAGGCGACACAGTGGCACAGCGGTTAGTTTCTCATGGCAAGAAGGTCCTGGGTTTGATTCCTCAGCAAAACTATGTGGAGTTTGCATGTTCTCCTCATGTTTGCAGTTTAAAAAAGTACATTAGGCTTCTTCTCTCTCCCTTGCCCAGGAAACTAGCAGCACAAGCATCGCTGCCATTGTGCTTAATGTAATTGCACACTGTCTTAATGAATAAGTACATAACATAATTTCTTTTGATTAATCAGTTATTTGGTTATATCCCGAGGTTATGCTGGTGACGTGACAGCATTCTAAATGTTCATGCTGAGAGAGTTAATGGAGAGAAACTGCACTTTCTCTTGCAAGAGTTCAATAAACGGCTAAAACAGGAAACATAAACTACAGTTTGAGAACAAATTCAACCCACAACAAGTCTACTGAGCACTGGGTTTGTAACTGACATGTAAAAAGAGAAAATCAAGTCAACAGTTGTAGCAAAGCTGATAAATGATGATTTAGGACATTTAACTGCAACAAAAATACTCAAAAACATATTTTTAAGAAGAAAAGGGTAATAAGTTCAACTGATTTCAATGTCTGATAAATGTGAGAAGCTAAAGTCTTGTTGTTAATCTGCTTTGCTACAACTGTTGACTTGATTTTCTTTTTTTTACGTCAGTTACAAACCCAGTGTTCAGTAGACTTGTTGTGGGTTGAATCTGTTATCAAACTGTAGTTTATGTTTCCTGTTTTAGCTGTTTATTGAACTCTTACAAGAGAAAATGTCATTTCTCTCCATTAGAGCCAGATTGATCATTTTAGAATACAATTTAAGAATAAATAAATATAAATATTGAAAAGATTGTAAATAAATTATTGCTCATTATTAAATAATGGCTCTATCTGTGTTCATCAACTGTTGATGATTACACTAAATACCCTGTTTTGTTGTTACTTACTGCTCAGTACACCTATTACTAGTACCAGTAAGTCCCTTCAAGAATTTAGGTATGACTATAACATGTTGGTAAAAGTTTATTCCTTTTAGTGCACCTTAAACTAATTGTGAACTGAATGTTGACATTAACTATGTAAAGATTATAAATATGTATGAATCCATAAATACAACTTCCAATGCCACTGAGTAAAAAAGGAGCTAACCAAGATGAGAAACCAAGGTTGTATGCATATAGGCCATACTCACATCACATTATACAACGCTTGTTGCTTTAAATAGAAATGCAAAGGACAGATTGGACTTTTCTTCACCTGGTTTATGGTAAATTATTGAGTTTCTTTGAAAATCTTTGAATCAATTTGAAAAACTCGCTCAAATTGCAATGAAAGAGGTGCATTTTTTCTACTGTAGCTTCAGAATGTGGTGCTGTAACATTAAAAATACAAAAATACATTTTCAGTTGAAGCGACTTTAAGTTATAAAATGAACACGACTTTTTAGAACAAAATAGATCATAAAGTTGTATTGGAAAATAACTGTTTTAGAAAAAAGATCGCATAGGTTCTCAGAAACATTGAAATGTGAATTTGAAAAATGACACTATTAAAAATGTCACAGCCTAAACAGTTTTTATTTAAATAAGTAACCCTTGTCGTACAATGAGTGAGAGTTCAGTGTGAGACGGGACTCGCACAAGACTTAGAAAGTGCTTAAAACCAATGTACCCTTGAACACAGATCTCGGAGCAGTGTGAATGCACATCTGAGAGTCACGTGAGTGTACGGAAAGAATCAGAGAGTCTGTTTTTGTCGGAGGTCTCAGTGGTCTGATGTGACTTTCAAATCATAATACGAGCATTGTTGAAGAAATCTACGTGGATCTGCACTGCTTTGGACAAATCCAGACGGCAGCTGGTGTACAAGACACTTTGCAAGAAACTCGCACGAGTCTTGAACAAAATTTGCCACACAGTGTACGGGAAGCATTTATGTGGATATACATATTTTTTTATCTTAAAGAGGAATCAACATCTTCATCCTGTTCTCATGGATAAGCGTGTCAATACCACGCTATAGTAAACAGTGTGTCATATGAACGCTACTTCTATTTTATGCGTGTGTATTTGACGCGTTTCTGTCCTAGTTCATTTCAATGGTGAATGTTAACAGGTGTTATTATTCACGAAAACTAACACAATCCTAATCCTAACCTTAACCAACTCCAAGCCTAAGAGCTAAACTTACCAATTTTTGTAACTTCAGACTTAAAGTTAGCCGTTAATCCCTTGAAAAACCTCGTGTCGTCAACCACTAGGCGTGTCCAGACCACGCTAGAAAAAACGAGCGTGTAATTGCATGCCAAAACAGGCAGAGGGCGTCGTCATGACACGCAATTTGTCGTGGCGTGCTATTTTACGCAATCCATGAGAACACGTTGACATTGTCTTGTCGACTATAAAAGACAACTGTAGACATAGTTTGATCATCTTATTTATTTGGCCATGCTGACAATAAAACTATATAAGGAGAGAGAGAGAGGAGAGAGAGTGATGCCCTCAACACAGAGCCAGAAAAAGAGGGGTGTAGGGTCAGAGAGTGTTTGGGCCTGTTCAGTGTCATGTCTGTTTGAGTGGGTGAATGGATTGTGTTGTCTGTCTGTTATGGTACTATTTGTGTTTTATTGTCTTTTCTTTTTGCATTATAATGAATATATATTGTCATGATGTATTGTGATGAGTGGGTGGGAGGGGGATTGGAACTTTAAAAGCTTTGCTTCATCCATCCCCTTTTCAAACCATGCATCTGTGCTTGTAACGATTATTAACTATATGGTTTGAAATAAAAATTCTCTATCTATCTATCTAATATCTGTAGCTAAGGGCTGTGTTTATCAATCTAGGTGCTAAAATGGGACTGAAAAAAAAATAAATAAATAAATAAATGCGCAATTTATGAGCATTTTTTAATGAATTTACTATTGAAAGATGCACATCTTCCAATAGTAGATTGCTTGCTTGCCTGGAAAATCCAATCAGAGACACGCATCATCTGCCTTGTGAAAACCAACATGGCTGTTTACGACAGAAAAAATACATGGAAAAAACATCACTTGAAATTTTCACGTGCGTCCTGCAAATAAATTAATCTGATTGCCCGGTTCATTGTGGAGTTAATCTGAAACACAGGCGAGGGGAGAAATGACCAAACAAACTCTTCACAATTTGCTGAAGCACTGGCCTAAATCAAGCTTCGAATAGTATATCCAATAAAGATTTAAGTGATACTATAAATAAACAAAAACAAGACTAGCATTTGTATCACATTTCCACATTTAATGCAGAATAAACAAGGCCTCAAGTTATTACTACATGTAGAAAGGATCATGTATTCAAATAGGGCCAGGATGTCCAAAGTCAGTACAAAACATACATTCATTTGTGCCCTTCTCTGTCCAAGCTTCAATAACAAGACGTCATTTCAATGAGCTCCATTATATGTGATAGCTTGAACATTAGCTTGAACATTAGCCATATTTTCTTGTGTTTTTCATTAGCTGACCCCGCTGCTGTAATCTCCTCTCTTTCCCACAATGCACTGGCCTCGTAGAAGCTTTATTATATCATAACCGTGAACTGCGCGTCCTACATTTCGCTCATTTCCCCGAGTTGAAGGCCGCGATCAAACACAACACTGGCTGAATAGAAAATGCTTCGTGATGTAACTATCTTTGAATAATATACAGTGTTGGGTTATTGTTTGACTATAACAGCCTTTCATTTTATCAACGCATCGAGGGGCTGTGTGGATGTAGCGAGACGTCATATTCTGTTTTGTCTGAACTTTTTTTGTTCTTTAATTAATGCTCTTTTCGATCGGCCGGACATAAAAGCGACGCATTTGTGGAACATACACACAGGGCTTTGTTCAGCGGATATTCAAACTTCTAATTGAACTGTGGCCACGATTACAAATGCATATTGTGTTTATGTGAATGTTTTATGAGCGACTAATACAGTGACGCAGAGGGTCATTTGACAGTTGAGTTTGGTTTGGTGTGATGTGTTTTGATGTCTGTCCAGGCTTTAGCTAACAACATATTATACTGTTTTTGTTACTTTTGTTTGTTTTTTATTTACTTTTTCTAACTTGATTAATGGGCAGTTTCTACGACAGTGAGTTTTCATAAGTCTGTGGAGTTTTGGTGTCAGATAGGCTTTTTTTTTACACGACGGTGAGCAGAGTGTTAATTCAATCGGTCGTTTTGTTTGTGCTCCACTGGATACGACACAGAGGTGGGTTCACTGGACACAGGAGGTTGTTTTGTGCTCATTAATATTGAACAAACATGTGTTTCAGCCCAGCCTCGAGCTGTGCTGTGATTGGCTGTCCGCAGGTACATACACTTCACGAGTGACCCATGATCACAAAATACAACTCTAAAAGTGTTGGGAAAGTTACTGTGAAATTGTAATACATTATATCAGTGCTATACAACTATATTTTCCAGAGGGCCAGATTTGGTGGTTGGTCTTGGTCTCTGGGCCGGAGATACAGGATGCAGACACAAAATGGTGTCACACAAAACATCACCAACATTCAATCTGTTTTAACGTTGTTTGCTGTTAGCAGTTAACAATGTTAACTAACGATACTTTGTGTTTTTTTGCCGAAAAAATTATATATTGCCGACACGGTGGCGCAGCAGATAGCGCTCTGGCCTCATAGCAAGAATGTTTTCTCTGTGTGAACGAGACAAAGAATGCATCATGTTTGCCCTTTCACCTCAGCTTTCTCTGTAATTATTCGAGCTATAGAGATAGAAAATAAATGCTAACAAACTGCTATGTAACTGTAAAAGAACAGTTCTTCAGAGCAAATAATCTTGACTGTGACAGAGCTGTTCAAGTGACTATCTGGTATTAATATCATTTTAGAATTGATTATCTAGTTATTTTTGACAAACTTGTACTAGTTCTAAATCTGATGTTCAAGCGTCAGTCAGCCATGAAAGTAAAATGATGAGATATGAGAGCAAGGTGCAAAAGGTTTAAAGTGTTAATGTGCTATCTTTGTATTTGCTAGAAGACACGTGTCCATAAGAATCTGTGTAGAAATGTTGCTCAGGTTCAAATGTAGAAGGAACATGTTTCTTTTGCACAGTGTTTAAGAAGGCTGACAGAAGTGGTGGTACTTTTGAACGGAGTCCAGTCACAGTTGAAGCCAAGAGGGGAACGTGCTGAACCAGAGAAGTGCTGCTACTCCAAACGAGACATTTTTAGAAGTGTGAGACTGGTCCTGGTGCATCCCGGCTCACTGAGAGGAGACCAGATTAGTCATTTACAAGTAATAAGCAACAAATTTCATATGACTCTTTTGTGTGTTTGTTTGTAACTAGGTGGTGGGTGAAAACAGGAATTTCTTAAACACCAGAGCATCAGCTGCAGAACACAATATTACTCTAATATGCAGGAATCAATCCAAATACAACTTTAAGTAAACTGATGATCAGAGACACGTGGTCTACTGGCAGGTGTGCCATGTAAAAAATATGTTTTTAAGATCCAAACTATGAAATGAACTAAGCAGATTTAATTGAATCATTTACCATTTTGGAGTGTTCGAAATAACTTTTTTAGTCAAAATGAAAGTAAAAGAATCACTATTTACTCATTTTAAGATTAATTTAAAGGTGCATTATGTAACTTTTCTAACAAGAGATTCTGTCATTATGAAGAACTAATCACTTTGGAAAGTTACAAAGTAAATATTCCACATATGTATTTGATAGGTGTTGATGATTTGATGATTCTCTCTATGCTATAGTAAGTTTGGAGGAACAAGCACAAAAATATAAAAAGTAGCCAGGCACTCCACCACTCAGGTTTCCCTATAAAGTGTAATGGACTAACTTGGCTCACTCCAGATAGATAAATGGTAAATGGTCTATTTATATAGCGCTTTTCTACCCTTCCAGGCACTCAAAGCGCTTTACAATCAGGGATCCACTCACCCAGTGTACGGAGAAACTGAGGCAATGTGGGTTAAGTGTCTTGCCTAAGGACACAAAAACAAACCACTCTTGCCGTCCACTGTGGCACTGGTGTTCTAGCGGTCTCCCATCCAAGTACTAACCAGGCCTTAATTTGCTTAGCTTCTGAGATCTGACGAGATCAGGCTTTGACAAACAGATATGACCATGTCATATGATAGATCTTCCACAATGTCCATCTAGAACTTTACTTGTGGAAAGTGTTTGGGAAAAGGTGGGATGTTTAGTGAAACACATTGAGCTGATTAGGTGGGCAGCCGACCTTTTTTATGCTTAACCACTCACAGCAATAAATCATAATGGCTTTTCCAGTGTCTGCTTGGGATAGAACAAGTGTCTCACACACCTGTTCTTCTTTCAAAAAGAAAATACTTTGTATTTCTGCTAAAACAGAATCAAACGCAGCAGAAACACGTACATCCACGGGAGCCACCATCTTTGTTTTGTTTGAATCAAGCGGTACTTCCTGTCATTTTCGAGCTCGACATTACGCGACATGTAAAATATGTATGATTAGCAGGAGTTCACGGCTGTTATTTGAGAAGGTGTTGTGCCAGGGAAAAATGTCAACCAAAAAAGTGTGCCATCGCTCATACAAGTTTAGGAGGCACATAAAGAGTGGATCTCCTTTAAAACCCTGCTTTTGGTACAAAACGTGGACCTTCACAAAATGTTGGGCACTAACTCTAGACCTCACACGTGTACAAAAGAGGACAGTGAAAAGGCAGATTTGCATTTTGCCACAATGCACCAAATATACAGCTGAGAAAATACAAAAAGATGTCATAGCAAGTGCTGTCTTATGTATCACATCTTCAAGTTTTAAAAAAGCTCTTTGAGAAGCAAGTGTGAGCTTTTGTGCAGAACTGTCTGCTGCTATAAATGTGGCTTTAAAAATGATTTCTAATGCTTGTGTATGGCTCTTTAGCAAAGACAAAACCATTATACGTTGTCTGACTGCTAGTTTATCACAAACCCAAATTACCTGCGACACTTTGACCTGGATTCTCATTATTATAGCTCTCACAATTTACCATCTGCTGTCGTAGTCAATCTGGCTCTTAGCTGACTGTGTGCACTGCAAAAAATATATTTCAAAGCAATTATATAGTTTTTACAGTGTGTACAAGAGAAGGAGCACAGTTAGTTTAGAGACATGAAGGAAAAGAGCCGGAGATGGCAGAGCTTAAGATATGAAGCTTCACTCTGGGAACGTCGAGGTGGATGGGATTAAGAACGAGTACATCACAGGGACAGCTCATGTAAGATGTTTGGATAAAGTCAAAAAGGCCGGACCGAGATGGTTTGGATATGTACAAAGCCACAGATATCCGCGGAACGAGAGCTGGCGGGCACAGGGCTTAAGAAAAACGTTTTATAGATGCTGCAGTGAGAGAGGCCATGGAGTTGTCATGTGAGGAAGATAAGTTTAGACGGAAGCATGTGACAGCTTCAGAAATCTAAAACGATCTTCAGTATAAAAACACGTCTGGGATATAGAGTTGAAACGTGTTATTTTTGGTTCATTAAAAGCAGCAGCCGGATGTGATGTGAAAAAGTGCTGTCGACATCAGTGCTTCTCAGACTCATCTCACCAAGTGCCACCTTAGGAAAAAGTGGATGTGGTCCATAGTGAGGTGTGTGCTATGACATTGTGTACAAGAGAAAGAGAAATTGAGGGAAGAGAGATGACAGATTTAGCTTTCTGGGAACTGAAGCTTTTTCTGCGTTGTATATTACTGTGAGGAAAAACAAAAAACAAGTGATAAAGCATCATGTGAGTCATGGTAGATCTCCATGCTTGGTCTCACAGAAATGATGTCTGTATTTAGATGTTAGATTGTCCCACTTGTTCAATTAACGTGCCTTATCATATAGTCGAGTGTTAAGTACTACATTTTGAAAAATTTTATTTTCTGCCCCTAGAAAGATCAGAATCTTTGTCAAGTCTGTTTTTACACTGTATGTCTTTAAATTCAAGTCTGAATCAACTATAGTTTGGACAAGCTACAGACAAACACACAGAACTATTGAGGATTTTCGACCGTCACTTTCTGCTCTACAGTGCATGCTTTATGCAGAAAGAGTCGCTCTCCATCTGGTTAGCTGGGGAAACTTCTTTGAATAAAACAACGAAACAAGACGGAGCAGCTGTTTTGACCAGGTCTGAACCGGTCTGACAGACATTTGTCTCCTGAAGCTTTGTTTTTCTCGCCATTTTTTCCACTCACCTTAGTGTAATTTTTAAGGGTCGGGAGATCAAATTTTCACAACTGTTGATTCAGCAGCATAACTTTTTTTTCCACAATGAGAATTTCTTGTAGTTTTTGACTTGTTCCACTGTTTGTGTCTATGATTCCCTCTATTGAAATAGAAAGTTATAGTTTATAGTTAACATTGGCATTTTTCATCAGTATAGATTTGTGACATGGTACAGTGTAGCCCAATCTCACAGAAAAGCCTATATGTATGCCTTGCATTTCCTAATTTTTTGCGTCTTTATGTTACGCAGTGTTGCCCCAGTTTTCTTCTATGATGGATGTAAAGATGTTTTATTCACTTCTAATCTTAACCAACTCCAAGCCCAACTTCCATTTTGTAACTTCAGACCTAAACTTAAACCCAAAGCAAATGTCTCCATGTGACTTCAACCAAAACACTTGAAAGTCATTTTTTAGAATCCAGAATCTGTACTCAAGTCTGTTTTTGACTAAAAGAAACACTGTATGCATTTAATACAGTACCTTTGCTTCTGTAGAGCGCTAACTCCAAGTTCAACACTGGAACAGAAACAGAAGCAGCTCACCACAGCTGAAGTAGCACTGTTCCCGTCCTTTGGCTGAGAGTCAGTGGGGTCACCTGCTTTAGCGTCCCATCTCTCCCACATAAACCCTGGGTGGCCCTGGTTCTTATTAGCTCGGACGTGAGGGGCGCAGCTCTCCAGACCGTTCAGCATAATTCATCTGATTAATGTGGCACGCCGGCCCATGAATATGCACACGTTTCCACACGACTGACTGTCAGGAGTCACAAAAACAGTCGGGAGGAATGAGCTGGAACCACCCGCAGAGAAGACAGGAGCGCCGGATATACCTCGGAAATTACATTATTCTCCCGATTTTCTCCCTCTTTCTCGTAAAATATGCAGTCATTATCGGAGCAGGGATTAAAAAGAGCATTTGGACAAACAGAGCAGAGAAGGTTCTGATGAATAAAAGTGCTCATTAATTTGGGAGAAACATATCAAAAAGATGTATGAAGGATGAGATTGTTCTTGCACTGCAAAAACTTAAAATACCTGAATCAGAATTTTATCCAGATTTGAGCTGTTTTAACTGGATAAGATTTAATTTATTGTGTAATGTAGAATATTTCACTGATTTCAAGACATTTTTATTATGATTTTAAGGGAGTTTGGCTTAAGAACTGAATTTGCCAATGGGATAAGAACAGTTTTCTTAACCCACTGGCAAGTAATTTGGATTGGAAAAAAAGCAATGTCTTAAAAACAGTTTGAAACACTTTGAAACTAAATAATCTATGTCTATGCAATAAATGAGGTTAAATTAGTCCAAAGATAAACATCCAAATCAAGCATGTCTTAAAATTCATTTTTTGCAGTGCGCTGTTTAGGATTTACCCCTCAACTCTCTGCTGCAGTGTTTGGGTGTATATACTGTATAGATCAACATTCCGCTTCAGTTTGACTGTTGCTCCAAACTATACGTTTTTACTGACGAAGGACTAGTTTTCAATCTTTTGATTCAAAACCCACCTCAAATTATTGATGATTCGATCTCGAGCTCTTGATTTTTCAATAATGGCCCATCCATAGATAAAGCGCCTCGAGAGTCAGATCAGCTTGACACTGTCTTATTGGATAAATCAGCATCAGCTTTGATTTATCCAATCAAAACTGTGTGCTGATCACAAACACCTGCTGTCAAACCAATCACTCTGCTGCTCTCCACTTTCAGCCCCTCCTTTCACCTTCTCTTTTTAAGCATGTTTGTGGAAGGAGTTTAGAGACCTAGTTTTACTTTAAACTATCAAAATATATCAATAAAATAAGATATCAATATTAATCTCCTGAAGATATATTTTTAAATTACAACCTTCCTCTATAAACTGAACTGAACTCTGCTTTGGCTCGCAGAACTGGCTCTAGAATCTCAACTAAAAAAGTCCAAACTCATCACTGATTCCGACTTGATTTAAATTATTTTAAATGTTCAGTCGGAGTAAAAAATGCAGTGGCCAAATGGACAAGAGGGTCAGAGGATCACAAAAACAACATCTAACATTATGAATAATTGTTGACGGTAGATTATAAATGCAACACTTTTCTGACTAATAAATGTCAACAATACACATTTCCTTATTCTGTGGTTTCTCATGCTCGATTATATATTTAGCAGGGTGTGAAAGGGCATTTCAGTGTTTCACTTCCAATTTACATCCAGATTAAAGACGTCTAACGGTACGCTGCTGCTCAGAGGAAATAGAAGCCAGTTCTCACATATTTCACATCAAACACCAGATCCTGAGTTTAAAACAGGGCTAGTCTGGACTGAACTGAACTGCAGCCAGTGATCAACCAACCAGCCTATGTAGGACAAACAAATGTCTTAATTATATTTGGCTACTAAATGAAATCAAGATGTTTAGACTTATTATGCAAGACACTGACCGTGTTATAAATGTATTTACACTGATTCATGTGTGTATTCTTTTAGGCATACTAGGCACTTCCTGCATGTCTGCTCTGCTGCACCACAAATGTGAGCTTCTGATTTCAAGAGCAACTGTGTGCATTTCCTCTCCAGGGGTCTGAGCCCGAGGAGAGCATGTGCAGAGGGTTTATGAAATAAAAGGCCCCTTTTAGTACAAGGGTAATTATGCATGAAATTGTTTCTCCTGTCAGTTTTAGAGACTTAAAGTGAGAGTTAACAGCCTGCCTTGTTCATCTGTTGAAGCAACAATTTGAAGGAAATAAGTAGTCTAATTCACATTCCTGTTTTGTTCTGATATATTTCCAATCAGTTGTTTTATTTCTAATCCAGCTCCTCAGAGGCTGTTGTGCTTCAGTGCCAAAGTGTGGACAGCGACAGAAGCGAGCGCATGTGTTGACTCACATAATCCACTTCTGTCTCTGCTGAACCTGCTGCACATGTTTTTATCACATAGGACACCACCTCTACACCACACAGACACCTCCTCCTCCCCATGCACTCTTCCTCCTTTGTACATGCCAGTGTCCTACTTCCTCCCTCCCTCTGCTGCATTCACCCTGCACGGCCCCACGTGTCATACCTCCTTTTGCATGTCCCTCCTCTTCACAACACCATGTCTGAATCCACAGTAATCCACAACAAGGTCCAAAGGCAGGCTGATAATGATACAACTTTTGGCAAACTTTAGGTTATTTCAGCACTCTCGCAAAACTCACACAGACAAAGCTAAAGTCTGAATTATTCCAGGTTATGTGATTGTAAAATTGATATGAATGAATGTTCAGTGCTAGCTCTAGTCTCGCTTTGACCCTTCTTCCTTGCCAGGCCTTTTTGCTATTTTAAACAAAATTCACAGCTCCAAAAAAAACTGTAATTATAACATGTTGTGCATCATTTGAGACCTGGCTGCAAGTGTCTACTTTCATTTAATAAAAGAAGTGTTATTCTACAAGTATCTCTTCCCTTTTTGTAGGCGTTTGAAATTAATTCTTTTCATTATAGATTTCAGCGTATGACGAGAAACTTTTAAGATAATGTCCTTTTTCTAAGTTAAGCTTCATGTCGGTGTTATTTTCTTCTGTTCTATCAGCCACTGCAATAAAACAATATCTTTAGAATAAAAAAATATGAGGTTGCCATGATTAAAACAGCGAGGACGAGTGCTTTTTCATCTTTAAACCAACAAAAGCTGTGTTACAGATGAGAAGCACAGCAGTTTTCTACTTTCTGATGCAGATTCTATAGATTCAGCTTCTTTTACGGTGCATAGATTATATTTAACCCTCAAACATGAAGAAATCCAGTAGTTTGATTTACTCTGACTCTTTTGGATCGCTCACAGAAGAGGAAGTGTTTTTCTCCTCGAGACTAGCTCCTTATGTCGTTCTCTTCAAAGTCCTAGTCTAAGGTAGACTTTTCTTCATCTTAAAAGTCAAATATCTGCGCTAAACTTACTCAGCATGTTTTTTGTCCTGTAATCTGTCTGAAAAGATAGCTGTCCTCAAGAATCAGCTAATCACATAAACAGAGCCGACTGCGCTGCCTAAAAATCAACAAGATGTATTTCTCGGTCATGTTACCTCCTCTTGGTCTTTGTACTGACGCATTTTCCCTCTCTGCTGTTGAATCTGTGAAACTGTCATCATGTCCCATCATGTATTCGACTGTAGACAAAGTCAGCATGTGCATCAGCCTGCATCGCCTCATTGAATAAATGGTCTATGATGAAATACATGTCATTGGCAGGCAAAGGTTAGCCTCACAATGATAGAAATTAACTTAATTGGCAGAGAATGAATTAAAACAATACCTAAATTGCATTTGTGTCATAGAAATACAGCGATCAAAACATAATCTGCGTTTTTTAACAACTCTAGAACATATTGCTTGCTAGAAGATAACTGAGTACTGTCAGTGCGTGTCCCAGAGTCTGAGAAGCACTGATTTGTCAGCTTTTCTAGGAGAGATTTGCGGAAGCATAAAAGCACCCTGAGCCCACACTGAACTGAATGCTAAATTAGACTATAGAGGAAAAGCTGCTGGAAATGAGCTCAGCTGGGAGTACAGGGTCCCACTGACAAAACACAGAGAGGTCAGCGGGGGGGACGCTTAGATCCCATGTCTGATTAAAGAAACATACATGAAGAGCATGGATCCAGGCGTGTGCGTCTATAAGGATTAGACCTGCCCCTGTGCTGTGAGTGGTGACCCCCTCGCGACCTCACAGCCTTATTGTCAGATGTATATGAACCCGTGTTACTCTGGAGACTCTGTGTCTGCCGCTGCAACAAGCACGACGCGGCTTCAGAGACAGGCAGGCCGCTCGCAGTCTCATGAATATTGATTTTGGACTTCACAAGGATAAATCTCTGACCACGGCGTACGGAGCGGTCCCATGCGGAGGGGAGAGGGTACCGGGTCAGGCGCCCTCCCACCACAGGCCAGCACAGCAGTCAAACTTAATAGAGCTGAAGAGCCGTGTGAGTAATGACAAAACAAACAGAAAATGTGAACATGATTGAGTATTGATGCACAAGAAGTGAAATGTGCTTAGAATGTGGAGTCAGTTGTTTGGGTGTTGTAATATCTTTGTGCAAGCGCATAAGCAAAAGATGTGAGACGTAGCTGCGTTTTGTCATTGTATAGTGTTGTTTCTTCATCAAGACATACATGCAATTGTATTTAGTTTAATTTACACTCGTCTCCTCTCTGGCATCAGAAATACCTCATCATAAATCTGAAGTGAACATAAAATGCAGAGGACAAATTTCCCTACGGGGACAATAAAGTATACCTTAACTTAACCTTAACCTAAAGATATGAGATTCTTTGTTATGTTTTTGGTGTTGAAACACGATATATTCCGAATAAGATAGTGATGCTTTCTACCGTGTTGGGTACAAACAGTGGATTTAGCGCACAGCCTAAACATTAAAACAACTCAGTCCACTGTGCACAATCAACATTAGCAACTACTGTCAGCACTACCACACTTGTAAGGAATCTAGTGTATAGATGTACAATAATAAAACCACAATCACAACACCTGGCATCAGGCTAACCCCGGGCTCACACTGCCTCTAGATCCAGATCCGTCTGGGTTCGGTTGTCACTCACACTGCAACCAGAATATGCATGCAACTTGGGAGTTTCGGGGAGTTTACGCAATCTCTGCACATGGATATGTAAACAAGAACACTTGCGCGAGTTTTGGGTTTATTTCACGTCAATTTTTCTCCGCACAGTGAGTGAGTACGGGACATTTATTTATATCCTGTGTGTTCAATAGTCGCGCATATGTCGAGCATTTTGACGTATTTGCTGTAGTAGTAGAAACGTAATGATATTATTTGAAAACCACCGGCTTCTCTTCACCTGCGCTCGCTTGGTTCCTTTTTTTTTCGTGTCTTGTTTTCAAAACTTCACCAAAAAGGGCTGCGGATGGCTGCGGATGGCTCCGGCAGTCCGGAAAAAGTTCCTTCCAACGGGAAAGATCCCGACATACGGAGCACATCCGCGCGGATCTCCGGACCGAACGCTTCGCGGTGTGAGCCACTCTCATTACATTTTAAGAATTGGAAAGCCTCCAGAGTCCGGTCCGCAGTCCGGTACGGAGTTAGTGTGAGCCAGGGGTAATAACAAACATTTCAAATAGTTCTGTTAGAAATGTTTGTGGGAGGGGCTTAGAGACATCACTTCAGCAGTATGTGTATGCTTGTTTGATTGCACTTTGAGTTAAATTATTAGTTAGTTAAATTATGTTTTGTTTCTCATGAAAAAATAAGAAACAATATTTACAGCCGTTTCTTGTTTTGCTGGCTTGGCATACTTGTTGTCATTTTATTTGACAGTAGAAGTAAACAGTTGTAATGGTCCTGAACTGCCGGATATGTTTTGTTTTTTTACCTCCTCTGAACCCTGAATGTGACACTCGAGTGTATGTTTGTTCTCTCACGCGTAATGTCTTCTGGAAATATCACTCTCTGACATTTGATATGCCAACATTTTATTGAAACGACCAGATGGGCTGAGTTGAACTGTCTGCTGCGCTGTTAAAATCATGCACAAGGCCATGTCAGATTCTCTTCATGGCTTTCACTAGTGCCTCTGTCTCCTGCCACTCACAGGACTGCACTGAAAAACGACTATGGCAAGATTATAGTGGGATTATGATGGCGGTTTGTGGTTCTTAAATGACTATGAAAGTGTACATACTGAAACAATCTTTAAAGTTAAAATACTTACAACAAGTTAAAAGCTTTTCTCATGGAACAAGCACACGTAATCCTCAAGTCTTGTGTTTTTGTTTTGCGACACTGCTTATGTCAGTTTTTGCACTAGTTTAGTCCACTTTTAGTTCTAGTATAGTCCTGGTTTAGTACAGATCTTGTCCTAGTTGAGTCCAGTTTTAGCCCTACTTTAGATCAATTTGATAGTCCTGGTTAGTCCAGTTTTAGGACTGATCTGGTCCTGGATTAGATCAACTTTAATCCTGCTCTAGTCCTAATTTAGTCCAGTTTCAGTAATAGTTTAGTCGTGGTTTCATCCTGGCTTAATCCAGTTTTTAATCTAGTCTAGTCCTGATTTAGTCCAGTTTCAGTCCTTGTCTAGTCTTGATTTAGTTATGGTTTAGTCAATTTTCATCTTGATAGTCCCGATTTAGTCCAGTTTTAGTATTGGGTATAGTCCTGGTTTAGTCCAGTTTTAGTTCTGGTTTCGACCAGTTTTAGTCCTGGTCCTGTCCCGGTTTATTCCATCTTTAGTCCTTGTCTCGTGCAATTATAATCTGTTTTATGGTTTAGTCCGGTTTTTAGTTTAGTTCTCATTTAGTCCTGTCTTAGTTCTGGTTTAGTCAAGTTTTTAGTCCTATTCTTGTATAGTTATAGTCTGGTTTAGTCCAGGTTTAATCATGGTTGAGTATTAGAAACCCAGTGAGCAACCTATCATATTTCAAACTGGAACTAGACCTGTAACTAAACCACAGTGAGAGTTTTATGCAGAAATGACCAAAATGACCCTTAGCACTGTAAAGCAATGGAAAAGTGAGGAGCACAGCCTACACACTTTTGATTAAAGCAGCCAGATAAAGTGCAAATACGTATTTCAGATCCTCTTAACTCTATGTACATTATGTTTTATATCCTTTTTGAAAGTATTTGTATCTCTCACCCTCCTCTTTTCCTCTCACAAATGGCCTCTTCATTCAAGAGTCTATAGATTTTGCCATGTTTCCCTTTGCGCCTCGGTCCTCTTCATCCTTTGCACCGGAGCTGAGAGAATGTGCAGTCTGTGAGCGTACTCTGTGCTTGTGTCCTCAGGAGGTGAGCGATGCCGACATCATGGAGCTGGTTCACAGCTCTCTGGGCAGGATGACCATCATCCGTCAGATCTTCCCGCTGTGGAGAGACACCAACGTGCGCTGTATGAGGAACAACCACCGCATCTCGTCCCTGCTCTGTGACCCGCAGGAGGGCTATCTGCAGTCCCTGGAGGTAACACACTGCTCTGCTTTTAGAGTGGGCTAGTCATCACCTTCAAGCTTTGGAGGGATTTTAGATTGTTAGTACTATAATATTCTGCTGATATGTTTATGTTTGATTTCATTAGTTTTGCACAATTACCACAAAATGGCATTATCCTTCAAGTCACTTTGTGGGTCAAATGCTTCAAGCTAACTGGGAGAATATCAAATAGTTATTACAATAATTCTGCTGATATTTTTATGTCAGGGTTTTATTTGTTATCCACAATTACCAAAAGCCATAAAAGAGTGATTAAGAAGATTCATAAACCATCGATTATACAAGTTATGAGACAGGTCTGTAATATTCATCGTAGCTTAACTTCAACTGAGAAACAGAATCTGAAGACAGAAGTCCATTGCAGGATTTTTAAACCATTTGTATATTCTTGCAGAAAATATGTAGGCTGTATTTGGAAAACACAAGTCAGTGCTGAGTATTGTGAGCTGGATAGTAAAAAGAAAATGTAGTGTACGTGGAACTTCTGGCCTACTCTCCCATGAAGGTTCGTCATGTTTTGGGACTTTGAGCTCTCTTTAATCTTTCAACCTCTTTCTTTTGGTTTGAGGTCTGGAGACTGGCTAGGCCTCTTCAGAATCTTGAAATTCTTAATAAGCCTCTTTCACACCAAGTACGACAAGCGGCTCATGTGTGTTTGATGTGAATGAGGTTGTTGGGGTCAGAGGAGCACGAAGTGAAGGCAGGTTTTTTGAAGACTTGTTTTCAGAGTCTGCGTCGTCAGTTGCCACATATGCAGCTGTTTGATTGGCATGTGGCTAGTGGCAAATGAGTGTGCTGGAAAATTTTGTGGAAAACCAAAAAATTACTTTTACTGAAAAATAGTATTTGGCTGAGCATGGATTGTTGTTAATTACCCGGTCCAAAGAAGACCTATGTATGGAGGAGAACGGCTACTATTTAGACCAGGGAAAACAAAGTTGGAGAAGTTGAAGGAACCCTAGTACGAAATCTGGACTAAGGCAAAAAATAGAAGTTAAGCTTAATCTGTGAAGTAGAGTTTGACAACTCAGAACAAATCAACATACTACAACTCACTCGGCATTTGTTTGGCGAAGGGTGATTGTTTGGATCGTGTTTGTGTGAATGTTTTTACATCGATGCCTCAAAAAGACTAGAACAGACATTGCGTCAATCAACTTTCATGACAGCGACTGGGGGTTGTGTTGAAGACCTTTTACAGAGCCATTCCTTAGTTGAATGATGTGTAGGGTTAATTCAGAGGGACCCGCAAGTAAATTCTCGAGATTGGAAAGTTTGAACGTTGCCTCAGGCAGGAACGAGTGGTCAGGCCAAAACAGTTCGGGTCCCGACCGGACTCGTGCTCTCTCCGTTGTCTCAAAAATATGATGTAGCGAGGAAGAAATATAGTTTTATGTGCACTCCTGTTCCACCAGAAACACAAGACTGATGCCTGCGAGGTGCAGCCACTTGCAGCCGAGCGGCGCTATATTTATAAATGTGCAGACCGCAGTCTCAGGGCTTCAAGCAACAAAAATAACAGACCCTGTTGTTTCCATCTGATTACTAGAGGATTACGTTCTCTTGACCATGATCGCTTGAAAGACAAGCACTGATGATTATTCTGATTCAAAACCAACAAAAGTGTATAACATTCACTCAACAAACATCTGATGCTAAGTGTGCTAATGCTAAGATATCAAAAATGCTGGAGTCACAGTGTTTTCTTTTGACTTTGAGAATCTGTGTTCAGAATTCAGCCTTGGTCTTAACCTTAGTTTGATCCACAAAACCTCACAGATTCTTGTGTAAACCCTTCGTCTTTACAAGCGATAGAAGGTTATACCAGTATCTTCTTGCTAAAACAAGTAGAGGACATTTTGCCAACTGTAAAACTGAACCAGTGACTTTTTCCCTCTCGCTCAAATCTTTCCCCACGCCCCGTTCCTGCTGAGTAATCAAAATGTCAGCTACCCATTCTTATGCTCAGTCTATTGCAGCCATACAGCGGATCAGGTCCCATAGCAGCTCGTATGCATACAAAGCCACGGAGAGAGGCAGGAGCACACAGGCCTATGATGGAGGAATTTTAATGTGCTATTTGACTAGTGGCAAGGTTGTGTTCCCTCTTTCCTCTGTATTTTGGGGGTTTATCCCACCTTTGTAAAGTTCTACAGTCACTTTTGGGACGCCTCTGAAGGCCACATTATAGTCATAAACAGTGGGAGGTTTTGCAGCAGTGATTTTCAATGTGTGGGGCAAGTACAACAGGTAAGGATACATCTAGGTTTGTCAATATTGAAAACTGAATGCCAATTTCAATAAAACTAAAAATAGCGACAGTGTATGAACTACTGTATGACCAGACGGTGTTGAGTTTGTGTAAAATTGTAGCATTTTAGTACTAGTCAATCTGTTGGTTTGATTTTGTACATTTTAGCATTAGAATAAGGACGTTTTAGCAACAAAAAAGTAGGAATTTTTTATGTCGTATCCATGGTTTAGTCCTTTGATTTCAGCCTAAGTTTATGAAATGTCAAGAGTCTGAACCCTTCTGTTTATTCTTGAGAAATTCAGATACAGTTTTCTTGCAGCATCCTCTTGCAGTCTTCAGTCATTGTTTGTGCTCATAGATGGACCATTGAAGCTGCAGTAAGTAGAAAACCATAAAATGTAACATTCTTGTGCACAGCTAGTAACAGGTGCACGTGTAGAGAAGATAATGACAGCGTGGCCCTATTTGAATGACACGAATGAGAGCCAATCTTTTGTCCCTGTGTGTTGCAGATAATAACAGATAAAGGACTCTGTGCAGGAAGTGTTGCTGTGTCCGCTGTGGATGTGCTTGACATCTGTTTTTAAACTTCAAGAAACAGTCTTTGACATAGAATTTACAGCTGTAAGTGGATTTGGTGACTGTGGTCAGAAAAAGAAGCCAACAATTTGGTGTGAACTCTGCTGATGGTCGCTCCTTTCCATTCAATCAGAAAAGCCTCCACTTACCATCAAGTTAAAATGATGCTGGTGCGTCCACTTGCCCCTTGTGCACCCGTCCTGTAGAACATATTCGCTAAAAGAAGTGCTCGCCCTTGACGTCAGCTGCCTCGCTGCAGCGCCCGACTCTTGTGCATGTCAATTGCTTGATTACACATGAGGAAAGTAACATGCTAATGCTAAGCTTGGCTAATCACACCACTTGGGGCCAGCCATTAGCATAGCTTTCATAAGATTGTGTTAAACTTAACCCGAGTTCTGCTAAAACGCCTCAGGCAAGTATAGGTCAGCGGTAGCCACATTTAGCATGTAGCCACAATACTCAAGGCTCTGAATATGCTTGTGCTTCATTAAATATATGGAAACATGTGGAAATATATGAAAAATGTTTTCAAACAAAAACATCTCATATTGCACAAAACTGACTGTTTTTTAGCCATTTTTTATGTTGTTTACTCATAATACCAAGCCCAAAGCCGTGTATCGCTCCATTCACAAATGTTGACGCAAACCTTAAAAAGTTTTCTTCCCATTTGTGTTGTCATTATGAGGTAGTTTTAAATTTAGCAGCAATTTTAGCTGCTATTGAAATGCTTTAATGCATAAAAAAGGTTTAAGTTGTTGTATTTTTCTTAAAGTTGAGGTAACTAACTGTTTTAGTTGTTGTTAAGCCAATTGTGTGTTTTCCACAAAAAAAGTCTATAATAAATGCAGCACTGTGTGAAAAAAACTAGACCTCTGAATCATAAATAGGCGAATGTGTCCATTTGTTATGGCATTCAATCATAAGTGACTATTGTGTGTTTATTTCTTACCTGAAGCACAAAGTTCCTCGCACCTCTTGTTTCTCTGACTAGTGTATTAGTTCCATCTCTCCGTGCATAAAAGCTAGTCCTTCATTCGTTCCCCAGGAAAGTTGGCGCGAGGGGTCACCGCTGATACACACACCAAACTCTGAAATGCAGCAGCGAGTTTTTGTGACTATTTAGGCCTATATGAATCTGAAAAGCCATCAGTGCTGTCTTTCAAGCGATCACGTTCAAGATAACATAATCCTCTTGTAATCACACATAAACAACAGTGTCTGTGCTGTTATTTTTGTCGCTTGAAGCCCTGAGTTGCAGTCGGGTCAGCCACAGCAGCGCACATAAAGCGGTATTTCTTCCTGCTACGTTTTTTTTAAGACAGCAGAGAGAGCGCAAGTCCGCTCGGGACACGAAGTGTTTTGGCCTCACCACCCATTCTCGCCTGAGGCATCATTAAGAATCAGATCCCGAGGGTTTACACACGGGTCTCGCGATTCAAAACTCTTTGAATTCATAAAAAAACACTTTTCCATGTGAACTAGGACTTACTCTAAACAAGATGTGCTCTTTCATTTACTTTAATCTCACTCAAATGCAAACTTGCCTTAAAAATACAAAAGTGAAGTATTTGGGCAGTCTTGCAGGTCTGACCCTTGCTGTCTGACGTTCCCATATGCAGCTACTGTCACTGGACATTACAGACAAGCATCTGGAAAGTGCCACGTGAATGCAAATATTACCCAGTGATTATGTATGCCACTGGTTGCAGATTGAGCTCTCCAGATAAGGTAATTACGAGGAACACGCATGCTCCTGAATATCAATGACCCAACCCAGTGTGACTTTGAGAGGCTCTGGAGGGGGAGAGAAAATGTTGTTTTAACACTAGAAAGGATCATTTCACTTTCAATCTAACTTTACACCAACTCCAACTAAAGTGTCGTTTGCATTGTGAAGAATCATGAAGCCCGGAGTAAAAAGAGAAAAGTTATTATCTTCAGGTACAGTAGAAGTGCTTAGTGTTATCAGTGTTATATAATGGCGTTCCAAAACACATTCTGTTGGCTTTATGGTCCACTCGGTTGCAATAACGTTAAGATAATTGCTGATAATCACTTCATATAGCGTCTTTCTGAGCCCATAAGGTCTTTAATATTTAATTAGTCTTAAACCTGTTTTGGGTATAAAATATTCATTTAGTTTGTTAAGAACCAGTGATCCTAAAACTTTAACAAAATGATTTCTCATAAACTTCTGCAATTCATAGTAAAGACATGGATATTTGCTTTAGTCTCTCTCTCTTTTTCTTCTCTGTCTATTTCTATCTCTTCTTCTGTCTGTCTGTCTGTCTCTCTCTTTCTTTTCTCTTTGTCTATTTACTTCCCCTTTCTCTCTCTCTATCCCTCTCTTTTTATCCTTTTTTCTCTTTGCCTCTCTTTTTTTCTCTCTTTCCCTTTCTCTATAACTTCTCTCTGTGTGTCTGACTGTCTCTTTTTTCTTTGTTTCTCTTTGTCTCTCTAGCTCTGTCTCTTTCTCTTTCTCCTTGTCTTTCGCTCTCTGTATCTGTCCCTCTCTCTCCCTGTCTCCCTCTACTCACTCTCTGTCTCTCTCTCTATCTCTTCTTCTCTCCTTCTCTCTCTCTCTCTCTCTTATCTCTTCTTCTCTCCTTCTTTCTCTTTATCTCTCTCTCTGTCCTTTATTTCTCTTCCCTGTCTGTCTCTCTCTCTCCTCTCTTTCTCTTTCCTGTCTGTTTCTGTCTCTCTCTTTCTCTCCCTCGCCTCTCTTTCTCTTTTCCTGTCTCTCTTACTCCTGTCTCTCTCTCTTTGTCTATCTCTCTCGTTCTCTCTCTCTCTTGGTCTTTTGCTCTCTGTCTGTCTCTCTACTTGTGTCCCCCTTCTCTGTCTATGTCCTTTCTTTCTCTTTCCCTGGCTGTCTTTCTCTCTGTCTCTTTCTCTCTCTTTGCCCCCCTCCTCTCGTTCCCTGTTTCTCTCATCTCTTTCCCTCTCTCTCTTTGCCTCTCTCCCTCTCCTCCTCCCTTCTCACCCTCTCTCTCTCTCTGTCTCTCTCTCTTTCTCAGTGCTCCAGTAGGAAACACTTTAGACACTTTCATACACTTCCTGTGCAGGAGCTCCTCTGATTCTCTTGAGCCTGGATCAGATGGTGACAGAACACCTGAGTTGTTTTTGCAGATTGTTTTCTCTCATCGGTTCACTTTGGCTGACAAATGTTGTGCCTTTGATTGGTTCTGAAGGAGACACAATCAGCAACACCGTAGACATGGTGGCACAGTGGTTAGCATTTAGCTGCACCACTGTAGCCTTCTTGCTATGTTTCTAAAAAGAGTTTGCATGTTCTCCCTGTGTCTTTGCAAGTTTCCTCCAGGTGTTCTGGTTTTCGCTACCACTAAAAAAGCATATTTAGAAGTGCCTCCTCTCTGCCAGGAAGAATAGGCTCAGTGCATGGAACGTCAGTTGGTTTGTTTATTTTCAAAATAGCTGTTGTACTTTTGAGCATTTCCTGTTCAGGTCATTTTTGTGAAGTTTTCACTACATCAGTCTTAAATGAATACATATTCATAAGATCAGATAGTGCACAGTGAGTTGTTTTGGATTAGTTAAAGACTTTACAGATCAGAAAAATATTTTACCAAAGCACACTTGTGTTTATAAAGAGACATGTCTGTGTCATAATGCTAACGCTAATAGGAAATAGTCCAGAGTACAGAAGTTAGCTGTTTTGAATATACACAAGCCAACTGGTGTTCTGTGTACAGAGGCTATAGCAGAGTATGTTCTCGCTGGCTCCGCCGGGCAGGTCTCTCTGCAGTGAGCAACCACACATGAGGTAGGATGATCTGCAGAGCTTAATAGGTGTATGTATGGAGGGATTTTCAATCAATGTCATGTTTGGATCAGGTATGAACCGGTCTCCTGAGACTTGACAGTTTTTCTCAACGTTTTTTCACTCACCTCAATGTAACTTTAAAAGGTCGTAGGATCAAATTTCATTCACAAATGTTTATTTAGCAGCAGAACTTTTCTTTTTATGCAGTGATAAACTCTTGTAGGTAACTGACAACAGTGCTGGATTGACTTGTGTCAATGAGCAGCGCTCTCTCTGCACCCCGGTGAGCGTGCATCACCCGTGTTGATAAACAGATAATCCCTCTATATGTCACCTGTGCACATGTAGCCATGTTACCTCATGCAGTCTATGTTACCTTACTGTACAATTGGTCAGTATAGTTTTGAGTGCTTTGGAGTATCTCTAAATTATGACATCAAGATAATATATACAAGATTTTAAATTATCATTACTTATTTTATAGCTTTTTTTTATTTTACTTTTTACAAAAGTTACAAAGCAAGCATTTGCATTGTTTATAATTATTATGTTTTTTATAAGTTGCGCTCATTGGGCTGTTCTGTTTCACTTCAACAACAGATAAATGTATAATTCTAAACAAAGCCTTTAAGTCAGTGAAATACCTTTGCGCTGGTTCACTGATATGGCTCACATTATTGCAGCTGCAGGTTATCTATGATTTGTGTTTGGGATTTATGATGTTGGACCTCATCCAAACTCCTCTGGTCGTGATAATCCCGGTTTGTAAAGCAGATATGTTCAGCTGCGTTATCTCTGCTGCACAATGTCATTTAGCTCTTTGTGCAGTAAGTACCGTCTCTTTATTGTGACTTTCTATTTAAATGGGAGCACTCCAACCACAGACAGTAAAGTATTGAGTGAGTTTTAATCCATCTGCTGTAATGGCCGTATTCCCTGTGGCTGCTTTGACTCAGACCCATCCTTCTCTCAGGGCAGATGGCAGAACCGTGTGGAGCCTTCTCCCACTGTCCCCTCTGTTTCCCACAAACAGGGTTAAATGTGGGGCAGTGCAGGTCCGAGCATTCATTACTTCATGCAAAAGTAGCGGAAAATAGCTTCAGAGCTCTTGGATTACACACATTTACCCAGGAGGCTTTAAGGGTTTCCAGCTTAATAGTTAAAGATGCTGTCATTAAAAATCTCGATCATGATGAGCTTAGAAGTGCTTTTAGTAACTTTGAGCTATGTCAGCGTGATAACAGATGCTAACCAAACAACATAGCTTGGAGATCCTTCTTTAGAGAGTGTGTTTCATAGTTAGTTTGAAAAAGCTTAGAAACAAACGTCAGCTTCTTTCCTGAGCACTGTCTGTTTCTGTTTAAGGTTAAGGTTAAGGTAAGGTTAAGGTATACTTTATTGTCCCCGTAGGGAATTTGTCCTCTGCATTTGCCCATCCTTCAATGCCTCTGGGGCATCTCTCAGGAGCAGTGATCGCGCAGTGCAGCGCTCGGGGACCCATCTCCAGGTGTTGTTGCTAGGCTTGGTCAGGACTACCGTAGCTGGAGGATATTACCCTAACATCCCTAACATATCCCCTCATCTTGGAAGTGTGAAGCCTAATAAATGGCCTAAAAATGGCTAATAAATATGAGATTAACATCCGAATACTAACTAGCAGATTTATCAAACAAGTTTTCATTGAACATCGTTTTATGGTGTTAAAATTACACACTATTAAATGTGTTTAATAGGCACAATATTTTCTTGGCGTCTTAACGACACTCGACACATGTTTTGGTGAGGTCACTCAGGGAAGTTTTTGGAGGTTATCGGTTACAAAAAATCTCAAAAAAAGAAAAAATAATTATTTAAGATCTGTATTATAATCTAGTTATTATTCATAAATATTAGGGTTAAGTTTAGGGCATGTGCAGTTACATTGAACACAATGTCCTCAGAGACGACTGTTGGAAAAAATGGATTTGATTTTATTTTATTTGAATGGCGGACTTACTTTTAGCAATAGCGATTGGTTAAATCAAGACTAATCTCTGTCTACCTTGAAGCGAACAAAACCGTCACACGGTTTCTATGAAGTGAAATGAATTAGACAGATGTGAGGCTACAAGCTGTCTTTTCCACCAAAAATGGATCATTATGTGACAAAATCAGACCATTGTGTACTGTCTGCATCAAATAATATGAGATTTAAGTTATCATAGATGACCAAAAGCAGCTTTCTGATTAGCTGTGATTGAGTGGTCGTCTTCAATTTCTCTTTTCTGTCTATAAAAGATGTTCTTAATTGCAGCCAACATGAACACATTTAGATATTAACCATGTACCAAAAGCTAGAAAGTAGTTAAACAGATGTAAATTCTTATACTTACAGTATGTTTTGCAAAGTGAAAACATGTACCCTGGCTTTAATACTAGTTTTTATCTACTGTACTACTACCTCTCTGGGTTTGCCGGCCATAAGCTCCAGAGCGCGAGCCCCAGGAGCAGGTAACGCTCATACCGGTGATGACAGCGGGGCCGGACACGCGTGGAGACTGTCACGATGCCACTGCTCAGACTGGCAGCTCCTATTGCTTCCATGGATCTTCCCCTCAGACCCAGAGGACCTATCAAATCTACATTCAGCAGCCGACAGAAGACAGCCCACATCAATCTGAGAACCGCGCAGCTCGTGGGGAAAGATGATCGAAAAGCCTATTTTTTGTCGTTGTTTATTGCCTATGTCAGTTTGAATGTGCCGCTGCGCTCTGTCATTACACCAGTGCTACAGCTGGAAACGTGTCATTTGACAAAAAACAGACTTGGCCAATATTGTGATGCATAAAAAATCGTTTTTGTTCAGCCAGCAGTCACCTCACATGACCTTCTGTCTTTTTTAACAAACAAGACCATGGTTATGCTGTGTGATTCAGACATAGTAGAAGTATTTCAAGAATGACTGAGCAATACATGAGTGAAGCTTGTAAAAAATATTATTGGTATTATCGAAGCAAACAACACCATCTCAGTTTATGTGTGTATTTCCACGCTGCTCTGACTCAGCAGCTAGCAATAAAAACATCACAACAGCAGAAGACAAGATGCAGTTGCTTGGAAAATGCAGTATGATATATCTGTACTAAAAAACAGAATTATGGATTTTGTCTCTACGCTTATTTCTCAAGATCAGTGAACGTGATTAACAGGTGGATTAGTCTTTATTAAAACAAACATGGCTTACAAGAAAAAATATGACAAAGTATCACAAGGGTTGAAAAACAAAGGTTTGCGCAGAATTGATTCGTCTAGGTTCTGGCCTTGATTATCTGACTATCCTTGTCTGTTTAATCACATGTATAGAAAGTGCATTTTTAAGACTTGAACTGAGAAATGCCTGATGCACACTGACTGTGAAGTGGACTGGTCTGTGTTTGTTCACATTGGTTTTATAGTCATGTGACAGATTATTGCAGTCGTCTAATTTTGATGTAGTTTGGCATGATTGTCCTTGTGGTAATATTGATCATAGTTTTAAAGCAGTTAAGTTGCAAAAAGAATTAAAGGTTTATCACTTTGTCATCACTTTTTGTTAAACCAGTATTATGGTTGTGCGTGGACATAATGATGAGACTCACACTAGGGTATAGTAATTGTGCCGCGCTCAAGCCTAATTGCAAAAAAATCTCTGGCCCGCACCGGCCGCATATCACTTGTATAAACGATCCGAGCCATAGGCGGTGACGTCATCCTCTAGCTCTGTTTGCTTACATGTCGCAGTGAGGAGTGGATCAAGCGCTGATCTGGAGAGGTACTAATGCAGTTTTGGATCCCCAGAAACCGCAACTGACCAGAATCCATGTACATTCAGTGAAATGAGCTTAAAGCGATTTTCAAACCACAAAATCAGGTATCTCTTTTATCCAAACAGTCCCTACAGTAGCTCTCACTAACACTTTTGTATAAAGTCAATATCTACATGAAACAGTGATAGACCACCCAAGCTAATCAGAGCACTGATATCAGGCACAGTCAACGGTATACTCTGGTAGAAAAGATAATGTTAAATTATTTTCACTAGGGGTGTACACTAAAATCATTTTCGGTTCTGCAAAAACTGTGGATGCAGAATGTTTGTATATCGCTGTGAAAGGAGGAACCTCAGAGAAGCAGTTTTCTGGAGCCGTTGGGACTGTTCTGTTTGATTCGTTCATGTTTAGAGCAAACGTGCGGATTTCAAGATGGACTTTTTTTTTTCCACGTGTACTGCTGTTTATATAGGATTTTATGACTCTACATACTCTACAGGTGAATCCAGCGCAGTGGCAGTGGTGAGTCCAAATGTTCGCCTTTTTTTCGCGCTGATTCTGAAGTGTTTACACATAGTCAAGTACATCTATCAGAAATATTAACGCGATACAAGACATCAGCGTGGAGGAAAAAAAGACTAATTAAGAAACTCCAAAATATTAGCTAGCGCATCTTTTTACTGTCGCTTTATAGTGTCACTATGAAAACAAGCCATGTGTGAACATTAGTTCTTCCTGGGGTTGCGCTAAATCACAATTATTTACATAAAAACAGTATTGAATCAGTACGCACATGCACCAGCGAGCGTGCTGTACCGAATGATTCACTACAACCATATGTACATTAAACTCCTCATTTTCACACAAAAAGCTAGGTACATCTAAACGTGCACTGTGTACATTTTGACCAAAATTGACTTAGATGTTTTTGATGCACTAAAAAAATTATTTTGGCTTGTATCGTCACAAAACAGATTTTTTTTTACTGTTTGTTTCTACAAAAAATGTTCCACACTTTTTACATTATGGTGTAGCACTGTTATCACTATTGATGATGGTTCATAGTATACTTTTAACTTTCTGTTTGTGCTGAATTGTGTCGCTGACTTTTCAACCCAAGAAAGTTATGAGGAGAAAATGATATAGCTTGCAACAGTCTGATTTAAAAGCAAAAATAACCATAATAAATAAATACATGAATGAGTTTGCATCCTTACAAACCACTTCCCACATCTGTCAGAATATGTATTTTTCCTATCCAGCCCAACTATACCCTTCAAATTGAACAACTTGTGTGTCTTTTCACATTCTGTCATTGCTCCAATCTGAAAATGGACTCTTATTTTCCCACACAACAGCAGCCCATGTATAGAGAAAACACATTTCCCAAACATATCTCTTTTCAAATAGAATGTGCAATGAGGAAATGCATTTCTGCTTTCAAGTTGAGTCGAGGTGAATCCAGGATGGGAGAATCGTAAAATACCTTTGGGGCCCTCTTATTTCACTCGCTCTATTATTTTAAACAGCTCCCAATCCCCGTCGGAAAAACTATTCCTTTTCAAATTTTCCTATGAAATATTAAACTCCTACAACAATGCTTCCTATTGGTCCACAGCCAGGCCACTTTTCCTGCACGCAGACTTTGAGTTACGATGATCATGGTACAGGCCGCAGTTATAAACCTCAGAGAAGAACGCGCCGGCTCTTGCATATTAACGACTGCGCTGACCTTTTGGAATGCGAAACAATCAGTTAAGTAGCGCGCCGCCTTTTCTAAATTCAATTACAGATCTAAAGATGGAGGTGATGATGAACAGGTGTTAAATGTAAAGTACAGTGGAGAGGAATCGAGCAACTGCACAGTCCACGGTTTGGGTAAATGTAATGTGACTGTTTAAGATGGGAGAGTGAGCCTTTAAAACCTGAATTGTGAGCAGAAATGACAGCTGTAAATGTCACTGTCTGGTTAGGGAAATAAACAGGTAATAATGAATGATGCCACTGACATTGGAGATGAGTGATAATAGAACAGAACAATTGAACATCCTTATTTAAGAAAACATAGAGACTCAACACATTCAGGTTAAAATTATTTAGAACATGCACAAGTTTCAAGATGTTGCAATTACTATTCTATATCTAAACCCAGTCCTGTGTGTCCTGCATTATCCCTGCTCTTGTTTGCTCCGCGCACTCAAAGTAAGTGACATTGAGTGTCTCTTTCTATCTCTTCACACGGCTCCTCTCTTTCCCCCTATCCAGTTTGGCAGTCCCCATTGATTGGCACTGGGCTCTCAGTTCTTTAAGTCCAAGCCATGTTTGTCACTGGTTTCCTCCCAGGATATGTCGGTTTGTCTCAACATAGACACACCTGATTGCATCACCAGCAGTTTTTTGTAGCTCTTTAGTGACAACTCAAGGTAGTCCTCTGTGTAATGTTTGGAACGCATGAAACACAGTCACCAAACTTATAATGCACTTTATACATAAAAATATTTTTTTCTCTTACACATGCATCACTTGCCAGGATTTTAGAGCACAAAAGACATGGATCTAGAGAGGCTGGAGTGGACCCAGTCCAGCACACATCTCTTCACAGACTGGACAGCACGAACAAAGGACATGGATGGCTGTCTCCACTATCTAACTGACCTTTATTTAACCAGGGAAGTCCCTCTGACATGTTTTTAGTTGTAGGAGGAAACCGGATACCGGAGGAAACCGGAGTACCCGGAGGAAACCTACGCAGACACGTAGAGAACATGCAAACTCCACATAAAAAGGCCCTGGGCAGCCTGGAAGTCGAACCCAGGACCTTCTTGCTATGAGGTCAAAGCGATAACCGCTGCTCCACCTTGTCACTATTTATCGGAAAGAGCATTGTACAAAATGCAGTTGCGTTTGACCCTTTGTACTCTAGATATGTTCACACACACATCTGATTATCTTTTTGATAATGCCAATTGCATTTGTGTAAAAGACAATCCATTTTTAGACAAAGTTGTTAAAACTTGTCATGTGGACAGACTTTCCACAAATAGAATCTCATTTATTACACTTGACAAACGTAATTCTGATCACTGTGATGGACCAGGTCCCAAAAAATCTGTCACAGGGTATTTTTATCCGTCATAATTTGTGTTCAATATTTACATTTTTGTTGTTTGACACACAGAGACTGCACAGAGGCACACAAACTTAAGACACATTATAAAAAATGACTGACTCGGCACAAATAGTTTCTTAAGATACCTTTAGCGCATCTACAAAAATGATTGTCCATTTGACATTCAGTAATCACAAGTCGCGAGTTCAAACTAGTAAGCTATATGTAAAAGTGTAGCTCCATTTTCAATCCGTTAAAATGACAGAGGGACCTTGACAATTTTCCGTCAAGAAAAAAATACAATCCATAAATGACTGGAATTTGTCAATTCATGTAAACTCTGCTTTAGCATAAATACATGTCTTGCCTGTGATCTGATGTGTCACAGCTTTAGATTTGCAGGATTAGCGCAGTAAAGAACCATACTGGTGTCCAAACGTTACAGTCGGCGCTGGTCTCAGGATAGAACGCTTATTTCTGAGCTATTTTAGATCTATATTGTGATTTCCAGTGAACAAAATAGAAACTACTAATCTACATATGCAGAGTTTCATTATGCTTTAGCTACTTTTCTGCAAGTGTTTAATAGTTTCCCAGAAAGCAGTTTTTGTCTGTCCCATATACAGTACAGTGTGGTACCATTATTCTATTTTAGATTTTTTTCTGTTGCTTTTTTTTTTTGGCACAGAGCTCGCAAACATGTTTACCTGTGCACACTGACTCACCAAAGAAAGCAGAGTAAAATGAGTGAAAAATATTACCCTTACATCCATCAGGCAGGCACAGGAAACGGAAGAAAAAAAGACAGGATTTAATGGGCCAGTGAAGCAGAGTTAGGATACTTTTAACAGCTTTAAATACGGTATTACGTACATTTTTCTCAAGCTCTTAAGTGCCTCACAGCTAAAGGGTGCGCCATTGCATTGTATTTCACATAACAAATTATAGAAAATTGTGCAATAGTCCATATGGGAGCAGCGCGGCAGAGTGGTTGGCATTTATGACAATAATGTGCAGCTGCTGGCCATTGCACTGCGGTAATCCTGCCTATAACGCCAATAGGATTTAGACATATTAGCTTGGTAAATGGCCACTGAATATTTTACATTTTCAAACAAACGAATTCATTTGACTGTTTAAGCAGCAGCAGCAGCAGCAGCAGGCTATCTTTTCTAACAAACTCATTCTTCACCACGATAAATAACTGAGTGTTTCACAATGTTGGAGTTTTAAAGGCACAGGAGTCCTAATAACAACTAGCCTGCAGTTCAAAATCTCTTGCTTAAGGGTAGATGAGTACACGATACAGCATTTAAAAGTTAGTTAATAATTCTAGTTCTCTAATATGTTTCAGTGGAGAAAGTGGGATTAGACTAGTCTGACATCACATCATTGAGGCTTGTTTTCGCTTGACAGTAGGCGGTGAGTTTTTTTTTAATTAACCAATCACTGCTTTTTGGCCGTTTGTCGTCCAGGAAGTTGAACATAAACGTGTGTCAGTGATGTTGCCATTTCTATGTGATAGACATGCAAATTAAAAGGTACAGTAACATATTTCACACAAGGTCAAAGGAGAACACATATATGCTATTTCAACACCCCTCCGCTCCTGCTCGCTGATTGGACGATGATTTTTGGTAAAACTGAATACTTGACCTAGTACGGCACGGTGGCAGAGCAGATAATGCCTCTGGCCTCACAGCAAGAAGGTCGCGGGTTCGATTCCCGCATGGCCCGAGACCTTTCTGTCCCCGTGTCTGGGTGGTTTCCTCCGGGCTTTTCGTTTTCCTCACCAACCAATATCCTGCAGGTTAGGGAACACTTGGTGATAGTCGGAGGTTGAGTGCCAGGTGTTCAGGCGAATCGCCTCTGCTGAGCTGCCCCAGGGCAGTTTACTGTCACTGAGTGGGGGGAGGGGTTCATCTCACTGTGAAGCACTTTGTTACTCTGTGTCTGTGAAATGTAGCTTAGTAGCTGGAGTGAAATAAAGTTGAGTGGAGGCACAAGGTGGCGCCAGCCTAGATAGGATCAGCCCACAAAATAGGAAAAATCACCATTATTTTTATTAGTAAAATTGTTGCAACTAAATGACATTTCGACTGACGAAGATAAAGTTAAATTCCAGATTGTGAATTTAACTTGATAGATCACTCTGGCCACAATCCTGCCTAAGGACCAAAATCACTGAGTCACTCCACTACCTCATCTAGGAACAAACGGTAGAAATTGCCACACACAAGAAAGCAACAAAGTTTTAGTCATTTTCACGCAATTACGATACAAAAAGCAAAAACGTAAAATAACCGCAAGTTTTGGTTGACGAATAAGTTTAGACTTCAAGTCACCAAATTGGGTAAGTTTAGGCCTGGGGCTTGGGATAGGTTAAGATAAGGATTTGGTTAATATTAATAAATAATCATCCATCTTTACAATCACCATTGAAATGAACTAGGGCTGCAACGCGTGTCATATTTCGGCAAAAAAGGTGTGAAATATTGAAATCATTTTATTAACCTGTCCAATAATGTCGGGTACATGTACGCTTTCTTATTGGGTTGAACTTTGTGGTGAATGATCTTCACAATTGCATTGAAATAGAAAACTAGAAGTATAGACTAGAAGTGTTTTTTTTTTTTTTTTTTGGATATTTCCATGGATATATTGACCTTATTTTCTGTCAATTAAAGTCCATATGTAAGTAGCTTGTTGACGCAGTAAACGAAGGAGGAGTCGGCACTGGGCAGTGGAACGTGCACGACTGGCATTTTTCTTTACTTGGAATATCTTTTTTGCAATCTTTAAAATGTATTCTTGTCGGCTTTATGTCTCAATTCTTAAACTGTGAGAACAGATCGGTTTATACTTGCATTTTGGATACAGTCTTGCATTATTGGGCCTTTCTTTTTAACCCATTTCCCAACAGCAGTTATATTCTCAATTTGTAAAGATATTCCAAACATTCCTAACACCATCTTGCCCATTTATTTTGTCCAGGTGTCCAACCTGTACCTGTACGACAGCGTCCTGATGCTGGCCAACGCCTTCTACAGAAAACTGGAAGATCGGAAGTGGCACAGCATGGCCAGCCTCAACTGCATGAGAAAGTCCACCAAACCCTGGAACGGCGGCTGGTCCATGCTCGACACCATACAAAAGGTACGCCATTAGCTGTCTATGAGAAGGATCAAAGAGACTAGGTGAGATGTGGGTCAAAACGATGGAGGTATGTACTTTAATCGCTCAGTAAAAGCTTAAAGAGAACATACAGAATTATTGAAGCATCTCTAGTAAGAATTAACTCAAACATTATAAATTATATTCTTCGACTGGCCTTTGTAAAGACTGGGAGCTCATTGATAACCATCTATTCTTGTGAAAATTGGCAGCCTCCATAGCATGAGGTGGACTGGTGTCATTTGGTTCAATCTGATAATGAGATTTTTCATTGTTGCAGAAGTTGAGCTGGAGTGAGTTCAAGACACTTCTGAGATGATAGAATAAAAGATTAGACCGCAGGCTACTTTGAATTTACTGATCACACCTTATACATCGGTTTACAATATGCAGATTGTGTTACTTCATTGAAAGAAATTAAGATGAGACATTGCCGGTGAATAAGAGAGAAAATTTAAAGCTATGAATGAATGCGCTGTAGTAATAAATGTAAGAAAAAGCAACAAAAATTAACCTATAATGGTTTTAAAGTTTGACTCTTTGACCCAGATTTAGAAAGATATAGACTGCAAAGCTTGGTGTGTGTAAGAGTAGCGTAGACATTAGGGATGGGACGAGATTTTGTGGCACGAGATCACGCAAGATCAAATTGTCAATATACTGTGCTTAAAGAACAGTCTCACGGTCTTGGAAATGTTCATAAAGGGTTCAGTTGTGTATCTTTGAGCAGCTGTAGTAAAAAGTCTCCTCCACATAAAGACTTCTAGAGCACTTAATCAGACAGAAAACAGTCTAAACTCTGTAAAAATGTGCGCTAACCCTAACCCAAGTCATTTTAAGTAAGTCTAGATATGTAGTTTTTGCAGTGTGGTGCCTGAGTTTCTTGTTGTTTTGCTTTGCTGTGTGATAAATGCAGACTCATAGGCTAGTTTCCTGAACACTTGCATGTTTTTTGTGGTCTAGAAAGTCTCGCTGCACTTTATGAACTATCCTCCGTGAGAGAACCGCTCCAACTCAGCAGCAGATGTTACATATTACAGCCATTATTACTACAATATATTGACAATAACAAAGAAACATTATCAAAGGTAATTTGTTCATTGTATTGGTTGTCAGTTCCATGATACTGATTCAACCTCCTGTAAATCCTCTTTAACTGACTGTAATGAGCCTATTCACTGACGGATGTTCACCCAGAACAACTCATAATGTTTGACATTTCCTCACATTATGTTGTTAAGTTGTTATTTGCAGAGGAAGTAACAGTTACATAATACTATATGATAGGTTATCTGTGGCTCGAGAGGAAAAAAAAAAATGTTTCTGCATTGTATCGGCAAAGTAAAGGTGACATATTATGGTTTTATGTATTCAGTAAGAACATAACGTGTCTAAAAGAGATTAGAAATATAAACAAGTCTATTGACTTCCTGATAAAACTGCAGAACTGTACATTGTAAAGTGCATCAGATTTTAAAGTGACACCATTTCACTTTCTTGAGTGAGTCAACTTCAGGGTTCAGTAGAAATAGAAAGGTAAAAGTGTATTATTGGAACATTCTGAATGGAATAAATATGTTTTAGGAAGAGGCCAAGCTAAATACTAGTCCAGTGACTCTCCACCAAAGTACCACCACAATTTGTTTTCTTTTCTTTCCAAGTTCCACCTGAATCTAACACGAATCTTTAACTAGACACCCCACGCAATTGCTGCAGTAATATTAACTAAGAAATCCTTCATAAATGTGAATAAAATGTACACTAAATGCAGCAGTTTAACACTAGAACTAGAGTCCAAATACCACCAGTTGTTCATGAGAAACACTGTTCTCGTCACAAATACATAAAAGACATAAGACCTAAACTAATTTTACAATTCATGGTTATCAATTCCATTAAAACTGTGAAAGCTCTGCAGTTTTGTCACAAGATTTCATTAACGTTTTGCAATACATGGTTTAGTAACAGTTTGAAGTCTGAATTTTAAAGTCAAGAAGGCTAAAAGCAAACAGAAAGAATTGGTTAGTTACTGTTCAAGGAGTCAAATTGTAGAATAGGTTAAAAAATAGCCTATTATTAAATTTGAATAGTGAGCGTGGGAGCTACAGTGCTTGCTTGATCTTTGTAAATGTGAATTATTTCTGCTCTAAATAACCTGAACTAAAATATATTGTAAAGCGATATATTGTTCCAGTTCTAAAGTCTTCATTGAGTTATTTGGGGCTCAATGAATCCAAAGTGTAGATCCAGAATAAGATCTTTCCTATGACTCCTAAGACATGTTGACATGTATACTACCGTGGGCTGTATGTATCTGAAATTATGTACGACCTCTGTAGTTTGTTTGTTAACTTCATATAGCTTTTTCTCTTGTGTTTGTCCAAATTGATGGCCACTACAAATGTGTAGTTTTTGCTTGCCTTTCAAAAAAAAAAAAAAGCTAAGATGCACTTGTAAACAAAACATCATTCTATACTTAATAACGGGATACCTCTTGAAGCAGGTATGATTATTCATGTAAATATGTACATATGTGTCTAACTTTTTGTATTATGGGAGAAAACAAGTGTATTGACCAATGATGCGATATATTGTTCATGTGGCCTGGTAGTTGGTTGTATGTAAGAGTCAGATGTGTCTGAACTCGTTCGTCTCACAGTGATCTTTTCCGTTTCTCAGTGGGACGTCACATGTGTCAGGTGCTCTGTCAAACCCTCTCCACACCTCTGACATGTTACTCTTTCCAGGGTCGGATCAGCGGTCTCACGGGGCAGATGGACTTCCGCGCCGAGGGCTCCAACTCACACGTGCAGTTCGAGATCCTGGGGACGAGCTACAGCGAGACTTTTGGCAAAGACGCCAAAAGGGTAAGAACCTGCTGTTCTATGCGTCTGACATGACAGGTCTTCTTATCGTTGTGGCTCTTCTTGTGGCTGACTGAGCAGCTGGTGGACATTTTGTTCACTGCACTGGACTGGATTTGTGTGTCATTATATTATACAAGTACAATCACTCATTACTATTGCTTACTTCACAGCTAAGAGAGAACTTTACTAGCTAAAAGTTGTTGTTTTTTCAAGAATTTTTCACATTCTTTTGATCGAACAAAAGCGTAAATAAATGTGTAAACTATAGTCATAATAATTCAATTTCCTGATGAACTGCTTCAACAGGAAATTAACTGTCTTGGCATTTTTTTTTTTCTTATAATTCTTAATAAGCAAACATCTGAATGAAAAATGAACCACTACACCTTAATTATCCTTAATAAACCTTAATGAAGCATCAATAAAGACTTAATTCATCATGAACAAATGACAAATTAATGGATTAAGATGTTTTTAAGGCATAATAACTACTTTATGACTCTAAGCCCTTCCTATTTACCTTTAAGACTAATTTTAGCTCCTTGAGTTTAAGCAGTTGCTAAGCATTATGATTTTTTCATCCATGAATTGCTAATTTCTTCAAAAAGTAGAGAGCAAAGTGCATTTTTGTTATATTGTCATTTTTATATATTCAGGAATCTTTTATTTGAACAATTGTTTACTAACAATTCTGAAATGTTCTGTTGTTGTGATGAGAAGATGAGACTAAATAAACGAAGGGCTGGTCATTATAGGTGCAAGATACAATAATGCAGAGGGTTTCATCCATTCATTCATTGTTTATTATGAATTAAGTCTTTCTTTATGTTTTATTAAGGCTTTACTAAGGCTAATTAAGGTGTAGTTTCATATAAAGCAGTATGTTATGTTCCTGTTAGCTTCCCAACAAAATCCATAGGTTGTTTTTCAGTATTTTTTCTCTCAGCCCTCTGCATTTAAAGATACACAGCAGAAAGAGCACATCCATTTCCAGCAGAAAACGTTCGTATCAGGCTCCAAACATATTTCCAGATGCGTTCTTTCTGATACGAAGTATTTGTGACTATTAACATAACAGCTTCCCAGTGCGAGAAGTTACACAACACCTCTGCTGCCTATACACATCCATTATAGCTGACGGCCAAAAGGCTCTGCTGCATTCAAGCCCATTTCAGGAGAAGCTTTTTACCGGGAGACGCGGACTCACTCTCTCTCTCTCTCTCTCTCTCTCTCTCTCTCTCCTGATGAAAATAGCCTTTCTTTAAACAATGGTCTCTTATGTGCGTAGATGTTGAGGCTTACATCTTTTGCTCTCTCTCTTTGTCTCTCTCTATCCCTGTCTTTCTCTTTTTCTTGACTTTTTTCAGAACTTTTTTCCTTTCTTCTCTCTGGCCATTTCTCTTTCCCACTGCTTCACTTTCTCTCTTTTATTTTCTCTCTTTCTTTGTCTTATTCTCTCTTTCTCTGCCTACAGTATTCTCTCTTTTCCTCTTTCTCCCACTCTCCCATTCTCTCTCTATTTCTCTCTCTATCTCTCTCTGCCCCACCACCTTTCTTTCTCATATTGTCATTTTGCTTTCCTCTTACTCTCTTTTTCTCTCAAACACTCTCTTTCTCTCCGTTTCTGGCTCTCTTTCACTCTCTCCCTCTTCCTCCCTTTCCCCTCTTCCCTATTACTTTCTCTCTTTTTCCCTTTCTCCCTCCTACTCCCTCTCTCTTCCTCCTTTTCTCTCTCTTCCTCTCTCTCACTTCCTTCTTCTCTCTCTTTGTCCCCCTCTCTTCCTTTTTCTCTCCCTCCTTCTCTCCCTCTCTTCCTCCAACCCCCCTCTCTCTCCTTCCCCCTCTCTCTTTGTCCACTCTGTCCCTCTTTTCTCTCTCTCTTTCTCCTTCTCTCCCTCCCTCTTTTTTCTCTCTCCCCCTCTCTCTCTCCTTTCTCCTCTCGCTCCCGCTCTCTCCTCCCTTCTCTCTCTCTTTCCCTCTTTCTCCCTCTTCCTCCCTCTCTCTTTCCCTCCTTTTCTCCCTCTCTATTTCTTTCTCTCTTTCTTTCCCTTCTCTCTCTCCCTCTCATTCTCTTTCCCTCCCTTACCCTCCCTCTCTCTCTTTCTCTCTCCTTTCCCTCCCTCACCCTCCCTCTCTCTCTTTAGTCCCCTCTCTCTCTCTCCCTTCTCTCTCCTTCTCCCTCCCTCTCTCTCTCTTTCCCTCCCTCACCCTCCCTCTCTCTCTTTAGCCCCCCCCCCCCTCTCGCTCTCTCCCTTCTCTCTCTCCCTCCCTCTCTCTTTCCCTCTCTCCCTCCCTCACCCTCTCTCTCTCTCCTTCCTCTCTCTCTCTCAGCATGTACACCTTTCTCCTGGTGAAAACAGCCCTTCCTTAAACAATAACCTCTTACTGTGCACAGAAAGCTAAATTAAAGCATTTTCCCCCATTTTCCCTGGACATTTCCTCGTACCAAACCCTTGTGTGCGACTTCAGACACTCCGTCCCGGTCCTCACAAAGCCTGGACGTCCCACGGTTTCCTCGGTTTGTTAGATCTAAGTGTTGTCAGGAAGATGCAGCACTTAATACGGAGCAGAAGTGGAGCCTGCGGGACACCTGTTTGCCGGGGTCACTGGTGGAGCTGGTCTCATGAGAATGCATTGGTGGGGGGTTTGTGGAGGGGTGGGGTCCTGGAGGGGGGTCGGTGGGGGGGGCTTCAGAGCTGAGTGGGTAAATCAATCACGAGGCACCGGCGAGTTTGGGGTTAAGTGTGTGTGGAGTGACTGCAGAGATGAATGTGTGCACCAGTGCTCTCTGCTGGAAGAGCTGGGTATAGTGTGTGTGAGGTGGACACTGATCTCTCTCTCTCTTTCTCTCTCTTCTATCTCTCACTCTCTTTCCCTCTCTTTTTCTTCTCTCACTCGTTCTGTCTTTTCTCTCTCTACCCCTCTCACTCTCTATCGCTTTTCTTTCTCTCTATTTCTCTTTCTCGCTTCCTCTCACTCTTTCTATCCTGATCATTCTTTCTCCCTCCCTCTCGATGTTCTTTTTTTCTCCTTCCCTGGCTCTCTTTCTCTTTTCTCACACTCTTTCTATCTTGATAATTCTTTCTCTCTCACTTTCTCTCTCCTCTATTCTTTTCTTTATTTCTCTCACTTACTATGTATTACTCACTCTCTCTCTCTCTCTCTCTCTCTCTCTCTCTCTCTCTCACTCCCTCTTATTCATTCTCTCTCCTTGCCTCTGTGTCTTTCTTTCTTTTGTTTTTGATTTAAATCTTGACCATCCCCGCTCTTTCTCTGTATCTCTCTCTCTCTCTCTCTCTCTCTCTCTCTTCTCTCTCTCTCTCTCTCCTCTCTCTCTCTGCTTAACTCACTCACTTTCTTTCTTTTGTGTAAATCTTTTGAAGCCATTTTTTTTCAAATTCTCTCTCTTTCTCATACTCTGTATTTCTTGCTGCCTTCTCTCACTATCTTTCTTTTGTTCTCTCACTCTTTCTCTTACTATCCTCCTCTCTGTCTATCTCTCTCACTATCTTAATCGTCATCACTCTCTCCAGTTCGCTGCCCCTCTCTCTCTCCCACACTCTCATTTTTGTTTTTCTTTTCAATCAAATTCTTGATTTTTCTCTTTTCTGTCTTGATTTTTCTGTAATCCCTCTCTCTATCTCTTTCTCTCCCTTTCTCTTTCCCCCTCTTTCTCTTTTCTCTCTCTTTCTATTTCTCTGTCTCTCTTCCTCTCTCTTTTCTCTCTCTCTGTCTCTCTTCTCTCTCTTTCCCTCCTTGTCTTTTCTCTCTGTGCCTCTCGTTCTCTCTCTCAATGCCTCTTTTCTCTCTCTCTCTTTCTGTCTCCTCTCTCTTTCTCTTTGTCTTCTATATTGCTCTGTTTTTCCTTTCTCTCTCTCTTTCTCTCTCTCTCTCATTGCTCATTGATTTCAATCCAAATCTTGATTTTCCTCTCTTTCTCTTACTCCTCCTTTATCTCTCTTTCTCTCTCTCCTTTTGAACCTTTAAAAGCCTTGTCTCGGTCTTGACCCTCAGTGGTCTTGATCTTGGGACTCTATGGTCTCGCCTTGGTCTTGGTCTTGACCCTCAGTGGTCTCGCCTTGGTCTTGATCTTGGACTCTATGGTCTCGCCTTGGTCTTGGTCTTGACCCTCAGTGGTCTTGGTCTTGGTCTTTGGACTCTATGGCCTCGCCTTGGTCTTGGTCTTGACCCTCAGTGGTCTCGCCTTGGTCTTGGTCTTGGGACTTTATGGTCTCGCCTTGGTCTTGACCCTCAGTGGTCTCGTCTTGGTCTTGACCCTCAGTGGTCTCGCCTTGGTCTTGGTCTTGGGGCTCAGTGGTCTCGTCTTGGTCTTGGTCTTGACCCTCAGTGGTCTCGCCTTGGTCTTGGTCTTGGGACTATGGTCTCGCCTTGGTCTTGGTCTTGACCCTCAGTGGTCTCGCCTTGGTCTTGGTCTTGGGGCTCAGTGGTCTCGTCTTGGTCTTGGGGCTCAGTGGTCTCGTCTTGGTCTTGACCCTCAGTGGTCTCGCCTTGGTCTTGGGACTCTATGGTCTCGCCTTGGTCTTGACCCTCAGTGGTCTCGTCTTGGTCTTGACCCTCAGTGGTCTCGCCTTGGTCTTGACCCTCAGTGGTCTCGCCTTGGTCTTGGTCTTGGGGCTCAGTGGTCTCGTCTTGGTCTTGGTCTTGACCCTCAGTGGTCTCGCCTTGGTCTTGGGACTCTATGGTCTCGCCTTGGTCTTGACCCTCAGTGGTCTCGTCTTGGTCTTGACCCTCAGTGGTCTCGCCTTGGTCTTGGTCTTGGGGCTCAGTGGTCTTGTCATGGTCTTGGTCTTGAGACTCAGTGGTCTCGGCTTGGTCTCGGTCTCGATTGTTGTGATTTTGACTGCTACACTACTGAACACTGAGTTGTGATTGGCTCTCTCTGACTTTAAAAATCAGGAGAATATTTCACCAAACTCCACTTGGATGTTTGTCCGTCCATGCTAATTCTAATGCTCATAGAGGCCATTTGCTACTAATCCTTCATTACGCCGGACGTTGCACCAGCAGCGCCATAATCCATGAATCTGCCGCTCTTGTTGAACCCAAAGTGCGTCTGATTGGGGCTGGAGAGGCGGACAAACACGAGAGAAAGAGAGAGAGAGAGGGGCCAGAGAGTGCACTAGCATGTGGAGCGCAGTGTGAATCATTACAGGCAGAAGGGGACAGCCAGGACTCGGAACAAGATCCAAATGCATTCAGTGTTGTTGTCCAGTGTGTGTGTGTGAGTGTGAGTGCTGCTGCCCACTGCCTGACACCACACCACACCACACGGATATATGGGAGAAAGTGCCATTTCTCGCTGTCAGTCAAGAGGCTCGGCTGACATGTATGTGAAATATACATTAAGGGGCTGATTTATCCAGACAGGTGCTAAATTGCGGGTACAGACTGAAAAAAATAAATGCATTTGTGAGCATTTTGTATTTAATTTACAGAAGCAAAATGTATGTAATGGAGACAGGAGCCAATTGTAACACGGGGCAAATGTAACAGAGGCTCCCATTTGTAGCAAACCAGAAGCTTAAGCTTTGCACAGAACCTGCTCATTTCATCACTCCACCTGCTGTTTGAGTGAAAAGATATTTGAGTTTTTTTAGTAGTAAAGTTCTACATCTCATGACCTCATGTTTTTTTTTCTGGGCATGGCTGTAATTTTTATATGGTTAAATATAGGTTTTGTGGTCTGTATTTGGTAAGTTTTACAACAACAAATATGAAAAATAGAAAAATAGAAAAAATCCCTCTAAACATGGCCGCCCTCATCTGGGGCAAATGTAACAATATGTTACAACTGCCCCTCGACCATTTTATGAATTCATTTTGGATGGATTTATTTAAGCCCCTTTCACACATAGACCTTTACACGGTAAAGTTCCTAGTATGTGGTCAAGTGTGAAAGGCTCCAGAACGGAGACACGGTATATTTTGTCCTGGCATTTGATCCGTGTCGATACCTAGTAATATTACCGGGAACAGTCGCGGGACTAGTCCCGGGTGACATGTGTGAAAGCGGAATGTGACTGCCGGTGCAATCCCCATGGCAACAGAACAACTCACAGCCAGAAACACATTGGCTCTTTGCTACTACTGCGCTTCAGACCAGCCTTAAATCTGAGGGATTAAAAGTGATACATATATCCTGCCCTACTCTTGAATCAGCTGACCTTGTCACAAAGAAAACACTTTTTGGATTTTACTAAAAGGCTATAAAATACGTTTGCAAACTCACCGAATTTATGCGTGGTCAGAGTGAAGTCCAGAAAGCCTCTTTTCTAAAATGCAGTCTTGACATCCTGTGTAAAACGCATGCTTGTCCCAAAACCAGACTCCGGTCCTGGTTCGCCAAACCACGGCAGTGTGAGGCTTTTGCAGGGCTTCCTTCGTCTTGTGCATTGCAGTCCCGGTACAGACGGCCATAGGCTATCCTCCCTTCGTGCACGCAAGTCCCGCTACAGACAGCACGGGACCGTATCCTCCCCGCGAGCGCACGAGTCCCGGTGCAGACAATACGGAGCCGTATCCTTCTTCCGTGCGCGCGGTGTGGCACGGTTCAGCGCGTCATTTATCCAGGTCCAATGGGTTCTGTTCGATGTCCGCGCTCTTGGAGTGTCCACAGTCCATCCTCGCTGTGCCCAAGTGTGTGGACGAACTCCAACGGTCACTCGCACTCCCCGGCAGGTAAAGGGAGAGCTGTCGGCTTCTCCACTGTCTCAGGACTGCCCATCAAGCAACATTATGCGGTGCCCTCCTACGGGCCTCTGTACGCTGCATTCGCACACCAAATACGATCCCTGCATTTCTCCCCGCAAATAATAAGCCATTATTTAGCCAAGCATCTTGCAAAATAACCTAAACAAAATTATAATAATAATATTAAATGTTAAAAATGCCTTTCAAACAAGTTTAAAAGTGAAAAATGTGCTTTATAGTCGAGTTTGTGCCCAAAGCATTCCATGTTGCAGAGTCAGATGTGTGAACGGTGACGACACGGTATTGTTGTGGGATGATTTGCATATATGAATGGGGCAAATGGTGAAGCATACCGGCAAACAAGACACGGTACTTTAACGGGTACAATGTGTGAAAGGGGCTTTAGATTGATGTTTTTTGCCCAAAAAAAGTGTTTTTTTTGTTTGACTGATTTTTATCAGAGCCTTAATATTTTTTCAGAATATGTCAATGTCAAATTTATTTATAAAGCACATTTAAACCAAGTGACCAAAGTGCTGTACAGGCATGGCATAATCATTTAAAACAAAAATTAAGAATTATTAAGATATATATATATATATATATATATATATATATATATATATATATATATATATAAATTAAGAATAATTCTCATTTTAGTTCGAGAAAGACATAAATGTGGACAACCTTCCAGTCTGTCAAATGTATTATCTTTAATAAAGAAAAAATACATTTTCTTGTTGTAATTTCATGTGTTACATTTGCCCCCTTGGTGTGTTACAGTTGACTCATGTTGTGGGGCAGTTGTAACACTTGACTTTCATGTCTTGAAATGAAAACCATTTCAAAATAAACAGCTCTAGAGAATCCAAACCTGTTCACATGTCACGCCAAGATCTGCAGCTTTCATTTCATGTAGTTTTAAGCAGGATTTCAACTAAGATTAAGCTGATATGTCAAATTTGGAAAAAACTGTTACAATTGTCCCCGGTCTCCCCTATAATATATTACACAAAACTAGTGATGGGCAAATGAAACTTCAGTGTCGACTCGTACCATGTGCCAACTGTATTGAAACATGAGTCGGTGCAACACAGCTCGACCGAAATGAACCACTTTCTGAACCGCTTCAGCCAAACAGCGCTATATTACTGCATGTGACAAAAACTAAGGAGATGATCTTTAATCTAAGAGGAGTCGGGAATCATAGTGTGGCTCAGGACATAGAGCAGGTCACAGCATACAAGTACCTGGGAATCTATTTTGACCCACAGTTTTATTTTGCAGAACAGGTGGATCACATCTGTCTTTCTGAGAAGACTGAGACTACAGGGTGTTGGTGAAACAGTGATGCATCCCTTTTACAGAGTCTAATATTCGGTATTTCATGACGACTTGATTTGGTAATTTGACAGTTAACTTAAAATCACAAATCTTGAATGACCAAAGTGAGCAAGCAAGATTATTGGTCTGCCACTGCCCTGCACTCTACAGGAGATGTTTGAGGAGACAGTGGAGAAACAGGGTCAGAAAATGGCAGCTGATCCTACTCACATCCTGTTTAAGGAGTTGGAATTGTTGCTGTCTGGTAAACGATATAAAGTGCCAAACTGTAAGATGAACAGACATAAACACTCAATCGTCCCATGTCGATCTCTCTTTTAAAATGTAAGAAATTGTTGTGAAGGCTGTCTCCCTATTTACCTGATGGACTCATGTATAGTGCAGTAGTTTAGCTAAATACTTGTTGCACTCATTCATTCATTTTCTACCGCTTAATCCCGTTAGGGATCGCAGGTGACTGGAGCCTATCTCAGTGACTTTGGGCCTTAGGCGGGGAACACCCTGGACAGTGGCCAACTTGCCGCAGGGTTAGACAGACAACCTTGTTGCACTGTGTTGACAAAGTGGGATGTATATTGAACATGTGCTGGGCAATGCATGTTCTGTCTAGAATCAGAGTGCAAGGTGTGCCTCAGCCTGATTTTTGTTTGGATTATTTAAAAATGTATAGACTTGGTCACGGTTTTTCCTGCATGTTGACTGTCACATGTTGTGAATGTGGACGGTTGTATGTCTTGTGAATTTCTCCTTATGGAGACAAAAAAGGATACTGACTAACTAACTAACGCTCTGATGACGTCACTCCCTGAAAACAACACAAGCTCTGATACAAGCTTCATTTCTCTCTCTGAAGCGTCGTTTGTTTGGCCCATCACTACACAAAACATAACATGCACCCGTTAAGGTTTTCATTCTCCTTAGCCAGTGTTATTCTCTAAAATGGTCTAAAGTTGTATTTGTTTCTGAATCCTTTGGAGCACAAACAAATGGAGTCTTTGTGAAGCTGAGGGTTTTGTAGTTTTTGCCTCTGATGTTTATTTGACTCTAATTATAAAGGAGAACAATACCTGCATAAAAGAACATTATTTCAGCCTAAATATTCTTTGGTAAATATAAACAAAATGGTGCTGGTAGCTAGAGACGCACTTTGAGTAAAATGGGATTTTTGACACTTTATCTTTGAAGCTAAGATAGTTTAGCAAGATTAGTTTTAGAGACTCAAAGTAATTTGGAAATAGTTCACCCAGTCATTCCAGAATAATTGATGTAACTGTAACTGAGGATTATATCTACTTCTTAATCTTATTTTTATCAGATGACAAAAATGGTTCCTTTATTCACCAAATCAAGATAGACTCTGTGGTTGTAGACTGAAGCTGAAGTGTGATGGTGATAGGCTACAGTATGTCTTTGTGTTTGTGAGAATGATTTTATTTTTTGTTAGAATGTGTCACAAAGAAGTAGTTGGTTTCATAAGAAAAAGCAGTTGAATAGAAAAACATGTTTTTCTGCGCTGGTGTTTTTACCTGTATACTGTGCTACTGCACAGGAGCATACAAATGACCTTATTAGTCCTGCATGTTATTTATCGGTTCCAGAGTGGGTGAGGCTCTGACACTTCTCTGACGTCATGATGGTGGGAGGCACAGTGTGTGTTCAGGAGAAAAAGAAAAAAGGTTGCCATTGAAAACAACTTCATTTCATCTTCACAAGTGTAATTGTTATTGTGTCCTTGGGCAAGACACTTAACCCACATTGCCTTGGTGTGTGTACACTGGATGAGTAAATACTATTGTAAAGTGCTTTGAGTGCCTGGAGAAGTAGAAAAACGCTATTTAATAAACCATTTACCAATTAACGCAGTACTTGTATATTATCTATTTTACCTTTATTGCCAGAAGATGGAGAATTGAAACACAAAGAACCTTATAAAACAACTTGTTAGTTAACAGTAATGGTGGCACTTAGTGGTATTTATTGTGGTATTTTCAGTGATACTTAATGGACGTTTTCACACATGAAAGTACCAAGAACTATGTCCCCATATTCCCTTAAGCCGGCTACAGGAGTTTTGGCCCGATTTTAAGCCTGATGTGCCCCCCTCTTCGAGGGGTGTGGCCAGAATAACGATTTTCATAAAATATTTTTTGTCATTTCTTTCCTTATGTCTGTGCATCACTGCGACTATTTGTTGGGATGCATTATCGTGAGGTTCACATGCTGCATGTGCACATAAAATAAAAAAGAAACGTTTCCTTCTCATCTGTAAATATTTGTAACGCGTTGTGCTCGTAGTCAAAGTGCGGGATTCTTTTTTACGATCATTACGCACGTCATCTTCTACGCACCTGCTCCTTACACCGACATTAGCTACTGTAGAACATGGCCAACACGGGGTTTGTTTAAGCTTTTTTCATTTCACGTCCGCAGTGCATCAGTGTCCTCCAGCTCCTTACCTCTAACAAGCCTCGGCTCTGGACGGTGTAGTCCCTCATTCATCCAGGAGTGATCCATAGTAGAAGTCTTCAAAGTAGTCATCTGGACAGTGTTTCAATCTGAGTTGAAAATGACTTTCGGATGAGAGTCGAAACGTCTTAATCTTCGGAAACACTGTCCGGATACTTTGAATACTTCTACTGTTGATAAACCTGGTTTAATCCACTCGCATTTCATTGTTAATTCTTATAACCGCGCACATGAAAGAAAACACTCTGATCACGAGGCACACGCGCTGTTGTCTGCTCTCTCGGCTCCACAAGTCTGTGTCGTCTCTTTCCTTCCTACGACGATGATGCGCCTGTGAGACAAATATTCGTTGTAATTGCCGTTGCGTCTGCTGCCTCTTCTTTTTTTGACACGTCAAAAAAATCACAAAAGATCCCAAAACTCCTGTAGTGTGCAGCCGGCTTTAGTGGACCTGTCCCATGTTTGCGTTCACACAGGTGAAAGTGATGCTAAATAGCTTTAATATTAGCATCTGTAAAGCCTGGAATATTTAAATAGGTCATTAAGTTGTCTTAGTAAGCAAAAGTATTTTTTTCCCCCTTACACATAACTATAATGTACAAAGCTAAAAACATCACTAAAATTAACAATAAAATACAATTATTCAAACAAATCTAAGCATTCATTTTTGAAGATACAGCTTTAAATAATTTGTCTTGAGGTTAAGAAAAGTTAGTTAACCCTAACCCTGGGCTGACTGGAAAGTACCTGCCCCTGTTTGAATCGACTTAAAATGGGGGCTGGAACTAAAAAACGTACTAGAAAAGTAGTAGTTCCTACAGTCCAAAAAGGCCTAATGCTGGTACATAAAGTGGTGACTAAAGACGGTATGTTTAGTGTTAGTGATGGTAGTTTTGGTAGCAATAACTAATATGTATACATACTCTTAGTGAATTGTAAAGTTACTTATGGTGGCACCTTTTACTTTTATAAGTTCCAAAGTTTTCAGATAGTGCCATGCTTTTTAGAGCAGGGACAGGAAGTGTACATTACATTATTTCCGTGAATAAATCAAAACATAAACCCTAGTGCTGAAATGTATACCATTCACAATGTGCATGTGTCACGTATATACAACTGTTGCTTGTCCTTTTTCATCAAACATTGTTAACTTATAGAAATATGCTGCTAAAGTTATTTTTTGTAATAACATGACTTGTATCAGCCTCATGGAACATTCTGGAGCCCTGATTACACTCTGAGTGCAGATGAAGGGCGCGCAGGCTGAGGTCATGTGATTATGCCCCCTCTGCATGTGGAGTGGAGCCGGCGTGATTGCGTGTCCCGCCCCTCTCACCCCCCCGAGAGACCCCTCGTCGCCAGCCCCAAGCGCAGCCGCCCCAACCTCTGCAGTCGCTCATTTTGTGTCTCTTTCATGTGTCCCTCTCATCTCCCCTGCCTGCCCCCCTCTCATTCACTCTTGTCCTAAACCTCTCTCCTCATTTTTCAGCCCTGCTTTCCTCCGCTCCATCATCGTTTATCTGCATGCACTCCATTTTCCCTCTGGCCTGATGGCTCTTAGATGAGGCGTCCTTTTGGTTAGAATGGGTAATGAAGACTGAAATACTATTTCCTGGACGGCTATGTGTGAGTTTTGTGTGCATCTGGTCTGCTGCAGAGTGATCGATGCGTTATTGTTGTTGCGGGTTCCTGCTCGCTCTTATTGATGTGCCAGCTCCACTCTGAGAAGATATGGCTAATGACTTGCAGCATACATGAAGGTCTTCATTGAGAGAAAGACCAATTCATTTCAGCGTGATTGGGCGACTCAGATGATTGGATTGCTCGCGTCACAATCATTCACAAATATTACTGCATATTAAGCGAGCGTTGTTTCGTTGCGGCTTTGTCAGACGTCGGGTTTTCTCCAAATGTCAACAGCGTGGAAAACGGCTCCACCAGCGATTTGTGTTGTTCGTTTTATTACAAGCAGAATGTATCAATTACTTTTGAGAATAAGCTCCGTGTTTGGGTGGTTTTGGAGATCATTTTGCATCTGTGAGCGCTGGCAAAAGCTTGGTATCCCTGGGCTTATTGTTAAAAGAATAAAATGTCTCATAATGACTCATAAGTTTAGGATACACTTTGTTTCTCAAACTGTGGTACATGTACTGTACTCGGCTGCTTCTTTGCTTTAGACACAAATCTATGTTCTGGTTCATTTTTTGGGCAAAGCATTCTATAAGTATTGCTTAACATAGAACAGTTTTAGACCTGATTTAGTCTAGTTTTTAAACAGACATGATGTAGTCTGAGTTTTTGATCTTGTGGTACTTGAAGAGACAAATATAATACTAATGTTTGAGAACCACTGGGGGTCGTGAGATGATTTCAAATGTATTTTTACAATATGATGCGCATAATTGATATTTAATCAGGTTTTGGGGGGAATTGAGGTCAAATTAAGCAATACACTATCATAATAAATGCAGTTAAACCTGATTTAAATGCTTTTGTAAATTATATTATTTGCTGGGGGTCGTGAGTTTGTTGCATGGTTATTTTGGGAGTTTTAGCTGAAAGGTTTGCGAACCCCTGGCCAATAGCATATTCCAGTGTTATTCAAACTGTAGTACGTTTACAATTTGTGGTTTGCCTCTGCCGATACGTGATATTAGATTTGTTGTTGTTTTGTTTGTTTAAGCAGTTGAAATCAGAGCACTTGGAGAAAACCTACGCAGACACGGGAGGAACATGCAAACTCCATATAGAAAAGCTCTGGGCAAATTGAATTCAAGACCAAAGCGCTAACTTCGGCACCACCCATGTTCATACAAACTAGAATAAGCTTTGAACTACAATTTTCCCTGAAGCACTTTGATAATTTAACCTTATAGTTTTATTACATTTCATAATAATCATATTCAACCGAACAAATGCAACACTATCAAGAAAACATGACAAACCACACCTCCAAAATGTGAAGCCTTCTGCATCTATTGGACAACATTATGACACCTGGAGAACACTGTTTCTGTGGTCTGCAAAACTATTAAAATCTATGAAGTCAGATGGATTTTAATGACGTTGATATATAAGACCAAATTCTTGGTTTAGATCTCGTTCAGATGTTGTGTTATAGCTTTGCTCAAAATGTGGTTCAATCACACCTGAATTAAACCCAAATATAAACCCTGGTTTAGCTCTTAGGCTTTGTCTCTATCTGTTTGTTTGATCTGCTTCATCTCAAGTCCTGACTACAGATTTATCTTCGCTGAGTCCTGCTTTAAGCCATACTTTTTGTCAAAACTGTTTATATCATTTTGACTTGCTTGTACTCCTACCACTAAAACCATGTTTCATTAATGCCTCTCTTATGCCCCTCCTTCCAGGGACTCCCCTGCAAAAGAGACAAGTGTGAGGTGCAATTTTGTAGTTTGGCCCTTTGACTACAGCCTCTGAAAAATCTGCTCCAGTGTAAAATATGACTAAATAACCCTGGTAAGAAGCATCAGAGCTGTACCAGAAATGTGTGACAGCAAACATCTTGATCAGCCCCTCAATGGCATCAGTTTATTTACACATTAGGCCTGTCAGTCATCGCAGTGAAAGAGGCTCATTTGTTACATTATTAGCTGTCACAGTCATCCCTCTCAGTTTCACCTAAGTGTCCAAAATGGCTCCGTTATCAGGCGAAATCTGGCAAACGCTTCGCCAACTTCCTGCCAATTGTAAATGATGACACGCCAAGCTGAGGCGCGATGCTTTAATGATCCAGTAATGAGTGGGCGCGGGCCAAAGTGCTGCTAACTATGGCTGGTCCCGGGCCTAAATCTCAGGCGGCCCACACGAGCTGAAAGGCGATATGAAACAGTGGGGGGGTGAAGAATGAGCTCACACACAGCTGCTGCCCTGTCTGTGCACCGGGCCACACCACAACAGGACTATTTTTGGTATCACAAGGTGTTCGTTTGTTTTTTGTAACTGATTATACAAAAGCTGGCCCACCTGACTTTTCAATTGTAAATTAAAAGTATAATGCAAAAGCAGCACATTGTGACAAAAGCAGACCACTGTAAACTATCTGAATCTATATTAAAAGCATTTTAATTATCTTTGAGAGCCAATTGAAATCCTCTGAATGTGTGAGTGGCTACTTCCAGTTTCATTGTTCAGTCTGTAAAAAGATTTTTCAGAGCTAATTGCAGACAGAAAAAAATATGTAGATGTACCTGTAGGATTATTCTGTTCTGTTGGATTTGTGAGAGTTAGGAAGTATAGTTGGATCTTTGCCTGATCAACCAGCCCCTCTGACATTCTGTTTGAATGCAGAAACATCTGGAATCAAAGACAGAGCCCAAAATTAAGACCTATGTTGGACCTATAGTTCACCCAGAGGCTACTATGCTCCGGCCTCGCTCCCAAACAGTTTGCCTGAAGCGCACTGGGCTCAAGCAAAGTGCCTTGTCTTCAGTCAGCTTCACTTGGACTTTCTTTCACTGGTTGAAACAGTGAATATATACCACGAGTCACGACACATATATAGCGTATGATGAGCACAATTTAATGCCTGCATCAAGTGTTATATTTATTGCGCTAATCATATGCTATTGTCATGTCTGTTATGTCGTGGTATACATACAATTTCTTGTGAGATCGGACTATAATGAATGTATATATATAATTTTTATCTTGGATAAAGTGAAAAAGCTTAGGTTAGTTTAGTTTTGTTTATTTCTTACCGGGTATTATGTAGACATACAGTATGTTTCCTTATTGCATGGTCAGTACATGTTTCTAGAATGTAGGCAAAATTGGCTTCCTTTGGAGTTATTTATTATTTTATTTTTATTAGGTCGTTGAGTAGTCTTTCTACTAGTTGGCAACTAAAACTTAGTAGTCCTGTAACCCTTCAAAACTAATCAAGCTTTTTATAAAGCACTTTTCATACATAGAATACACAAAGTGCTTTACAGTACATTAAAAACAATCCCACATGCCCCTGGATGGGGCTTAGGCCTGCTCTTAAAGACCTAAGGGCCTGATTTATTAAACCGAGTACTAATTTGCGGGTGCAATGTAAAAAAGAAAATTCATGTTATTTGCAAGCCATTTATGCAAACTTTAATATTGGAAGAGGTGCATATAACATATTACACTAAACAGAGGTGCACCACCTCAAATTCTGCATCTTTAGTGTCTGTGTGAAAGAAAAATGTCAATTGCACCAAGTTTTTGCTCCCCCTCACCTGTGTTGCACATGAGCAAATGCTTGATAAATCTGGCCCTAAGTGTTCTCTATGACCATGAGGTTCTTTAGCATATTGTTCCATAGACAGGGGCTGTAAACTGGAAAGACGTCGCCGTCAGTGTGAGTGTGATTGTAGATAGAGCATAAACCACTAGAGTATATTTCCTAAAACTGATTCTGAATATCCTTGCTCCACAACCACCATTGCCAAATTTAAGTAATTACTTTGTTAGCGCTAATTACTCAACTCCTTAAATATCCAATTTAACAGTCTGGAGTACATTGTTGGGTCGGACAATTAACTTCCCTTAATGTTAACTGCGTGTGGACTTCTCCGTTCTGCGACTGCTTCTCTTTTTCTCCAACGCTCAGATGAAAAATGAACCGCCGTTTCACACAATCTCTATTTATTCCCTTTCACTACATCCATCATCTCGAATTCATGCAAAGAATCTAACTCTGCCGTGCAATGATTTAGCACCATTTATCATCCTGCATTTTTCACGTAAGGTTTTTGCTAAAGTAACGGATTGGGGCTGATAATTGTCGTTTTGGTGCTATCAAACCAATCTCCGAGTCCATTTCTCCTGTTTGTACTATAATTGAAACATAAAAGGGAGTAAGATACGCCGATGCATGTTTTATCTTATGCATCAGATCAAGATAGCAGCCTGTCTATTGAAGATAATGCTTTTATGGTAAAGATATGCGCTGGAAGAATACAGTTGTGATCCGATCGCAAGGCACTTTCATTTCTATTCCAATGTGATTTCCTGTGATTCTATTCAGGCCGAACCAGGATGAACTTGCGCGGTCTCATCTGTCTTGATTCCTACTCAGTGGCTTGGTAGATTTCTTATTTTTCTCATCTCGCGTGGAGCTGTTTTGGGAGTCACAGTGTTTTTTGAGGTCTGGACACTAGAGGTTATGGCTCGGTGACTGCAAGAGCAAAACTGTGGGATACAAAAGTGAATATGACAGGTTTTCATCTGTGGTTATTATTATTTTATTTGGTGGAATATTCACGGCGAGAAATGTAATAAATATAGCATAATTCGCGTCAGTCAAGTAGCAGTTTGTGAAGATAAGTTGAGCTGAATATGGTAGCTTTTCTTGTGTCGATTTGACACATTTTTTTGAAACTTGGCTTAGAATAATTGCTTGGTTGAAACATTTATCTGAAGGCTGTGGTGGTTGGAACATTTGGAACATTTTTTCAGCTCATTTAAACAGACATACAGACTGATACTATAGCTTTCAGTAGATATAAACTAAACTAACTATAATAATGTAATGCAAGTTATTATAGCTCGTTATAAATACGTCCCTACAAAAACCTTGTCACTCAGCAATGGTGAAACTCGCCTGTAATAAGTGATCCACGTTGATGAACTATAGAAGTTATTTTGTAATATTACAACACAGTATCACTAGAGGTGTACATTTCCACGAGACAAAACAGTGTATTTTGAGCACGATTTCACGCCTTTTTTGAGTACTTATGTTACGCCGTACATTTAGCACGATATGAAAAAGTGTAAAACTGACACAAGATTTGGTTGAAGCCACGTGGGGACGTTTTCTTTAGGGTATAAATTTAGGCATCAAGTTACTAAAATGGGTAAGTTTAGGTCTGGGGCTTTGCGCAGGGTAAGATTCGAATCAGGATTAATATTCATGAATAAGAACACGTCTTAACAACCACCATTGAAATGAACTGGGACTGTGAACGTACCATAATTACGCAAAAAGCCGTGATCTCGTGCTAATCATATGTAATTTACAAGTTGCGTAATGTCGTGGTAAATGTACGCTTTCTTGTGAGATCGGGCTGAATATTATGAATATCCTCTGCGAGTTTGCGCGATCTCCATGACAATACATTTAAGGTAGACGATGTGCAGTGGTTGGTGACGTCACACGTCAACAGAGGAGACAAGTGGGCCAGCTGCTGGGAGGCTCTCGGGATGAACTTTAGAGGATGCGCAGTACTGTGAGTAGCTAACAGCCATGCCTTCCACAACAACTTTGGACGTGCCACCTGCCCGCGGTGCTAATCTATAAACTTTTCTTGACTCTGGTGGTTTTGGGACATTTTTGGGTGTTCGCCTAAGGACTGTTGATGGTCGTGCATGCACCATTTTGCGACATGTAAACAGGAAACCCTTGAGCGTCGGGTGTTCGTTCCTCCTGGTACAGTAAATAAAAAGCCGGTGATGGTGACCAAAACATTTCTCTTGTAATATTTCCCAATGCTGATGTGAATAGATCCTCCTCTGTCCTTAATGGTGTTACTTCCCAGAAAAGACAGATGAACTGTTACAGCCCATCATAGGAACATTTCTTTAGGTTTAGGCTTCAAGTTACTAAAATGGGTAGTTAAGGACTGGGGCTTAGGTAGGTTACGATTAGTGAAACACATCTTTACAACCACCATTGAAATGAACTGAGGCTGCAACGGGTGTCATTTGTATCTACAAAGGCATGAACTGTCATGGTATATATGCGCTTTGGGCTGAAGAGGCGTACTCCAACGGTCAGTCAAGTAGCAGTAGTCGATTCTGAACTGGAAAACTTTATAGTCCTTGTCCTGCGTTATCAAAGGCTTCAACCAAGTAACAAGTTAATGAGTAAAAAACAAATTGCAAAGGATCCAAATTTGAGTAAAAACCCATATCCTACAAAGCTAAATCGACAGAATGAGAGGCAGAGTGCAAAATGTCCAAAATTCAATGATTCATCAAACGATATGAAAGGACCGCTTCCGTGCTTTGCCCAATCGCTACCTTGTCATCCGTCCACGCTGCCGTGTACAATCGACTTTATGAGGGAAATTCAAAGTCCCATTCAAATAACAAAATCAGTATCTTCTTTCCAAAGTGCACTGCTGTTTTGATTCAGCGCAGAGGACAAAGCAGGCCTGGTCAATATGCAGCTCAGTGACTTGATGGTCCTGTCAATAGGAAAGTACCTGACTGCACTGATTGAGAAGAAAAGGACAGAGAAAGTGTCTGGTCTTTGGGCTTTCTAATGACAATGATGAAACAAAATCTAGTAGAAGAGCTGTTCAACCACACTCCTGCAAGATATTGTAACTGTGGCATTTATATTTTTTATATTTATATCTCTTGGGGAGGAGTTCAAGGCAGGACACATATTTATCATCATATTATTTATGTATGTATTTATTGTTAGTAAGTATCAGATCCTATTATATAAAAATCTACTTTTCTGAATTTGTAGCCATAATGTTTTCTCCTCATTTGTTTCCTTAAAGTTGCATTTGGATTGTTCAGAAAATCCTTGTTTACACCTGACCCTATCTCTGTTCATTTGTCTGTATTTTCTTGTGATTCCTTCGATCCCCAGTAAAACATGTAGGGTTCAAAATCATCAATGTTTCTTCCTAAATACATGGCGATAATCACTTGCCACTCAGATTTATATAATAATATCATTACCTGGGTTTTAAAAATATAATTTTATCTTTGACCTGGTAATTATTTAAACTGTATCCACATTCTAAACTCAAAAACAAACTTGTGGTCTAACAAATTCTTTGTTTTTGTATCCTGAACTTGACTATTTGCACCTACGTTACACGATCACGAGGGTAAGCAATGACGGAGGGCAGACGTGCAGCATTACAGGAACACAAATCTGCACAGATTTTCTCATTTTTTGTAAAGAAAGCAATGGCCCCTTCTAGTGCATGTTTAGCGCAGTTGTTTGTAGAAGTTTGTAGACATCTTTTAGGTAATGTATTACTTCAATTAGGTGAATAACTCAAAGCAAGGTATTTGAAAAAACTAACAAGTGCTTGCTGATACATACTTTCTTCCTCCTACTTTGTTTGCAGATTTGATCAAATACAAGTTTGTCCTCATTATTTTGTAACATAATGGAGGTAAATAGGGCCTTACCCTGAGGCATGTAAAAGTATGAGTTAGGTGTTCAGTAACTTAGCTATACTGTATACCATGTGAGGCTCTGCTGGCCTCACATAAAGGTTGATTTTCAACCTGCATCTTTTTTTTCACATTAGCCTTGACCTGCCTACCTTGTTCACTGTAAATCCATGAGAACTTAGAGGGTTTCCATTTTTTATTTTATTTTATTACTGCCACACATCTCTACATCAAAAGGTTGACAATTAAAGTCTACATTAGGCATGTCAGTGCAGATAATCACACAACCAAGTGTTAACATTTTATAGTTCAAATTTATAAAAAAAAAATTCAGAAAAGAAATAGACAGCGCATTTACCCTCCATTAATAATAAAAAATATTATAATGCATTGGATTTATACAATGCTTTTCAAGACGCTTCACATTCTGCATTATTCATTCATTTCATACTGGGTAGTGGTAAACTACTATTGTAGCCACAGCTGCCTTAGGACAGACTGATGAAAGCGAGGCTGCAATAAACCAATCACACTCACACCTGATCCAGACTTTCCATTAAAGGGACTGTACTCGATTTTTTTGCAACAAGATAACTTAAAAGCAATTTCCCTCCAGCACTGATGCCTTGTTAATGTATCTAATCAGGTGGAAATTAGTCCCCAAAGTCCTGTCTATGTCTAATAAAATCCCGTTTTTGTGCAGCTTTTTCTGTTTTTGTTTTTAGCATTGTGGCTAACTGTTGTTAGCATAGTGACTCACCTCGCTGTTAAAAGCTGTGAAAAAACATTAAAACTCATCATGATGAACAATTCTGAAGCTCAGAATGCATTAGCTACGTGAGGAAATCATGTAGCCTGAAGGAAAAAGGTTAAAATTAATTATTTCTGTTTGTTTACATTTTTAGGATGCAAAAATCAGGTACAGTCCCTTTAAGGCAAAATAGATGTTCTCTCAAAGACCGTTACAACACGTGCAAAGGGTCTATAGGTAGATATACAGAGAGAAATCATCAAAATATGTTAATATGTCATCATATTGCTCAGCACTACTTGGATGCATATTATCAAACTTGAGTGCATCAGTTTGAGGTGTGTCCGTCAGTTGTAATTACAAACATTTTCTTATTCACCTGTAACATTTGGTCTCAAACACTCACCGGCGTTCCTCATTCCAGTGAGTAATTTAAAGGCATCATAACCGTTAGCCAAATTGCCGTCCTGTTATTCTTGCAGGATTTTAATTGCTGGCATTATAAAAACTTTATTAACTGAGAATTTGCCGCGGGGAAGGAAGTGTAATGTGGCAGGTAAACAACTGGTGAGCCTGATGTCCATTAGTGCGAGGTCTGTGACAGTGCCATGCATATTAATGGCATGACAATGGTACAGTTTGGAGACTCGGGCTGGCACTTCAAAGCAAACAAGAGACAAGTAATAAAGCAGAAAGCATGCCTTTTATATACGGCGCTTTCATGTGTCAAGCAACAAATCGGACGTGGCTTTTATGTCGTCGCCGCGCAAATGGACATCCCGGTATTCTGTCACAAATGCTTTCACATCTTTTATTCATTTATCATCTGTTGGATGCGGGTGAAGTTATATTCTGTGGTGTGGAAAACATCAGGTACAAAGCTGGTTTTGAGATGGTTACAGGTGTGTCTGTGGAGGAGAGTGCTTTGCCTTCCCGTCGCCATGGAGATGTGATGGGTTTGCATGGAGGTTTTTGCATTGGGTTTAGATTTCTACACTGAGATGCTACATGTTGGATCTCAAAGTAAGAATGCATGTTCCACTTTGATTTTTACTTGTTTTAAAGGAAACAGTAATACCCACAGGCCACACCGTTTTAATCAGGAGAATCTCAACTACAAGTTCAGTCAATTCAATTCTAGGCTAAAAAAACACAGTAGAAACAGCAAGCCAAAAATATATCCAAATGCTAAAAGTGAACAGTTTTCTCATACTGTTCTCATAATAAAAGCAGATGCTGCTACAAAATCTATACATCACTGGAAAGCTAACAACTAGCTGAAACCAACTATATCAGAATCATTTGTTTATCCCCAAGAATCACCAAGAAAATTGTGAAAAGGTGCACCAAAACTGTGACATTATATCCAAATACAGTATTTTGCCTTTTGTTCTTCATAAAAGTCACTTTTCCAAACAGGATCTTCTATGTTTTTGCATTAAAACAAGCTTGTTAATGATAAAAATAAGTCTTTTTTTTTTGTAGGCATTTATCTAAGCCCCACCCCTTTTGCTAATGTTAGCATTAGTGTTAATAAATTTGTGTTTTGTGTGTTCAGCCATTTTAATCTATGTTTAGTCATGGTACGTTAAAGAATTATCAAATTGCTTTGTATTTTGTTCAAACTGTGTGTAACCAATAAAATCATCAGAGATATATTAAGGGTTTAAGCTGACACTGCTCCCGGAAAGAATGTCTGAGTTTTGTGCTAGTGTATGCAGTGTCAGCAGCAGTCCGTTAGTCAGAGATAACAACCAAAAACATGTCGCGTAATCATAACAATGTCTTGTGTGATGCTTTACAAAAGGAGGTCAGAGTGTGGAACTTCAGTGTGAACTCAGCAGAAGCTCATGCACTTCTTGCAGCAAGTGAAATCTAAAGTGTGTGGCTCTGGTTTGTTCTTTAATGATTAGTCTTTGGTAAATTCCTGACAATTAGCCTTATTCTTATGTAGCCTACTTTAAGCTGTTAGTAAATCACATTAATGAATGAAAGCAGAAAGTGTCTGTAGAGCTTTAAATCTCCTTTATCACAAACAGTCTGTGGACACTGGAGCTTACCTATCACAACTAAATATAAATACTCTGGAGCTGTTATAAATAACCTTTTTCATGTCACACCTAGATTTCTTTTTGTCAACTTGTAATATAATTTCCCAAAGTCTAGCTTCAGTTACATTACAAGATCAGCCGTGTAGACAGTGTACAAGCTGCAAAAACACACACTTTATATGTAGTTTTCTTTTCCGAGGATTTCACACAAAAAGGGGTACTAGGGCCTAAGAGGTTAATTAATTTGTTTATTTTTTATTTTATTTATTTTTTTTATTTCTTTGGTCGGCCTCCTAAAGATCAAACAGGAGCAAAATGTATATATTTAAACATATGGGGAGTAACGTGATCTTGTCATTCATTTCTAATGTAACCTGTGTAACCTTGCGCTCCTGCACAAATATATGCACACGCAGGCAGCAACATGATCCTGAAAGTTGAAAATGTTAAGCTTTGTCACTGTCGCACATGTAGGAATGATATATATATATAATGATGCTCTGCGCCATTTAGAACTCAGAGTCAGCTTTTTCTTTCTACGTGCAGCAGAGTAAATAAATGGCATATGTTAGTCAGTTAGTGCAAATTTCTTCAAATGCATTTACCTCTGAAATTAAAGTCTTAATATCAAAACTACCTACCTTTCCTTGAGTGCAACTGTAAGTAAGCAATCTTAAATAAAAAATAAAGTTCTAGACCCAGGTAGCATAAAAAAAGACATTTTAATGGCACCATAAGGCTTCATGCTATAGCTCCATGATAAAAATGAACAACGAAACAGTGTATAACAAAAAGTAGGTGTATGCATTGAGGAAGAAACATTATCCAATTTTGTATTGGAACAAAACCGTTTTTCTCATGGTATTTTCTATATATTTCTTTTCATTTGTGCAGTTATGAATGTTGGCGATATAGTCTTAGTAAAAATGTCTGTATTCCCTATGCACCTGAGAATCTATGTTTGCTATGAAAGCACAAACGTTACACCTCACACCTTTGACATCACTGCTACGAATGCAAATGCAGGGTCAAAACACAGAGCAGTGATGCCTGCACTCATACATACACCTTGAGACCACCTTGAACAGATCCAGTACACTGCATGCCCTCCCACGCGCTGCCTGAGCCCTTACAGAACAAGCTCTCATGACGTCTATTGAGAGCTATGGAAGTGCTGCTGTTTTGTATTACAGTCCGTGATATTCTGTTTCTGATCAGATGTAGGCAGCTCATCTTTAGAAAGTGAACAAAAGCTTGGAGAAAATGATAGTTATTACAAGCCGACAAATACACTAGGTACGCAGCTGGGAAAAGGCAGCGTTCTCTGTAATAACTGGATTCGCATTTATAAGCAACAGACGTTTCTTATGTATAAATAAGAGGCTTTAAGTGGTTGTATTTTGCGATGTTCGATAGCTTGCAACTATCAACAGAGATCATTGGTATCAACTAGTTTGTTCAGCTGGTTCCAGTTGTTCAAGCTTGCAGATAGGCTCACTGAGTTAATTCATCTTCTGTAGAGAATTAGTCAGACGTCCTAAAATAATAAAATATTTACTTGAACTTGTCTCCGACTTAAGGCTTGACCTTGGCTTGTCTCTTTTTACCTTGGGACTTGACTTGGACTTGTCTCTCTTGACTTGGACTTGACTTGGACTTGTCTCTCTTTGACTTGAGACTTGACTTGGACTTGTCTCTTTGACTTGGGACTTGACTGACTTGTCGCTCTTTGACTTGGACTTGTCTCTCATTGACTTGGACTTGACTTGGACTTGTTCTCTTTGACTTGGACTTGACTAGGACTTGTCTCTCTTTGACTTGGACTTGTCTCTCATTGACTTTGGACTTGACTTGGACTTGTCGCTCTTTACCTTGGGACATGACTTGGACTTATCTCTCTTTTATTGGGACTTGTCTCTTTTCACTTGAACTCGACCTGGACTTGTTGCTCTTTGACTTGGAACTTGACTTGAACCTATCTGTCTGACTTGAGATTTGACTTGGACTTGTCTCTCTTTACTGGGAATTGACATGGACTTGTCTCTCTTAAACTGGAATTGACATGGAGTTGTCTCTCTTAACTGGAATTGCTTGGACTTGTCTCTCTTTGACCTAGGACTTGACTAGACTTGTCTCTCTTTACCTGCACTTGACTTGACTTCTTCTCTTTGATTTGGACTTCTCTTCTTACTTGGGACTGACTTGACTTGTTTCTCTTTGATTGTGACTTGTCTCACTTGACTTGGACTTTACTTTGGACTTGACTTGGACTTGTCTCTTATTGACTTGGACTTGAGTTGACTTGTCTCCTCTTTTGATTAGGACTTTTCTCTCTGTAACTTTTTGATTAGACTTTTCTTTCTGTAACTTGAGTCTTGACTTAGATTGTCCTCTTTGCCTTAGGACTTGACATGAACTTGTCTTTTGTTGATTTGGACTTGATTTGGACTTGTATCTTTTTGACTTTGACTTGACTTAGACTTGTCTATCTTTGTCTTGGGACTTGACTTGTTTCTATTTAACTTAGGACTGACTTGGCTTGGTCTCTCTTTACTTGACTTGACTTGGATTGGTCTCTCTTTACTTTGGGACTTGACATGGATTGGCTCTCTTTACTTTGGACTTGACTTGGACTTGTCTTCGCTAAGTCACTATTTAAAGTTGACTTAGACTTACGTGGCAAACCAACTACTTGATCCCACTTTTGCATGGATCATTAATGTGGCTTATAGTTCCCCATCGTTATCATCTTTAAATGTTTGCTGTCTTTACATTTCTTTTATAATCCAAGAACTTTCTCTTTCAAACTTGACAAAGACTAAAATATGAATGATAGGCTTTTTACTTTTGAAACACGTCGAATTGTTTCTTCGGTGTTGAGCTGACAAGTGTTATTGTACGTCTCACAACCTGAAATTTCTCTTTCATTGTTTTTGGCACCACATGAATCCGGTCTAAGCCGAGGCAATTTTGATCTCATATCGAGCGCTTATCTAAGAGTCTTGTCACTCTTCAAACAGCAATGAAAATACTTCTACCTATGTGAAGTGGAACAATATGTCACAATCAAAGAAGAAAATGACAAAAGCTATTGATTACATAATGGTTGTAAGTCAATGTAAGCGTAACAGTGTGTTTGATGTCAAAGTGATTTACGATCTGTCAGATTTTGTCTAAACCTACATAACAATAGTGCTGCACAAGTGGTCTATTACAGCAATATGTCTGTAGCATCTGAAGTTTCAAGTCGTGCGATCAAAGATTTCTGATAATTTGAAAAATCTAAAGCCACAGCACAATTGTGACTTGAACAAACATTAAAATTATGATTAAGATGAGCTGCAGTTGATGTTAAAGGTCCCATATTCGGCAAACTTGACTTGTGTGAGCTTTTAGCCATTTCACTTGCAAGAACCAATTAAGATATTATTAATGATGAATGGATAGATATAATGATGGCTGTGTGTCAGTGTGCTAACAGGTTTGACAAGAGCAATCCAAAAAGCTTAAACCTACATCAAGAAGAAAGCTTTGAATTTCTGCCATTAGCCCCGACGGTAAAAACAATACGAATTAGTTTTGGTTCTTCCAACCAATTCAGCGACCGCGCCCATATTTTGGCGTGCATGTTAGCTTGGCGAACATTTCTTATTGTTTTGTCATCAAAAACACATTCATGTTTTAGTAATTCTGCTGTCTCCCTCTGCAAATTTCAAAATGGGTCATTCCTTGTGATATCATTAAGGAATGAACAGACATTACCTTTAACAGCCATTTGAATCTTAATCAAACTGCTTTATACCGCAAACAACAATAAAATTTGTTGTATGCAGCTTCACCTGTGGATGAGCATCGGTAATGATGGGGTTTGCATAGCATTTTGTGTCTACGAAAGTATCAGTTTGAGTAATCATGACAGGCCTATAACATGGTCAATATTATTTCACTGAAATGATCATTCAGTTGCTCATGATTTTACTGAAATGCTGAAAGTTTTAGTGTGCTTTATCCATAAAAGTGCTTATTCTGAACTCCCACTTTTTCTGAAAGCTTCCAGATTCAAGATTCAGCAAAGTAAACCTAATTCTGTTTTGGTTTATTTAAACTGTCTATACATTTTATTTAAGATTGCCTCGCAAGACAGGCAAGCTAACATGCAAGCTACAGAAGCTACACAAGAAGTCTGCCGCCAAGAATGAGGGAGGAATGTTGCATCGAGCTATCCATGTTGTAGCAAGTGAACAGAGACACATTTCTGACATTCTTCTATAGAGGTGTGACATCCAGACATTAGAATCTTAACAACACAGTGTCTGGAGAAAGCAAATGTTTAATTACCACTTTTGGCGCATTTCTTGGTTTATGATAAGTTTAGTCCATGTTACTAAAAAAGTACATTAGGCTGTGAAAAAAAAAACCCGTGATTACATTTTGCTTTTCTCATATTGACGTGGTGAAAATGTGCTTTTGTACATTTGACGTTGTATATCTACGTTTTCTTTGGAGAGAGCTGATTCTTAGATACTTAGATAATGGGAACTTATCGCTCACATAACTTTAAATATCATTTTGAAGATTTTTGACCATTCAAAAGATGCCATTTATTTTTTGTTTTGAATTATCTAGCACTTATTTACCGGTCCAGAATGTCTAGAGACCTACAGTATGTTACTGAATCAAACCAAGCACAGCAGTTTCATCATTTTTTAGAGGTCACACACACACGAGTCTAAATGCATGCAGGCTATATTTTGACTGTTGGCTGAGTCCCCGTGGTGGAGGGTGTCAGTCAGTCTGCAGAGTTACTGTTGTTTGGCTGCCGGCCCTGAGCTTGTCCTGTCAGCTCAGATCCGCCTCTCCGAACTCTCCAGCCCCAAACGATGTGTCGCATCACGCTCTACCCATGTCTCGCTTCAGGACTCATTAACTATTTACAAGTCAGCGCTGCGAAAAGTCCAGACAAACTGACTACAACTATATGCTGAAAAATTTAGTCTGTCAACGGAAATGGCAGCAGGGATGGTTTGAATGAAGAGCGAAATGGATTTTTTTTTCTTTTATTATTTCTTTTTCAAAATAAAAATCTCAAGCTAAGCATTCATAAGTCCAGCCCAGTTGCCATTTTACTTTAGTTTTTTAGTATTTTTAAAGAAGTTTAGATTCATATCAGCAATTCTGGAAGTTTGTACTCTAAAGCTTTTAATAAAAAATATAAACAATTTGAGAATGACTTTTTACGAGTTAATTTAGTAATTTTAAGGATTTGGTGGGAAAAAAAGGGCTAACTGGGTAGGGCATAACCCTTGATGTACACTGAATGCGTGTTTGGTGCGAGTTTGGTCCTGCAGAACTTAGAAAGTGTGTAAAACCAATGCACCCATGTACACGGACCTCCAAGGAGTGCAGATGCGAGGTTTGGGGACTGGGGAAAGAATCTTTTTTTCCAGGAGACCACAGCTGTCTGGTGTGGCTTTCAATTCCATATACAAGCATTGTCGCGGGACTTTACATGAATCTGCGTGGCTTTGGACAAAACTGGACCGCAGTTGACAGCATCTGGTGCACACGCACTTCTGCCTGGAAAATCCAGACAATATATTAAAAATATATCGTCTGGCCACCATGTCCCTCTTTCGGATTTCTGTAGCCGTGATTGACAGATTAATTAGCCAATCAGAGACATGCATCTTCTGCCGTCTGAAAACCTGCTGCTCCCGACGAACTGAAAAACATTGTGGATTTCTGCAGAACCAATGAGCGAAGCAAAAAACAATTTTAATGTGAGGTTAGTGAAGTTAGATTTTGGTCTAAATGACGGACGACCAATCAGCTTCTTTGTTTCATCTGCGTCACACAAATAAACTAATCTGACTGCTCGGTGCGATGTAGATTTGGTCTGAAACGCAGGCGGAAGGGCGTGGTGACCAGACCCACTATTCGCAGGAGCGTCGGTTCTGGATCCCAAGTAACACGCACTTTGCAAGAAATCCGCACGTGTCCCGAACCGAACCCGCCTCGCAGTCAGTGTACAACCAAAACAATGGACATACTTTGGCCTCTTTTTGAAACCATGCACACAGAGATTATTTGTGAACCGGACAGATGTTTTCTTTCAACAAGAGTTAACAAAAAACAACGTTGTAACACGTCCACATATCGACTTCAAATACTTGCTTTGTGCTCGACAGAAACTAAAATTCCAAACCAGTAACTCCCTAAACTTCCACATCTTTCATTCCTGCTGCTGCTTTGTTAATCCACAAGGGCTCTGTTATGTTTAGATTCTCATCACTGTGAATCTTCCGTGATGGAGTGGCCAACAAAGCGTGGTAAAAGCCATACTATGGAGAGTGTCTTGATGGCATGCTAATGGACTTCTGGTTGTCTTGGCAACTGGCCGGGTCTGGACCTTCACACTGGCTGCTCTGTATTCTGCGCCGGACAAGGCACAGCTCACATAAATGGGACTGTCAGCGGTCATGTTTTGTCACGCTTGAACTGCGACACAGAAGAATATCATTGTGTCTAATGACTTGAATGGGGAATGGGTTTTTCTTATACTTATTAGAACTAGATTGTCTGGCTTAATGAAGTTGACTACTTAAATTGTATTTCTATTGTTTCAAAATGATTTCTCAGTGGAGTGGAGCAACTTACACTATAGTGATAATTTGGCTTGAAATTAGGTAATAAAATGAACACAAAATATTGTAGTTTAAGACACAGGAAATATATGTGGTTGTTATGCTTTCCCTGTCAACTGTGTTGTCAACTATTTATTTTATTTGATCTTTTTAGGGTTGTTTTAGCAATCTTCACAGTCAAAAGAAAACTACAAAAAATATAACTAAAAAAAACAAAGATTGATTAGGTCATCTGAATTTTTAGACTCGTCTGTAAAGTTTGTTCCTAAGTTTACATCCTAATTCACCAAACTCCAGCACTTCATGTAATTCTACTTCCGTTCGAAGGTTTTGGAAGGTAAAGTTTGGATAGAGCGCTGCAAAGTATGGATGGAGAGACTTTATCACGGTAAATGTATTAAAAGAAAAACCCAGCTACGTCATGAACCACTGTTTTTTAGTTCACATTAGTTGATCAAGCTCTGAGCAAATGAATGGTTAAGAAAATAATCACGTTATTCATCATGTAGGTTTATGATTATGTTGACTTGAACCCCCCTCTCTTTGACATGGGTTTTCAAAACTTGCGAAATAGTACTTGTACTTGTTATTTTGAATAAAACATATTTAAAACCATTCATTTTGTTCATGTTTTCCCACTTTGTCTTGATATTTCTGAAGTGAAAATGTACTGAAAAATACCAAACTGAACAAGCTGAACAAAAATTGATTTTACCGTACTGTTACACCCTCATTATAGTATGAATACAGATGAGAGTTTTCAGAGGAACAGTGTTTATACATATAAAGTCTGCATTCTTAGATTGAGTAATCTCGTGGTGTTGAACTCTGATTTGAGTTCTTCCACAATATTCATCTGGAACTTGACTTGCTGAAAGCGTTCTGGAAAAAGGTGGGATGTTTAGTGAAATCCTTCGAGCTGATTGGGTGTGGGGCCAACCTATTTGTGCTTAACCAATCACAACAACAACTTGTAATGGTGTATCCATGGTACAATGGTGTGTCCGTGTGGAATAGAACAAGTACTTACACATACTGCTCTGCTTACAAAAAGAAATTACTTTGTATTTCTGCTAAAAATGCATCAAAAGCAGCAGACTCAGACTCGGCGGTGGCGCTTACAGCCCGTGTTAGCCCGCCCTGCTACAATGTAATTGGGCCTCAAAACCACGCTGCTGTGATGTGATTTGGTCGAACCACCACGGTTCGGACTCCAAACCAATCGGAATGCTGGAATGCCAGATGGTTTATCTTGAGTTTGAAAATTCACAAATATTGCAAAATAAACCATCTGTAATTGGTGTTGTTTGATTTGAGTGAATTTGAGCTTTCTAAAATTGAAATTTGCCAATAGAATAAAACATTTTATGCTTGTTCCACTGGTTAATTATGTTTCAAGCCAAAATATGCTCAGATCAAGATGAGGAGGCAAAGTTGGAACAGGGTTAAAAATTCAGTTTTGGAAAATATCTTTTGATAATTTCTGGTGCAACTTTGCAGTCTTCTGGTTACTTCTTCTAGACCTCAGTTTGCTGTGCAGATTCTATCATATTGTACCATCACACTGCCCTGATTACAGCATGTATTTCTGGTTCCTTAAACCTCCAGACTCCGCCCTTCAGTCCTCCAGGCTATGCCCAATTTAGCAGCTCCGTTTGAAATACGATTGTTTGCAGAGTTTGGGGATTTTCTTTCACTCTAAAATGCGCTGCTATCAATGCTTTACAATCTGAAAAACGGAGCGGTAGATTTGTGAACTTTGAGCTGGTATAAATAACTGTTGTTTGTCTTTCCTCTGCAGTTGGCGACGTGGGACTCTACTCGCGGTCTGAACGGAAGCCTGAAGGAGAATCGCATCGAGAGTGGGATGCAGGGGGTGACGCTGAAGATTGTAACTTTACTGGTGAGAAGGATTTCAATAATTTCATGAAGAAGAGTTGGGTTAGGCTTTGCGGTGGTGTTGCAGTAAAAGAATGTGTATAACCTGATTGTTTTTTCTTGTCTATAGCTGCAAGTATACAGTCGTGTCAGTGCTATTTGTGGAGCTGCTTGTGGGAGTTTGACACAAGAGATTTTTATCAGGGGCATGAACTCAGTGTGGTGATATTCTCCATTCAAGTCTGGCCATGCTTATGTAGCGTATTAGAACCTCTGATGACACAGGACAGTTAACAAGCAATAATTAATGTCTTTACCAGATAGATAGACAGAAAGAGGATGGAAAGATAGGTGGTGCCATTTTAAAAACCTTGAACAACTATTTAACTCAAATGTCTATCTTCAAACTATCGCTACATGATTAAGATAATAAAATAAATATACTTTATTGATCCCTCGAGAGGGAATCATTTTCTGCATTGACCACTGCAGAGCCGCTTGGGCGTTTGTCAGGAGCAGTGAGCTGCCATTGAACGGCGCTCGGGACAATCTCATGATGTTGTGCTGGCTTGTCAGGGCCTTAGCTGGAGGAGCAGGTGCAGTTGGAGTGGAAACAGGAGTGTGAGACAGATGACAGCTGGTGCAGGTGGAGCAAGTAGATCTGTAGACACATCACAGTCAGGTCCAGGTGGAGCATTGAACTTCTGTTGTTTCAGTCGGTGATCAGACCATCCCCACAAAATCTTCCTCTGCAAAGCTTCAGCTGCAGCAGATGTAAAAGTTCTGTAGCACTTCAAAGTCCAAAGGTAGCAAAGTTAGCTTCATAGCTCATGTACCATCTCCATGGCTACAAGACAAACAAACAACTCCATTCACTAAATCCTAATTGTGTCTGTTGAACATCACAGGGTGGATGAAATCCCAAGAATAAACTATTTTCACTGCAACGCCCTCTGCTTCAGATGTGAAAAGTCTCCATTTTAGAAGTCCAAAGCTAGCGTAGGTAGCATTAGCTTTTGCATGGTATCCATGTAACGAGAAAAACAGATGTCTTCTTTTCACAAATCTGACAGTACTTAACTCATGTTTGTTGAACATCAGAGGCCGCACATCTTAGTTGGTTGAAGTCCACAGTTGTCTTGCCAAAAACTGAGCTAAAAACCTAAAAAGTTTCAAAATAAGCTCAGTGCCTCCAGAGAGACAGCAAGAGAGCAGCCAACCACTCCGATTCAAAAGATGCAAAAAAAATTATTGATTAGCCAGGCTGGTACCATCTAGTGCCTTTGCTCAATGTCATTACACTCCAGTTACTCCAGACTCACACTGCATTCAGTCCAGCACCGGAGCCTTTACTTAACTTGAAAGTCCGAGAGCGACTTACACGGCGTACAGTCCAGTCCGGTGTCTCCGGTACGGCCAATCCGGCGCTCCGAATACATTTCGTTGGTTTCAAATTTTGTCCGGACGCTGGAACGCACCGGAGCCCTTTTTGGTGACGTTGTGAAAACAAGACACGATAAACAGGAAACCAAGCGAGCGTGGGTGAAGTGAATCTGGTGATTTTCAAAGTAAAAACATTACGTTACCGCTAATAATAAAAATATGTAAAAACTCAACATATACACCACTATATAACACATAGGAGGCAAATAAACTTCCTATGCTTATCCATTGTGTGGCGAAAAATGCAAACAGAAAATGAACTGACGTGAAAAAAGCCCAAAACTCGGCGCATGTGTTCTTTGTTTACATACACATGTGCTCAGCGAACGCGTAATCTCCCACGTTGAGCGTGAACCTCCATAAGTTCAAGGTTTCGCGAGTTCGGCAGCAGAGCCTGTGGCTGCAACAGGACTGCAGGCCTCCAGAGCTAATGTGAGTCACCCACCGTAGCAAGACCACTCCGGTGACTGCACCAGAGTTAGACTGGAAGCAGTGTGAGCCCGGGGTTACAGGTCAGGTATGGCACAACTGCAAACCAGGAAGTACAATGGATCAATCAGGAAACAAAGATGAAGCTGTGTGATGGCCAGAACCAACCCGAGTTTATACAGCAGACTGTTCTCCTGCTTTGACTTTGAAACTATCAAATCAGTAGCTACACGAGACATAATTTCAATCTGCATCATGACAGGCAAGGTCCAAAAAAATCCATCATGAGGTATTATAATCCGTCATAATTTTGTTAAATTTTGAATAATGTGCAGGCTCTGTGTTAAAATCACGGTCCACGTTCACAAATTGCGATGTCTGTAATCGTGTTGTTTAAACTATCCAATACATTTGTCGATCAAAAACTAGTTTTGCGCTAGTTGCGTTCTCTGCCACTTAAAAGTAATACCTCCCATGTCTCCTGCACAATAAAAGCCTCAACACAATAATGTAAACCAGTTAACATTGGAATTCTCACTGACCATGGTTGCTTTTAATTATGGATGTATGAAAATCAAAAACAAACCTGGATTGCTCTGATAATGGGATTGGACTAAATGCATCACAAATATGTTTACTCATAAATATCCTTTGATCGGATTACTTTCAGATTGGTTTAGCATTGTCCACAAAATGTTCATGTTGATAGTAAAAACCAATCACATCAGATTTTATAATATATTTTTCTTTTAGACTGAGGTAGTGAACAAGTCCTAGAAATGAACTAATCAGGAAATGAAGATGCAGACAAGATGTTAGTATTGTTGAAAGTTATTTGCAGTATTAAACCACATTGTAAAAAGCTCACAGTACACAAAATTCATACATACATTCACCTAAACATTAAAATAGCAGTTTCAAAAACAGAAACTACATAAAAAAGCCAAATATACAATACAAGAGCAGATTAACTTGTGTGTGAATGCCAGTTTAGATTATTCGAAAAAAGTAACACCCAAAAACACACATTTTTCACTGCTGCACTTCAGACTTAACACAGATTGGCAGTGGCTAAGTCTTGCTCCTAACAGCAGTGAAAAAAAGATTAAAACACATTCAGGCAAACAATTCAGCAAAAATCTGGTATTGACCCTATTTTGTCCTGCCCACTTGGCTTGGAAATGCACTTCCTGTTTAGCTCTGTTAAGGTAGCTAACATGTTTGTTTGTCTTTCTTGTGGGGCAATTTTAATTAAATATAATGACAGTTATAATAAACCCATCAACTGAAATCTACAGGCTAAATGCAGCTAAACAGGAAGCGTATGTCCTAGAAAAGTAGGCGGGACAAAATAGGGTCAATAGGACCATTCACTTTAGTGTTTTGAGAAAGGTCATGGCAGATATGACAAATAACAATCTTTAATAAACAAACCAGAACTCAGAAATAGGTCTAATTTTTATTTATTTATTCATGTATTTATTTATCTATCTATCTATCTATCTATCTATCTATCTATCTATCTATCTATCTATCTATCTATCTATCTATCTATCTATTAATCTATCTATCTATTTATTTATTTATTCAATCATTTTTGTTGACGATGCTGCATTTTTATGGGAACACAAAGGAACTCTTAAATTATCGATAATTTAAGCTCTCCTTTAAAAGGATTAGGGTTTAAATTGTTAAATGTCTCACCTGAATTAAATTGCAAGGTTAAGCCAATGCACCTTAAATTATCTCTCCTTTTGACCCAAATATTTTCACCTTGGCTCACAAACCAGGTTAAAACATTTTGAGTCTTTGAGAGAAGGTTAAATAGAGGCTAAATTTGTGTTGTGTTGGACCAAATGATCAAATAATCACTTGGTTCAACAACGATAATTTCCAATGAAGGTATTGACCCAGGCTTAAAATCAAATATAAAATTAACATTAAAATTTAAATTAAAACTAAAATTAAAATTAAATAAATCTGATAATTGATTCCAGTTTGTTGACAAAACAAAGGAACACCTATATTCTAAAAAATGTAGGTTCTCCTTTTTTAAACCCTAATCCTAAAATGTGTGGATACTATTCCCGTGTGGAGAGCAGCGATTCTTGTGAATTGCTGCTCTCGTCTAGTGTTAGTAAAATTGATTCTTCGCCCTCTGTTCGTCAAGTTCTTCTTCTAAATCTAATTCGTCAAATTCTTCTTCTGTATCTACTTCTTCAAATTCTTCTTCTATATCTGATACTTCGTCGGGTTCTTCGTCAGATTCTTCGTAATTTTCGTATGGATACACCACTGTTGCATCCATGTTGAAAGAGACAACACGAACTCCCTTTGGGTACTTTTTGGGTCGTATCCTCTTCTGTAATATTGATTTTAGTTCGTTAGGCTGAGCAGATTCCTTTAAAGTGAATCTCTGCTGTTGTGAATAGTAATATTCTTTTGATCCCTCTCCAGGTTTTAGACTTTTCGGATTAGTCACTGAACTGAAAGGTTGTGGACGAGATTTTAAAGGAGGAGGAAACAGATTAGGGTAAGGATGGGTGTATACAGGTCTCAGCGGATGTCGAAGTAAAGAGTTATCTTTTTCAGGCATGAATTTCCGCGGATGTAATTCCCGTTCACGAGGTATTGGCAGCCCTGAATAAGGATACTCTGACAAGGGTTCTACTGTAAAATTTTGTGTAACGGGGGGCCGTAAGGAGCTTAGTGAAGAGGCTGTGGGATTTACTAGCAATAATTTGCGTGGATGAAGTTCTCGTTCACGAGGTGGTGGTGCCCCTAGATAACGGAGATTTTCCCAGTTCGATTTAAACACTGGTATAATAAGAGTTGATGTTTTTGGTGGAGACGGTTCCTGTGCATGAGGTAGTGATACCTGTGGGACCTGAAAAGAGTTTGTTAGTTTAGTCGAGGTTTCTGCAACAGGGATCTGTAAAGATGTTGTTGTTATAGTTGATCTCGGTGGATACCTAAGAGAAGAAGTGGTTTTTAATGGAATTAATCTCTGTGGATGGAATTCCTGTGCAGCAGGTGGTGGTAACCCCTGATAACTGACCTGCAAAGAAGGTTTTGTTATTGTAGCGGTAGAAGATGTTGCTGTAACAGACCTAAGGGGAGGAAATTGTAAAGTTGTAGTTGCAGTTGACGGTAAGGTCCTGGCAAGAGGGGCCTGTGAAGATACTGTTACACCAGACCTAAGAGGAAATCTGTTTAACGGTTTTCTTATATTTTGTGTGTTGTTTTTTGTAACACGTGGCGGTGAAGAGGGTGGTGGCATAGTTGATGTCGTTGTAACTGGGATTTGTGAATCAACTCTTGTTATACCAGACCTAAGAGGAATTTTATTTAACGGTTTTCTTATATTTTGTGTGTTGGCTAAAGATGTTGTGGTTGTTGCCGTAAAAGTCTTTGTATTACGGGGCGGTAAAGAGGGTGGTGGCATAGCCGAGGACGTTTTAACTGGGACCTGTGAAGACGTAGTTGCTATACTAGACCTAAGAGGATATCGAAGTAAAGAAGGTTTCGTTTTGGGACAGGCCTGAACTTCATTTCCCACATAAACAATGACCTCTTGAGGTTTTATCTCTTTTAAAAAATCTGTTTTACATTTTTCCTGCCCCACGATTGTCTCTATTAACTTATCGTGTTGATATTTTTCATTAAAAAACTGACTAATTTGCTCCTCTAGAGGTTTTTGATTAAGACTTTGCTCGTCTCCTTTTTCCTTCAGAGTTTTTTCTTCCCCTTTGCACAATTGTTCTTTCATATCTTGCAGATCTTTTTTCGCAGCCGTAAGGGAGTCGATCAGCATTTCATTGTGCAAGCTTGTGAATCGCTCTTTCTCTTCTAGGGCTTTGCAGATATTTCTAGCTTCTTCCAGGTCTTTTTCAAAAGTTTTGATTTTGCTCAACAAAAATGTGATTTGTTCGTTTTCGTCTCTCATTTTTTTTGTCTGCAGCTCATCGTCAGTGTTTTGCTTTCCTCCACAACCTTCAGTTTGTGTTCCCATATCTATTTTTTCTACAAGATCAACTGTCTTTTCTTTGAGCTGTTCCTTTGGCTCATTGTGACGGTTGTGCTCAGCTATGAACTTCTCGCTCAACTTTTTATAATCAGATCTTTTAGTTTTAATCTCGTCTTTAGCATTGTCTAATTGTACTTTTAGCTGGGCGCTTTTTTCACGCTCTTGCTGCATTTCGCGTTTATGTTGTTGCTTGAGCGTGTGAATTGTAACATTTTGCTCTTGTATACGTTCGTCTTTTTCTCTAATTAGTCGATTAAGTTCTCTAATTTGCTTGGCCTTACTAGGGCCTCGCGAAAAACACCTAAACATGTTTGCTGGTTAAGCCTTGAACCGAGTATATAACGCTTAAACTAAGTTTTTAGGAGCAGTGAATATATACGTCTTGTCTGTGTGAGTGATCGGTCAGACTGAGCCAGACTCAGAGACGATCTTGGACTAGCTGTCTAAGCGATGATGTCACACAGACTAGAATCCACAGCCTGGACAAGTGACTATGGCAACCTGGCAACCGGATTCTCAGGTTTTGGTTGTCGTGGCAACGCGTTTCAACATCTTTTGATGTCTAATGCATTGCATTAAATAATAAATCAATATATTAATGACAGGAAAGTCAAAGTTTACTTATTTATAGAAATACGTTGGGTACTCAGAGCTATATAAACAAACAAAATTCACTCTCTTGCGATATTTACAAACTGTAACTGTAACAATAATGTTTGAGTTGGTTTAAGTAAAGAGATATATATTTTGGCAGATTTGAGCTGGTGATTTATTGCATGATTGGTTCATTACAGTGAAAGTAATCTGACTTAACCACAGGAACACACACAGAATGTTACTCTGACATCCGAGTTCTGACTTTCGAGAATGATTGGAACACAGCTTTATAATAATAATAATAATACATTTTATTTCTATAGCGCTTTTCTAGACACTCAAAGATGCAGTACAGACAAAGGCAGATAAACGAAGGTACAACATATAAAAACAGTTAGTAATTCCAACATTAATCAAACATTAAATGCAGATTTAAACAGAAGGGTCTTGACATTTTTCCTAAAAGTGGTGAGATTAGTGTAGTCTCTGTCCCAGAGGGCGGGGCAGCGATGGAAAGGCTTTGTCGTCCCAGGTTTGGAGAATGGTCCATGGAACAGCTCTCAGGAATATCTCCATGATGTTGTTGGTTTAGTCAAGTCCTTAGCTGGAGAGCAGGTGCAGATGGAGAGAACAGATGACACAGGTCCAAGTGGATCAGATGAAACTTCTGTTTTTTATGTCCTTTCCTCTGTGTCTATGCACAGCGTTGGTCTCCAAACTGTAGCTTGGGAGTGCTCTTTATACCATGGCCAGTGAGAATTACAATGTAAACTCATTTTTGTTGATTTCTTTTTTTTTTTTTTGGACTAATCTCGATAACGATATTCAAACTATATTAAGTCAGTCCAACAAAAATGTGTTCAAACATGTGTTATTTTGTTACTCATTAGTTCAGGTTTACACCGGAAAAAACATACAGTATAAATAGATGCCTGCAATTAGTAATGTTCTTCTTCATTTTAACAATTTTAAAATAGGATTTACTAATGAAACAAGCAAAAATACATGCATTTTTTTAACCGTGTATGCGCAAGCACGTTTATCAAGTCTCAAAATGTTATTGTGGATGTTTTTACAGTGCCTTGCAAAAGTATTCAACCCCTTTGAATTTTTCTACATTTTCTCTTATTATGACCACAAAAATCAAACATATTTCACTGAAAGTTTGTGTGAAACAACACTAAGTTGCACACAATTGTGAAGTTGAAGGACAGTCATATTTGATTTTTTTTTTTTTTTTACAAATAAAAAGCAAGGTTGTAGGCGTGCAAAATTATCCAACCCCTCTGAGCCAAATTTTTGTGGAACCGCCTTTTGCTGCAATTACAGCTGCAAGTCTCTTTGGGTATGTTTCTACCAGCTTTCCACATCTTGAGACTGAAGTTTTTGCCCATTCTTCTTTGTATAATAGCTCCAGCTCAGTCAGATTAGATGGAGTGTGTTTGTGAACAGCAGTTTTCAGATCTTGCCACAGATTCTCGATTGGATTTAGGTCTGAGCTTTGTCTGGGCCATTCTAAGACATGAATATGTTTTGCTTTAAATATGTCTCAAATCCAATGTAGCCTTGGCTTTATGTTTGGGGTTGTTGTCCTGTTGAAAGATAAACCTCCGCCCCAGTCTCAAGTGTTATGCAGACTCTAATAGGTTTTCTTCCAATATTGCCCTGTATTTAGCTCAATCCATCTTTCCATCAACTCTGACCATATTCCCTGTCTCTGCTATTATGATTTTTGTGATCATAATAAGAGAAAATGTAGAAAAGTTCAAGGGGGTTGAATACTTTTGCAAGGCACTGTATATATATCGCACAATAACTCGATAAAGGGATGTGTCGTCACATTGTGATCACGTGAAGCGTTGGTTGGCAGAAGTTGTATTGGTGGCAAACTGAACAAACACGAAAAAAGACAATGTTTGTCTCTTGCTGTGTGACTGGGTGTGCTAACAGGTTTGATAAGAGCAACCCATAGAGCTCCTATCGTGTTCAGAAAAAGCCTACACCCAAAAGAAAGCTTCTGCCAACCAGTTTGACGTCACATGTCGACTTGGCGAACATCCCTGTATTAATTATCGTGACAGTTCTATAAACAGCCCATCTGATATAGGAACATCAGTTTATCTGACATAAAGCAATGAAGAAATCGACCCCACAAGCCCAAAAAAATGTCTATTCTTCACATTCACATATATGTGTTTACTTCCTTATGATTATTCTCGACACTCGTTTCAAATCCGTGTTTTCTATTAGCCTGCCTGAAGCATCTTTTATATTTACAGACCCTTCCTTATTAGACTAATTAAACCCGATATTCTAACAGAAGCTCTAATCACTGCTTTCCCCCGAGAGACATGCTTCACAGGCAGATCAAACATTATATACAAACACCCTCTCTATATGAAGACATCGGCCTTAGTACCACCTTAACTCGATCTGGGCTGCGTCGCGGTTCACTGCATACACATTTTCTCTTAAGGCCCGGCCATCAGAAGCCCATTAAAGCCATCCCAGCTCGCCGGCCTGCCTCATCAATTCTCCGCACTACCTCTCGGACTTGCCCACTTTATCTGTTTTCCCTCCTTCTTCACACATGATTTACCCTGCCGCCATATTTATTCTCAACTTTCCAGCGGTGTCAGTTAATCAAGTCATTTATGCCGGCCTACTTCTGTATTTCTTTCTTTTTTTAATATATTTTTTTCTGCCCTGACCCCCATCGGCCCGTAAAGAAGAATCACGAGTCACAACAAGAAATTTACAATGGCATTTGGAGTGATGGAGTTCAGTGGTTGTGGCGGCTCCATGTGTTACAGGTCAACAGTTTGCTCTATAGCGTTTTACTGAGCTGGAGTTAAAGGGTTTATGTGACACTACTTTTTATTTATGTAATTTTGTCAGTTTGATTTCAGAAATATGCCAGAATTAGTGTTTTGTTTCATTGACACTTCATTAAAACAATATTCTGGCAGATTTAGGTTATTAGTAATACAGCAAGTCCACATACCTTCACAAGAATAATTTTAATGATCTCAAACTATGGACATTCATTATTTTAAAGCTATATTAATCTTATTCCGCCTCGTCTATGTTTCTAGGCACTGCATTTCCGGTTTAACTAGCTGTTAGCTTGAGATACATTAGCTTAGGTTTATTTTATCTGTTGCTTTATGTATTTGAAACATGGATCTATTATAATCTCTGGATATGTTATTGCTAGCTTGTAGCTTATAGTTATAAAGCAGTTCTAGTAGCCACTCCATTTGTACTGCAGCGGGAAAATCCATCTACAGAACAGAAAACATTTTTTTTTTTGATACAGCACAATGCAAACACAAACCGCATCTACAGGTTTAAGAATTGTTGGATCTTGTGGCACATCTTACCTATTTTCACATCATAAAACATGTTCTAGTTCAAAAGTGTTTCGTTTTTAATAAAACAGCTTTTTAAGCGTTAAAACTTTTTAAGCTCACTGTGATTGCTGAGAAGAGTCAGGCCCACACTTTTGGCTCTGTTTGGCTCCACTATGCTGGACCTCGTCCTGCTCGTCACACAAAGATTCAAAACACAACTGCTCATGTTTGATAGCCTGGACAGCACAATGCAAAATGCTAAAACTAAAGGCCGAAAAGGCAACAAATACTAGTGAGTAAAAGCCATGGTCACACAGCGCCACGATATTTGATCACCAGGGCTTAATTTGAAATTGACAGTTACTCAGATTGTAACCTGTAAAAATATATTGTCAACATTTTTCTAAGTAATGAGTTACACTACTTAGTTACTGAAATGAATATATATTACAGTAACTAGTTACTTTTCTAATGAGTTAACCAAACAGGAAGTGCACCCCCTTGGAAAGTGGACATGGAGAAAATAATCAGATAGCTTTTGTTTTAGCACTTCACTTCTCAGTGCAACAAAAAATGTTGATATGTTGAATGTTAATACCAAACACATTAAGTCATTTACAAAATAAGTATATGATTTTTAATAAATTATAAAATTATGTGGTTCAAAATTAGCTAAAAATGGCTGTTAATTTTAAAACTACATAATGACATCACAAGGTGGAACGGGGTTGTTGAACTTTGCTGATACAGAAAGACAAATAACGCAGGATTACTCGCGCATTTGTGAATGAACTAAGTACAATTGTGGGCATAATTTTTCATGGAGTGAGAATATTAAAACATGACTAAAAGCCAACAAAAGACATATTTGTGTTTGCGAGGCCTTTAAGACAGATTGCTTCAGAATCTCTTTATAAAATCGTCACGCTGAAAAAGTTCTCAAGACGAATGAATATGTCCCTTGTCTGTTTTGCCAACTCCAACCCTACGGAGACTGCGTTGCGTCTTGATAAACGGCCCAGTTTTGATTAAGTAGACACAAAGTACTTTTTTTTTGCCAAACTTTTAGAGTAATGGCCGCCTCAGGGACAGAATTCCCACCATCATAACTCCGATCATTATCATTACGGCGTTAACATATTGTCTTTTCTTCATTTGCTTTGTGTTCTTTGGCGCGAACAGGAGGAGCCTTTTGTAATGGTGGCGGAGAACATTCTAGGCCAGCCCAAGAGGTACAAAGGCTTCTCCATTGACGTTCTGGACGCCTTGGCCAAGATCCTGGGATTTAAGTATGACATTTACCAAGTCGCCGACGGAAAGTACGGGACAGCTCTGCCAAACGGATCCTGGAACGGCATGATCGGGGAGCTTATTGGCAAGGTTGGTGCTTTGTTTTCAGTCTTGTTTTTTTTTTTTTGTAAGTAAATCAGTGTCCCAAAATTGCTGTCCAAATTATTTTCTGGGAGGAAAGCCACATTGTCCTGTTAGAAATGTTAGCTTGGTTTGGTAGAGTAAAAATTGTGTAAGTATAACCTAATCAGTTGTTTCTGTAATTACACTGGTGAACTTACATACTAGCAAGTACAAAGTATGAGTTTTAGCTACATTTTCTTTGCCCCAGTCTGTATTTGTAGTTTTTGTTTGGAGGTATTCACTTTTTAAGACCTTTTCTCTCTGTTGTTTTAGCACAACGACCAGTAATTCAAGTCAAGTCACAATTGATTCTTAAAAGGCCCTTTTTATGATGTGGCGTGGCTAGTTCCAGTTTTAGCTAGATAACCGCTGCCTGAGGGTTAGCGCTTTCACATAGGAGGTAAATATTTTTGCAGGGAAAGCCTTTGTGTTTTAACCAGGTTAGTGCCACCTTGTGCCTCCATTCAATTTCTTTTCACTTTAGCTTCTAGGCCAGGTACCAGAGGACTGTAAAGGGTTCTCAAAAAGCAGGAAGTATGAGAGCTAAAAGCTTATACATTACTTTAAATATAAAGTAGACAATTTAACAGTAGTCTACATAAAATGTCAGGCAGATTGTGTTTGTAAAAGCTATTTCAGTTTTAGTTATTTTAACATTATTAATTAGATTTAGCTTTGAGAAACAAATAGCACATTTTATATACAGATCAATTTTCCCTGGTGAAGTATTAACTTTGTATGAGAACATGTGGAAAACAATGGGCTCCGTGCACGGAATTTCAGTTGGCTGCGTACGTTCAAAAATGCTAACTTCTGTATGTACGACCACTTCCTGTTAGCGTTAGCCTTTAGACACAATTATGTCTCTTTTTAAATGCACAAGTGTCCTCTGGTGAAATATTCCTCTGATATGTAAAGTCTTTAACATGTTTTCTGTAACATTTACCACAACTGTCTGATCTAAAGAGGATTTATTTGTTTTTTCTATGAGGTTTTCACTACATCAGTTTAAAACGACTAAATCCTCTTTAGATCAGACAGTTGTGGTAAATGTTACAGAAAACATGTTAAAGACTTTACATATCAGAGGAATATTTCACCAGAGGACACTTGTGCGTTTAAAAAGAGACATAATTGTGTCTAAATGCTAACGCTAACAGGAAGTGGTCGTACATACAGAAGTTAGCATTTTTGAACGTACGCAGCCAACTGAAATTCCGTGCACGGAGCCCATTATCAGCTCTAATAAAAGTATTACAATTCTCGGCTAATTCTTCTATAGTTTACTCCTCAAGTCTAAATTTTTTAAGGTAAAATTGACAAACTCTATGAAGTGTCACAATTTAGAAGTGCCCTTGAAAAAAGTAATTGCAACCTTTATGACCAGTGATGCATGTTCTCTCTGCGTTTCTGTGGGTTTTGTCCTGGTACTTTGATTTCCTACCACCTCCATAAACATCCACTTTTAGGTTAAGTGGGCGTCACTGTAAATTTCTTCATGTGAGTGAATAATAGAGTGAATGGTTGTCTGTCTGTGTCTGTCCCTGTGTTCCCCGACTAAGGACCAAAGTCACTGGATAGGCTCCACTCACTTGCTACCCCAATGGGTAAACAGATTTAAACTACAAGATTAAGGCTTAGATTCTTTGAAAAATCATATATTTTGTTGCATGTCCAAACACTGCAGCCTGTTTGATTTGCTGCATTGTGAGTTTGATTAATTGTACAGCCCTAAATAGTCAACTTTTCTGAATAAAATAATAATTTCCTGCAGTTTTTATCAGCAGAAGTTAATAAAAAACACTACAGAGATTGACTTCTTTGACAATCTTAACCTATGTACATAAATGTGTAATCCTGGTAGCTCCATTGACAGTGCGCACTAACCTTCACACCAGTCTTTCCATGGACAGTGACTATTCCTCCTCCATCTTTCTCCCACAGCGAGCAGACTTAGCCTTATCCGCCATCACCATCACCCCGGAGCGCGAGAGCGTGGTGGACTTCAGCAAGCGTTACCTGGATTACTCTGTGGGCATTCTGATGCGCAAGTCAGAGGAGAAAATCAACATCTTCTCGTTGCTGGCTCCGTTCGACCTGGCCGTGTGGGCGTGCATCGCGGCTGCTATCCCGGTGGTGGGCATCATGATCTTCCTGCTGCGGAGGATCCAGGCCGTCCGCTGTCAGAGCAACACCGGAGGCCACCCTGCTCCCTCCGTGTCCACCTCTCTGCAGAGCGCCATCTGGATCGTCTACGGGGCGTTTGTGCAGCAAGGTGAGTGCGAGTTTAATGTACTGTAGGCTATAAGCAGTGTGCACAGTGAGGAATTAACCCTTTTTCTTTTTTAAGCAACATCACAACCAGTCAATAGTATTTACTACAGTGAAAATGAACAAAAAGATGCACTGTGTAACTTTCTTGAGGTGAAAAGTCACAAATCAACTATGATTGAACATGTGCATAGAAGCTGTTTATTTTTAATTTGTCAGACTTTAGCATTAGCATTAACACATATTTTTATAAACACGCTTTGGTCCTTTGGTGAAACATCCTCCTCATTTGTAAAGTATTAACTCTTTCACTGCCAGCCCTATTGTGACTTTGACCCCCTTCCTGCCAAGACTTTTTGCTAATTTTAAGCAATATTCACAGCTCCACAAAAAAACTTGTGCAACTGGAATTATGACATGTTGTACACCAAATGAGACCTACAAGTGTCTACTTTCATTTAAAAAAGTAAATGTTATTCTACATTATTCCGTTCTCTTTTTATAGGCATTTGAAATTTGTTGTTTTTATTAGATTTCAGCGTTTGACCAGAAACTTTTGAGATAAAGCCCTTTTCTAAATCAAACTTCATGTCAGTGTTATTATTGGCTGTACTACTTTTTGGTGAAAGAATATGAGCCAGTACAATGAAATAATGTATTTAAGATAAAAATACGAGCTTCACGTGATTAAAACAATGAGGACGAGTGTCTTTTTCATCTTTAAACCAACAAAACCTGTGTTACAAACAAGGAGACATCACAGGACTTTTTTTACTTTCTGATGCAGATTCTACAGATTCAGACGCTTTCACAGGCCAACGATTATATTTAACCCTTTAAACATGAAGAAATACAGTAGTTTTACTCACTCTGACACTTATGGATCGCTCAGAAGAGAAAGTTTAGTTTTTCTCTTCCAGACTCGCTGCATGAGTTGTTCTCCTCAGACTCCTAGTCCTGTAAGATTGTCTTTTCTTCATTTTAAAGATCAAATATCTGCTCTAAACTTACTCAACAATGTTTTTAGTCCAAGATGTGTTGCCTGTAATCTGTTTGAAAAGAAACACGATCCTTTAGAGGCGGATGATCACGTAGACACAGCCGACTGCGCTGCGTAATGTAAACAGGAAAGACGTGCATCCGGGTCCTGGGCTTTCCTCTGCGGCCTTGTGCTAATGTGATACTGCACTCCGGTGGTGAATATATGAAAGTGCAACATGAATGTTAAATGCTGATGCACCGGACACGTGCGTCAGAGAACCCTCTATCGCCGCATATACAAAAAAGCAATTGTCGTCATTGGCAGGCTACGGTTGGGTTCGTTATGACGACAATTATCGTCATTGGCAGGGAAAGAGTTAAACATGTTTTCAAAGAAACCCAGCAACAACTCACTGTTCACTGCTTGATCTTACAGTATTTTTTTATTTATTTATTTACTTTTTAAATATGCTTATTTTCAGTTACATGTGAGCATAACGTTTGTGAAAACACAAGTGTAACTGTTAATAAACAGCTCGGAGCAGTGAAACTTCGAGGTCACCAACGTTAGTGTTAAATTGAATGTTTTTGTAGTAATCACCAGTAAATTTTTTTGTTTTGTTGGCAGCGCAGTTCTTGCTCAGCTCTGTCATTGCATTCAACTGAGAAGATTGTTTTCTTATTTTAGATACCAATCAAAAAACAAGGTAATTAGAAATCCAAGGTTAGTTATTTTGGTTGGTTAATTATTGTTGCCTCTGTATATGAAACAATAAATCAATCTATGGATGTGAGGGTAGATTTTTGAGGTATATTTATGAGCGACCAAATGTTTCTTAAACATCTGCTGTTGTAACTCTGACGTAAAACTCCACATATTGCTGTGCTAAAGTAATTGAAACAAACCTATATGCAAGCTACTTTTTTGTGCACAGCGATGATAAAACACCTGTAATATAGACTTCTTCTTCCATTTTGCCCCCTAAACAGAAACAGCCTGGATGTTTAGCAGGCAAAGATTTTCGATGTAACATGCTGTGTATACTAAATTAAACCTTCATTTATACGACAACTCCAAAATGTTTCATAATGGCAATCAGAAATACATGAAATCAACTCCAGAATGTGTCCATCATTTTGAAAGCAGACGACAATAACGGGGAGACATGTTTGGGACGGTGTCAGTATGAGTCAGCAGCAGCATGGCGCCCACCCAGCAGATGTCCTTGTGGAGGGGAAGTTACTATTTTTAAGTCTCAGGTTGATTCCTGTTTGGACAAATGATACATCCTGAGACGATTTTACATTCTGAGCGGCATCTATCAAAGTCTAGCCCACAGCCGAGCCGACAAACCTCTTTTAACCCAGCGCCCACTGAAGTCCAGGCGAAGCTAAACTTTATTCCTTTAAAATGTCTTCTTGTTTTTGCGTTTTGGCCGGGCTCACAACATGGCTACTTTTGTTTCTGTCGAGTGAATTGGATGTGTTTTTCTTCAGATATGAATCTGACCAGTGATGCATGGCGCAGTATTGTCAGAGAGCAATCAACTTGGCAACCAAATCCCCCATTGATTTCATAATGATATGCCAACACTTGGCTGGGTTTCATTGTTCAAAGCAGATTAAACTATCTACCCAAAGGGATACTAACTTTCTTATCACCGAGCATTTGAATAGGTCGTCCTTTTTTCTTCAGGAGTTTTTCAAAGCTTGGAAATCATCTTTGAAAAGGCCTGTAATATACATTTAATACAACTTTATGAGTGTTAAAATAGTATTTTTCCTAAAATACATTCACACTGTACACAGATCCTGCATATTTAGGTTTTGTTCTTCTTTCAAACTAATGAAAAGCACTGTTCCAACATGTGATGTCACTAAAGGTGAATGTCATGCACTTACTTATAACTGCAGACTAAAAAATTATCCTCGCCTGACCTAAACCAAAACATGTACACCTGTAGCTCTCACCATCTGCCAAGTAGCTCGCCAAGGCATTTGGATCATACATATTATGCTTTATCACTCTAAATGTTTATTACAAGCCTGTTCTTACTGTAATTGTATCCTCAGATGCCTAATTGTGTCAATTTCTACTTGGATAATGGCTGATGTTTTATATCTCCAATACTGTGTTACCATGTGAATCATCCCTGTCACTTTATCTGACAGTATCTACTTCTATTTATTCCTTCTCAAATGCTGCTCTGTATAAACAAGACATTTTACTACATTATTATTCACTGGTTATTTATTCTGTTCATACGATGCAGTTGCTCATAATCATAGTCATATTTTGTACATAATACTATATTACTAGGACTGGATATTGCCCAGAGTCTCCTGATACGATATGTATCTTGATACACGGGTCAGGATACAAGACATATCCCGATACACATATATCTCGATACAATTTTCTTAGTATGTCACATATCAAGACAGATTTTTAAAAAAAATATATTAAAAAAATTGGTCGAATTGGTAATTTTAATTATGCCGAAAAATCACTGTACAATATTTATTTTTCATCCACAATGTAGAAAAAATTAAAAGTATTGTATCTTGCTGTAAAAATGTTTTCAACATGTTTTCTAAAATCAGTGGTAAAGATCTAACTTTGATTATGTAGAATAACAAAATCAAAAGCATTTTATTTTCACACTGCTCTTTATGTTACATACAATTGGTCCCGAGCGCTGCATGCGGCGATCACTGCTCCTGAAGATCCCAGAGCATTGAAGGATGGTCAAATGCAGAGAAAATTTCTTTACGGGACAATAAAGTATATCTAATTGTCCTACGAATAAGTAATTATTAGATCTCAAGTTAAGTCTTAGGCGTCAGGTTAAGTCAAGTCCTAAGACAAAGAGAGACGAGTCCAAGTCAAGTCCCAAGTCACTAACCTTCAAGTGAAAGTCAAGACTAAAGTTAGTGCCACAAGTCCAAGTCCCCTGGTTTCTACTTTCAAATCTTTTGAAGTCTTTACATACTAAATATCTAAAAACTTCTTTATATATTAATAATAAAATATTATTCAAGTAACAAAAAATGACATCAAATTGTCTAAAGTCATAAGGCTCAAGTCCAAAGCCACATCTAGTCCGCAGGCCCAAGTCTCACATAAATAATAATTTATAGAAGAAACACAATACGTCTCCTTTAATCGTTTGTGAGGAAGTTGAAAAATCCAGCCTCACATGTATTTCCTTTTTGCAGCATGCAGAGCTTAGTAGAAAAATCCCAGTGAATGACCTCAGCCAATCAGTCAAAGGCATGTGTGATGTGGGAGAGTGATGGCAGATGGAGCGTCAGTGTTTTTAGCCACACTGTCCCGGGGCCCAGCTGTGATGATTGTGACACTTTCAGACAAATATGTTTTCATTACATTTCACAATCCGCAGTCTTTCCGATGACATTTCTGCAGCTTTACGCTTCAGAATCACAATTTTATCTGACATTTTGGTGTGCACGTCGCATGCTGTTTTTAGAAGTAAAATAGAGATAGTGAAAAGCTCGGGACGCATACTTATCTTTTATTTATTCAAGGATGGAGCAACTGAGAATTTAATGACAGCTAATAATGTTTAAAGTGAATCAATTTTGAATACAAAAAACTTAATAATCAGTAGTAGTAATATAAACACCCTGGACAGTGGAAACTCATGGAAGGTTTTACACTCCGGACCTTGCTTATAAATTTAGCAAAACTTCAAGCAAATTGCAAATTTCACTCCAGACACTAGTCAGGTATTGCAGAACTGCAACAGTTCCCAAAAGGCAGACATTTAATTTGGCCAATTGTCAAACCTCAAAACAGAGATGAAGCGGCGTGTTGGTCAGAACTAACCCGAGTTAGACAGCAGACTATGTTTTTCTCCTTAAATCTTGTGTCCAGTAATAACTTAAAATTGTTTTTGTACCTTTAATTGATAAGTTTACTTTACAAAAATGACAATGATCATGGCCATGCATGTTTACGCTCTACATCCTGAACTACACTGATGTACTTCTGAGTTCTGTGTTCAAGCACAGCATTGGTTTAAACAAAAAATGTATCACATACAGTTGATTAAACCAGGGGTTCTCAAACTTTTTCAGACCAGGGACCCCTTATCAGCTCAGAGATCTTCCAAGGACCCCCTGTCACTTTTTGCTCTGGTATCACATTAAAATTCGGAAATTAAAGCTAAGTTATATATCACATTTGAATAAATGGTTAATTTCCTTTGGTAATTTTTACTGGTTTGTTTCTATTTAAAGCTATCCCTCTTTTCAATCCAAAATTCTATGTTTAGGATGTAAATCATAAAAAATTGTTATATTGAAAAAAATTACCAATGTTTGAAAAATATTTGGGGGACCCCCTACACATGGTTCAGGGACCCCCAGGGGTCCCCGGACCCCACTTTGAGAACCACTGGATTAAACTAACTTCGTGAATCGTGAAATGTCAGATTTTTCCACAGAAAACATCCTGGACAACAGCTAACAGAGCCTCATTTATTCAATTCAGAAATAAACTGAAAAAGAAGAGAGAAAAATGCGTTTGCACTCAGTTTACTATTGAAGATGCACATATAACATCTAGCAACAAGATGTGTGTAATCTCTCATTTGTAGGAGTGATCCATAGTAGAAGGGCTCCAAAGTTGTCATCTGGACAGCGTTTTCGAAGACCAAGGCGTTTCAATTCTCATCCAAAACTTTCATCAGAATAAAAATAACTTTCGGATGAGAGTCGAAACATCTTGATCTTCAAAAATGCTGTCCAGATGACAACTATGAACCTTTCTACTACAAAACATCTACATATACAAATGTCAGCTCTGTCAAGTAACTATTTTGCACCTGAGCACGCTGAATGACCTAGAGACAATAATGCACTGCACTAGAATAACTTTAAGCTCCCCAATATTATATAAATGATTTGTTTAGCTCTTCCATTCACCAACAAACAATCAAGCAAATACAAGGCTGAATATATAAAAATGATTTCGTGAAGTTGTGTGGAGTTTTTAAACACAATGAAGCACTTCCTGTTCACTTAATGACATCACAAGACGGAGTATTTTTCAAATTACACCGAGCACTGGATAAAAATGCAAGATGTTAGCTGAATAAGCATAATGGAACAAAACACATCTCCAGATATGCTTAAATTAGACACACTAGTACAACAAACATAATACTGGCCCTTTGATAATATTTGTATGTATTCTTAATAAAGGTTTTGGGCCATACCTGCCAAGAAACCCTAATCCTTGCTTTACTTAAAAAGACACTTCCATTCATTTTTATGTCCAACAAATAATTCAATCAAAGAATTCACTGGCATCTACGTGTGTTTGTTTGTTGTGAATCGTTCCAACCTCCTTAATGCTCTTTTAACATGTTGGACGTGAACCAGGCAGACGGCAGCTTCAAAACTGCTCCTTGTCTTGGCTCTCTCATACTCTTTAATTAAAACATTTACCATTTGGACAGCGCACCAATCAACATAAACATTGCAACACTCCTACACGTTTTGGCAACTTTTGTATTTTGGACCGAGGAAATAGCCGTAGGATATGATTTATTGTAGCGTATTGTAATAGTCATTGAGCTTTATTGTAATACACAGACACTTTTTGGAGCTGAAGCAATTTAACTGTCATTTTTATCTTTGGTTTTTGCAGGAAGTGATGCCATCCTTGGATCTGTGGCGTTGCGGATTGTGATGGGAAGCTGGTGGCTCTTCACTCTTATTGTGTGTTCTTCGTACACTGCAAATCTGGCGGCTTATCTCACCGTGTCGCGCATGGACAACGCAGTTCGGTAAGACTAGTACTTTTTTTCCAGTTGTGCTATCTCCCAATCAGGGTACGGCACTTACAGGAGGTACTTGGAATAGTTTCAGATTTTAAAAGTGTTTCTGTGGTCAGTTTTTAGGGTTTTTGCGAATGTGGGGAGATTTTTGGGGTCTAACATTTATCAAAACAAGATAATATAATAATGGAAATTAGGAGCTTGTTTGAGTCCAAGACAGAACTTAGGAGGTTCTCGGGACAAAAGAAAGTTTCAGTCATTTGGTATTGTGTCATTCTCTTTGACAATAATATAAATTGAGAGTAATACTTTGGAAGCAAAGATGTAGGTTTAGTGCTAATGTTTGTTGATAGTGGATCTCTTAAGATGCCCCACGCTACATGACTTTTTCCAACATATTACCATATTACCATTGGTGTTAATACGAGTTCGAGGAGATTTTTTGTGTCATTGCGACTCTGTTATGACTTTTTGTCAAGTCACATCATGGTTCAAATGCTGCCCAAGTGCCAGGAAAAACAGACACAAACAGAAAGCATCTGACTTCAATACCTTGTGACGACGCCTCTTAAAATGTAAAATAAAGAAGAAACGTGCCTCACCACCTGTAAATAAATGTAGTGCTTTTTGCACATAGTCAAACTGTTTCTTTAGATCATTTTGATCATTGCACACATCATCTCCAACGCACTTGCTCCTTGTCCGTGCAGTGTGTCCATGGGCTTTACAAAGCACTTACTTGGCCAAAACAAAGTTTGTTTCTTTTTCATTTCACGGTCACAATGCATCAGCTCCTCTAATGGCCCTCCACTCTCCAGTGACATTTATGAACCTGGTTTAATCCACTGACGCTTCATCATTGTTGTTGTTTCACTTTTATAACCGCACACGTGAAAGAAAACACTCTGAGCTCGATCACGTGACGCACACATGTTCTCCGCTGTGTCGTCTGTGTTCTTCTTCCACATATTGCAACTGTGAGACAAATACAGTAATACTAAATGTTCTTACGTCTGTATTCTGTTCTTTTTTTTTTACGCATCTAAAGATCTTAAACTCCTCTAGTGTGCAGCCCGCTTTAGTGACTCCATGTCAGTGTACTAATATACATTCTCAAATAGAAAATGTGCTCCCTAGTAAAAGTTCTCACGTACCTGTTTAAAAATCGTCAACAAACATACAGAAGTTTGTCCTAATACTTTTAAAACCACATTTTTATTTTTGTGTAAAGGTGCTAAATACTTATTTACAATATCAACTCTTACCACAAAATTGGTATGGTGCTTTTAAATGCCACCTAAAATCTACTTTTCTGACTACTGATCTACTTTTGTAATTCGATTAATGTTTGAGAAGAAGTACAATTCCGATAGAGTGTTAAAAATAGAACCACCAAGTAGAAGCGGTTTTCAAATACCATCCCCAGGCATCATAAGCAGTTCTTTTTTCAGCCTACACTTTTTCTATCGTATTAGAGATGCTATACGCACAATCTTATCTCAGTTGTAACTCTTGATTCTGAATTAATGACTTCTACATTAGCTAGCTTATGTAAATGTCAAACAAGGACACAGTCTGAAATCTATAGCACTGTGGAGACTCTCTTAGCCTTGAACGCAACATGAAAAACTCGTCGTCACCCTCCAACGCTCTGTGTATTTATTTGTAGAACACCATCTCTGACTTCTATAATTTGATGTTTTCTTCATCTCGCTGTGTTTCCATATCGCACATAATGGCTGTTTTTGTATACAACTATAGCAATTGCTTCATTAGTGTGCATCCCTCATCCCCGACACTGTAATTTTTTGACCCAGTGCCTAACAACTAGCCTGTCCTCAGTCCCAATGTTATTTGTCGGTAAATCCAATTTGGTTTGCTGTCTTTCCCCCAAAGAATGGCTCGAAAAGAGTGTGATTGCATTGGGTCTGTGTACTGCCGAACAAATAGCCGCATGTGGACATGACGGGACGGGGAGTGAATTTTAAACAGCGCTCCACTCACCTGTGTCTATCTTCTGTCACGCAAGATCAAAATGGACACTGCTGAAATAGGGACATTGGAAATACAACATTATAATGATTTCCAACAAGAAATATAAATGTAACTATTGTCTAAATGTGCACAGATAATTATCTAGTTGACTGGTAATTGCAATATTACCCCTAATTTACATCAAAGCAGTAAAAGCGCGTAACTGCAGAAGCACGTCATAGGCGCAGGAATCGCTCATAATAGAATAAAAATGTATCGTGTCCAGAAGCTTCATGAATGACTGATGTATGAATTAGAACAAACTTGCTGTTCGTTTGGAAACGCATCGCAAACTTTCCGATTTCAAACACAATTTTTTTTTTTAAATCACATCTTTGTGAGACTCTTTTCCTACATGAATATGAGTTGGACTGGTCTAAACTGCACATCATTTTACAGCTTAAATGATCACTTGTTATAACTAAGTGACACAATAATTTTTGTCATTTGTTTGCTGTTCTCATTAGTAACATGTGAAAGACGATGTTTGAGGTGGCTGTAATGGTGACTAAGCTAGCAAATGTTTATATTTTATTATATTTACTTCTGAATTTTGAGTAAGGTTAGGGTTACAATTAGGCTTAGGTTATGTTAATTTGGTTAAGTTTAGGACAGGGGTGGGAAATAATTTTTACTGGAGCGCTGTGTTAAATAATTGTGGAGGGTTGGACTGTCAACATTTGAATAACAAATTCTGCTTATTGCAGACACATTTCTTTGACAGAATATTGAAAACCAGAACAAGTAAAAGGTTTGTTCTAGCATTATAAACTTGTAACATTTTGAGATTAAGACAAAGCTTAAGAAAGTTATGATTTTACAAGAAAAAAAATTCTTCTTTTCTGAAAATAAAGTTGAAGCAATCAAAATAAACTATTACATAGATTAAACTTGAAGTTTTGTGAGAATAAAATAGAAATTTTTCGAGAAAAAAAGAAATCAGGAATTGTAGTCAAATAATTGCATAGAAACACACAATATATTTTTAATTTACATCATGTTCCATGATCAGAAATACAATTTTAATCTCGTAAAACTTCAAGTTTAATACTGAAAAATAGCTTTTTATGGCTTTATTCTCATAACACTGTGAATTTAATCTTCTACAAGTTTATTGTCATAGCCCAAGTTTTTGTCTCTTAAACTTCATCATTCATTTCTGTTTATCAAAAATATGCTAGGGGCCAGATTGAAACTAGTCACGGGCTGCATTTGGCCCCTGGGTCGCAGTTGGCCCAGGTCTGGTTTGGGGCATTGGGAAATGTATGCTAACACAGTCATGACATATCCTAGCTGTGTCGGGTTAAATTTTACACACCAATTTTAATCTAAAACACTAAAACTTGTGTAAACTCAACAATAACTTGAGGCTCTGACCTCTGCGAAGTGTGGTTGATTTTTTGTGGGCTAAAGCTAACGGCTATTGGACAAAATACTGGAACTACTTTCTTCAAATCATACTGGACTAGCCTAGATGCTAAATGATCAATAACATCAGAGTCGAACTGCACAGCTCAACCAAGGTTCAGTGACAACTTAATTAAATGTGACACATAAAGTTTGCCAACAAATATATATTTTCTCTAAGCCTATATGATGTGTCTTTTTTCACTGTTTAAGCTAATCCCGTTCTTTTAATTACACTGAATGACAGTTTAAAGTAAAGCTGAGTAAACACATTCAGGGCTATTTAAAAGGCTGAGTGTGCTCAAAGGCTATGCATAATTAATAGTCATACTTTATTGACTGAAAATGACAAGTGTTCGGCTAAATTGTTAATGTAACGGAGGAATTAAAAAGACAACAATCCGTGCAGGCCAGCGTTATTATTGGCATGAGTAAGACTGGTAATGCTTTTAAAATAAGGTTCTTTAGCAAGCTGTTTATAAGATAGAAATAAGCTTTAATTATCTATTTATAAGTGCTATAAACCAATTACAATTATCAATAGCCACTTGAAAGGTAATATAAGCCATCTACAAATGACAGTCGGCGTCATATTTGTGGCCGTGGCCTGTTGTGGGGGAAAGTCGTGGGGAAATCTTGTGTTAAGACATAGAAAGCTAAACTTTTTACCTTTTTTAAGACGTTTTCTGGTGAATTAAGCAAGACTAAGGGGCAGTGGTTACACACCGCGATGGTACAGGAAAACACAGTTGTCCCATGAAGAAGGTTACGTCACAGATTTGCACGTGCAGAAGAAGACTGCCCAGTCACCAAAAAATGTCTCTTTAAACCAAAGCACCTTTCATTCTCACAAAGTAAAGCCAACAGTGTCCAGCTTTTTACCTGCTTATTGCAGAGGAGGAGAGACAAAACAAATCTTCCAAAGCCTCTCCGGTGCTGATTCAATTAGTCCATTGACATTCGTGTGTTCAGAAAAAAAGTTTGAAGCTTTTATTCAACCGTGAACGCGCAGGACGGCTGTGTCTGCGCCCGGTAAAAGAGCTGTCCACCTTGTGTTTGTGACCAACTCTCTGTGACCGGCGTATTCCCTGCACTGGTCCTCAGTCAAATAAGTTGGCTTATTTATTTTCAAAAATGATAACTTCCTGTTGGCATGTTCATTTTCTGTTTAGTTTATTCCTATGAGGTTTCACTGCCTCAGTCTAAAATAAAAATAAAATACTGGATTGGGCAGTTAACAGTCAGTTGTTGATGGTTTTCTCTGAAAACAAATTAAATACTTTACAAATTAGGAGAATATTTTACCAAAGAACTAAAGTGTGTTTATAAATGTTTGTCTGTCAATGCTAACGCTAAAGTCTGACGATTTAAAATTAACAAACAAAGGGTCAGTTCAAGTCGAGTCACAACCGCATTTAAATGGAGATTCTTGATGTGGCGTTATGTCAAGAAAGTAAACAGAAAGTTAAAGAAAAACTTTTAAAAAACAGGCAGTGCTGGCATCATGTTAGCATTTCGCTCGCAGCTACTGTTAGCATTGTTGATATATTTACATTGTTTGACCGCTGGATCACTTTATTTACTTCCATGTCTTTGTATCTATGTGTGACATAATATATTTCCTTAAGTCCACATTTGTTGTTGTAGTTGTTGAGCAGTGAGTGATAAAACTGTTGTTCTGATGCACTCTCCATGTTATTTTCTCCCACAGAGATCCATTAGTGGGCGTGGCCTCTGATGCCGATTGAATCTATTCCCAGGCTCAGAATACGTTAGTTAAGCAACCAAAACATATAGACTGACGTAAAAAGATTAAAATATTTCAGTTTGTTTACGATAGAAAATAATGTTTAGACCTTTACTGCCTTTAATAAGTCACTTGAGGATAGAAACACGCCAACATCCAAATACTAACGCACATTTGACACACTGATTTCCTTCTCTGTGTGCTGCAACGATCTGTCCAGTATTACAGGAGTATTGAGTAGCTCACCGTACAAACTGGATTCAAGCGTATCCCAGAAGTAAGAACCCAGAAGTCCTTCCTGCCTTTTTACTCCGGCTGCTATTTGCCTCTACTTGTGCCACGGAGATAGAAAAGAGCTGCCAGATTTCTGCTAGTTGCCTGACTTCAATTTCCCATTCCGTCTGGTCTCGCTGTGTGCAATTGTGTACCAGTAAAAGAAGTATTGCGGTATATAGGCTGCTGCACTTTGGGGTACTTTTGAACGCTTCGTCTCAGAGGTCAGTGAGGCTGTCTCATTGCCGCACTCAAGATTCTTTGAGTTCTTGTTCGCATTACTTTTGGAGTCTGGACTTTCTGCAACCTGTTATTGGCTGATTATAAGGTGCATGTCCAGAGTCGGAGTCTGTGGATGGTTTAAGGTCAAGCCAATAAAAAGTCATTTAGAAACACTGTTGAAAGAACGAACGTTTAAAGTGACAGGTTTTAAAGATTTTCACATTTTGGCTTTATTGGGAGATTGATGCATGTTGTGATATAAACGATAGTCTTGCATGAAACAGGAACAAGTTTGTGAAGAAAAGTTCACTAAAATATGTAGAAAAAAAACAGGAAGTAGAATTTTAAACTCTGTAAAAACACACATACTGCAAAACATTAAACAATATACATAAACTTGTTTAGAATTACGTTTTTTAGACTGTTAATCTACATTTGAGTTTTAACAGGAATTTTGAATATTTCACTCGCTCTAAGTTATTTCTGTAAAAAAAATTCCCAAGTGGCTCTGTGCACGGAACGTCGGTTTGCTTGTTAACCCTAAACCTAACCCTTGTTAGCTTTAGGGTTAACCCTGTAACGTGTGTTACAGTTTTGGCAAAACTATAACGAAGTTATTTACATGGATTTTGGCCCATATTTACAAACGTCTAGATATGTCATATTTACTGGACAAAAAAATCTATTAAAAACCTCATCAAAACAGCAAAGTTGGGTGAAAACAAGCAAAAATGTTTTGTGAATCCTTTACTATAATCAGGTTCACTTTGTCTTACTGAAAAAAATAAGTCCATCTTATTGCTTTAAGAATTAACTAGGGAAATTCATTTAAAGTGGTGTCTTTTGCTGTTCTAATCAAAACAGCATTATTTTGTGTATTAACTTTTAAGTAATGATTCTCCTAAATATGCATCCGCATAATGAAGAGTTGTATTGGCTTTCGTAATGTAAATTCATCTCATTAAGTTGAACCTTTTATTAAATATAACACACCAATCCACTTTTCAATTAGAATAGATTATAAAACAAATAATATGATTTGAGTTTAATTGTTATAATTGTCTTAGGATGTGGAGTTGCTTCAAATGAGAGACACGAGTCGGCAGACGCAGGCAACAGATTCACTCGGACCATTTAAATATATTTTTGCTCTATTAGCATTATCACTAAAATGAGACCGTTTCCCACTGTAGGAACTTTTTTCCTAGTACTATTCGTAGTTCAAGTCCCATTTTAGGCATGTTTCCATATGCACCCACACTTAAAATAACCATCCCGAAGACTTCCAAACACATTTAACAAGGTGTGTGACTTAGTTCAGTTTTAAAACAGGTGAAACAGCCTTGAATAATCGAGTCTGTTTCACTCACTCTGAACCAGGGCTGCCTAAAGGAAAGCCCACGGGCAAAAACCCTATAGGCGCTTTTGCACAAAAAAGTGACAAGAACTACACAAGTCCCCTAATCCCCCAGCGCCTATTTAGTCGGAGTGAACACCCAACCAGCTCGACACACTTTTGCACTGCAGGTTGAGGGTTCTAATCTCTTTAAAGTGAAGCTAATCCACCCTTTTAAATAAAACAAATAAAGGTGAAAGGAGAATCACAGTCAAACAAAGCTAATGACATCAGAATACATTCGTCAAGTTTCTCAACTGGTTCGAAAATCTAATTATTACCTTTGATATTCCACATTTTGCTGCCAGACTCCTTGAAAACATGTTCGGAAGCTGTGAAATTGTCTCCGTAATAAAACTCAGAACAATATCACCTGGTTCCGGTGGATTTTGGTGTAAAACTGGATTAACTTGTCCTCCAAATCCAAGCCGGTGCTACGGCCTCGAACACATTTGCACCTATCTGACTTGAATTTGAAATGACACAAGGCTTCTCCCTCACGTCTGTCTTTTGTCACACCATTTACTACAGCTGACAGGTGCGTTGTAGTTTCTCCAAGTAAACACCAACTGTGACCGTTTGGATTTAAAAGAATAGCTGACAGAGAAGTATGTAAGGGCTTTGTTTACCTGGATGTCCTGAAGGAAGTGCAGATAGAGGAAATGGTGTTTTTCTGTCTCTTTTTGTAACCCGAGACATCACCTTCCCAGACTGATCTAAGTGTTTTTCTATTTCACAACAACAAAAGAAAAACATTTCGACTTAGCAATCAAGATAGTGAGGTGGTGCTGAAGGGGAAAACACACACCCAAATTTAAAAGCATGTCTAAATTGGTACTAGGGGTTTGCATGACTACTGAATTTTAGTAGCTGACTAGTCGAGAGTGTTAGTCACATCATTAAAAAAAAACAAAGCTCCAAAGGTGGAATGATTTTGCTTGGGCTATTAAAAGAAACAGCTTACTAATACGGAAACATTTGACCCACTAAATGCCCTGTGATAAAGCTGAACAAAGGCTCTCTAATTTTACAAAACAGAAAAAAAAAAAAGGCTAAATATTAGTATGTGTGCGAGGAACGGAGGCTGTTGCTCTGACAGCGGCTGAAAAGAGTCTGTCCACACTCCCTGTTCTATCCCTCTCACTGATACTAGTCCTCTACTCGTCGTATCTCCCACACCCCGCGTTGTAAAACTTTATAAGCCCAGGAACAGTGTGGATCAGCAGAGTCGATTCCAGGCGGAGCTGTGCGGAGACAAAGTGCGTTGGAGCGGACGGTTTGAGCACTTTGAACTGGGTATACAACGCACTCCAGTCGAATTGTCTGTGCACTTGAAAGCAGCGAGACTGGGCGGTGGGTCAGTCCGTGCGCTATTCAAGTCGAGCCGGGTTACGAAGTGGGGGCAAAGCGTGGTGCGGACAGTACACTCTGCGAGGCAAAGGGGGGCTTATCGCGTGCTCCAACGCTGTCAAAGGCAGAAGAACAGTGTGGGGAAAGAGCCATAAGATTTGTTTATACTTCAACTAGTAGACAATCTCTTAAAGTAGTCACGCTTGGCTTTTCTAGTCGATTTGACCAGTGGTTCTTCTAGAGTACCCTAATCATTATCTTACACACGGAGTAGGCCTGTGTCAAGTGTTTTTTTTTTTATCTTTACTCATATATTTTCATTCATAACCATTGTTTTTTATTGTTTAATATATTCTATGTCAAAAATGGCCACTTAACAAGTAAAATGTGCTGCAAATAAAATGTTTACATTAAAATACTTGCAGTTCTACCTTTCTTAAATTTGCATCCAGCTTTTTCAGTTCCGATACCGATTCCAATATTTTGGCTTTAAGTATCTGCCGATACCCGATATCAACCGATACTAGTGTGCGTCTGAAATTGCTTCTCTTTCTTATTAAAACATAGGACATTTTGTCACATAGTGCTGAGTAACTAAGTAAAGTAAGTATTTATATTGCAAGCCACAACTTAACAACTTAATATGAATGAAATGTACAATAATATGAGATGTTCTTGATCAACACCAGCCCAATTACCTGCCCAATTAAAGGCACAAATATGATATTGGCTGAACCGATATCATGGAGCCGATACTCATCCAGCAAAATTTTCTGGATCGGCACGATATTCAATCCCAGTATCGGCTCGGTGCATCCCTACTCCCAACTACCCTTGGCAAATGGTCATGTACCCCCCGGGGTCCACATACCCTTGTTGGGAAACACTGGATTAGTCTGTGCAAGCCCTAATTGTTACAGTATTGCTTTTGTACTCAGTTACTTTCCACACTGAGCAGGATTACATTTTAATGCCAATATCTATCATCAATACTGTCACAAGAAAATAACAAAGTTGGTCTTGAAAAAAACTACCTTACATATCTCAGTGCTACATCTACGGTCGGTTATGAAAGGGACTTGTGCAGTGACCAAATGAACTTGTGCAGGTGTAGAGACCCAGCTGTATTTTACCCACACACATGATTGCCAATTTTACACTGCAGCATATTCTCCCCAAACCCAAATGTCATTATAATTAGACTTTGCTTCCAATGTAATGTGAATGATAATCTTTCCGCGGTGGAGATTATCTCACTCGGGTCGGCGCAGGCTGCGGGGGGTGTGACGCTGGACCTCTCGGTGTTTATGCGGCACGGATTGTCTTGTCGGCAGTTTTCCTAAAATGCTGGAGTATTGAATGGCTTATCTGCAGGTGATAATGTCAGGCTAATTCAAGCATGTAATTAAAAGTGTCAAGTGTGCGAGAGGAGCGTGCCATGTTTACAGGGCTATGGGTTGATGATTTGTCGCACAAGATTATAACCTTGTCCTTAAACGGCAAAATAACACCGGGCTGTTTGAGTGGGGCGAAAGACGGCAAACTCAATTTAGTTTTAGACTTTTGTGAGCTGCTTCTGCTGCTGGTACTCGAAGCCATTTGCAATTTGAATACATATCCTTTGCTCAAGTTTGTCAAGCTCATTTTCACCCAGTTTCCAATTTCACCCAAGGGTCGCATTGGTGTCTTGGTGTCGTAACTGGAATAAACAAATAAACCTTACTACACATTCACAACACATAATATCTCTGTATTAGATTTTTCAGGGTTTTGCTGTAGTTTGATTTTAAAATATTCTTAATTGATTGTTGCAGCTCTTAAAAATGTTTGCACAGCTCTTAAATTTCTTAATGAAACCATTTCTGCCAGATTTCTCGATCTACTGTATTTCACACTTCGGTAGCTTTGTCAGGAATTCTTAATAATCTTTTTCCGTTGATCGAATAGCTGGAATCCTCAGTAGCTGAATAAATAGCATTCTTTTTGTTATTTTATTAATTTTTTCATAATTATAGCAAAATATATAATTATATTATAAAAAAACAATGTGAAATACTACAGGTCACGACTCGCGAATAGGTCCTAATTTGTATTGTGGTCCTAAAAAGATCTTTTTTACCTCTCTATCCCTGCAGGATACCCCCCCCCCCCTTCTCTCATTCTTCCTCTCTTTCTTCCTCTCTCTTTTTCTTCCTCTTTCTACCTCTCTTTCTCTCTCTATTCTTCCTCTCTCTCTCTTTCTTCCTCATCCTCTTTTCTCTCTCTTCTTCCTCTCTTTCTTTCTTCTTCTCATTTTTTCTCTCTCTCATTCTTCCTCTCTCCTTTCTCTCTTTTCATTATGTATTTTTTCTCTCATTTCTTCTCTCTCTCTCATTTTTTCTCTTTTTCTTTCTCACGTTTTTTTTTCTTTTTTCCTCTCTTTCTCTTCCTCTCTGTCTCTTTTTCTCTCTCTCTTTTCTTTTCTTTCTCTCTCTCTCTCATTCTTCTCTCTCTCTTTTCATTCTTTCTCTCTTTCTTTCTCTCTTTGTCACTATTTTTTGTTTCTTACTTTCCTCTCACTCACTTTCTCTCTCTTTCTCTCACTTTGTCTCTCTTCTTTCTCTCTTTCTTTCTCTCTCACACTTTCTCTCTCTCACTTTTTCTCTCTCTCTGAAGCTGTGAAATTGTCTTTATAATAAATAACTAGATAAGTCAGTTAACACATTCCTGCTGACATAAGAGCTCGTATTAGATTAGAAAAAATCTTGCTGGCTTTACAATAACACTATCCATTTACTCTTGTTGTAAACCTGATTAAATCCCATTTAAAGGTGACACTTAGCTGGGCCAGAATAATACAATTTTGAAGAAATGTGAGGTTTTGACAATTCCTTTTCCAGAGCTGAAGGTAATTTGACTAAAATAACTTTTAGGAGCTTAAAATAAAAGCCTCTGAGTGATTAGATTCTAATTAAGTGGGTTACATCTAATTTCTTCTTTCTAAGCATTCAGAATTTAATTTATTTTTATAATTGACAAAATTGGAAAAGTTGAGAAAAAGTGGGAGGTGCCGTACATGTCTCTTTTAATCAAAAGGGTTTTTATAGTCAATATAGGCCTAATTTTTTGTTTGTTTCAGGGTTTATATTCATGTTCTACAATGTGTCCATGACAAAAGCAATTCAAAATATATCAGTTCTGTATATTAACAAGATTATGTTTAATGTTTAATTATGTCTTTACAATTTCTGTAAGAGCGTATATAATTTGTTTTGTATCTGTTGCATGACAGAAATAAGTTAATAAGGTCAACATAATCGAAAGTGTAGCAGCCAATGATATATTAGGCCATGTTTTGTTTTTGTTTTTTATAATCTAATTTCTTATCAAAATTACCTCAAAATACATAAAATTACTTAGTTTTATTTCTAAAGTTCCTGTGGGACGACCCCCAGACCCCCATGTCTGAAAGAGTAGATCTGTCTGCTACATCAGGAAATCTCTGCGTTATGACCTAATGATTCTAGCCAATAGAAAAGTTACAAAAGTGTGTTATTTTTTTATCACACTATGCCATTTTAGTCCTAACATAATGGACCTGGACATGTTCATAATCCTGTCTTGGACCCTGTAACTGACGCATCATTTCTAAAACCACACACAATCAGATACAGAGATTTTAGACCGTTTTGACGATGGGTGTAATGTGATAGGTGCACGCTTACATCCTGGTCCCGGTGGTCATGGCGACAGGTGCACTTCATTTGGATGAGAAAGAGCGATTAGGGATTGGAGCACCAGAACAAGGCCAAGTTTGGTCTAGAATTGGAAGTAGTGCAATGATAATCCATGAGGTGTGACTGAAATGAATGGCTTCAGAAGTGTTTTACAAGAGGAGTTTATGGAGCTTATAAAAACCTCCGCTCTTTCTATATTAGACGTTCTCTTTATTTCTTTTATACAGATTACTGAAATAAAGCAGTCAATTGTTATTAGGTATTTTTGCTTACTTTCTAGTTGTTTTTAGTTATTAATCTATCTTCGCCCATGCCTGTCTGTTTGTTGTTTGCAGGTCTTTTGCCGACTTGTCCAAACAGTCCGACCTGACGTACGGCACGGTGAGGGACTCGGCCGTGTACGAATATTTTCGGGCAAAAGGTACAAACCCTCTGGAGCAGGACAACACCTTTGCCGAGCTGTGGAAGATCATCAACAAGAACAACGGCCATGACAACTCGGTCAGCAGTCCCATGGAAGGCATCAAGAAGGTCAGTGCTCAAACAGGCATTACTTTTTAATCCTGATATTCATACACTTTGCTTGTTCCTTTTTGAAAATTCTGTTCATGAGCTGATTCAAAGAGAGTCTGACACAGTATGAGGCAATGCTTGGTTGATATCAAAGAAAAGATTAAAACTAGATAAATCAAAAGAGTCATGTGGATATGCTTAAAACATCTGCCAGTGACAAGAATAACTTTGTTTTATATTTAAGCAAAAACAGAAAATAAATGTCTTATTTTAGATACCATTAGGCTATTTACCTAGTTCACCTGCTTTTCTTGGCAGAACACTTTTATTTTAGCTCTGTTAAGCTACCTTGTTAGCTTGTCTGTCTTGCAGAGTGATTTTAAATAGATTTAGTGACAGTTAAAATAAACCCTGGTCTACAATTACTACAAGGTCCAGCAGGTGCATGTGGACTGTACGTGATCATTATAGCACTTGTGACTAAAGGCTGATTTATAGTTCCTCGTTTCGTTACGTTCTTGTACAGGCTGCAATTAGAGCTTCTGCCTAGAACTTTTGTGCGTAGGAGCAGGAGAACAGCATGTACTCGGTGCTGCTTTTGTTGCAAGTTTTCTGATTGGCTGCCAGAAGCCCTGGGGAAAAAAAAACAAAAGACAGAAGATCCGATGGCAGCCACTGCATAGACGTAACGTAACAAGGAACTAACAGGAAGTGCACTGCCAAGAAAAGTGGGCGGGGCTGAATAAGATTAATAGAAATTATGCACACTTTCGAGGGTGAGTACTGATAGTCCAGTGTTGGATTAAGCACTGCAAGCAGATTGCTGTGAACAAAATAATAAAGGAGACATAGTAATTAATGCGAAAAAAAAAAAGAAGAAATATATGAAGTGTACTACAGCCGGTATATGGTTCTGACTGAGCCTTTCAGTCACGCATTATGAAGTTTGTTTTGCTAACATTAAATGGAAATGTAAAATAAAAAGTATGATTTTTTTCCCCAAGTACTTAGTAAAATAAACAGCTTAAGCATATGCAAGCCCCAGTGATCAAAGATGGCGGTGCTGTGCGTCAATGGCTTTTGCTCAGTGGTGTTCGTAGCCATCATGGCCATTAGCTTTAGCCTTTTGCTAGCTGTGCTACAAGCTATGAAACATGCGCTGTTGTGTTTTCCCCATAATTCTTTGCAACAGGAGCGGGACGTTCTGATCGTTCTGACCAATCAGAGTGGGAGTTACAGTGTGAGCAGCGGTAGCCAAAACTAAAGTTCAAAAAGCCGTTTTATACAAAACTAAAACTTTTTGAATAGGAAAAATTATTATGTAAAAATAGGTAAGAATTGCCACAAAATCCAACAGTTCTTAAAGCTGTAGATGCCGTTTCTGCCGAACACAGTTTGTGTTTGCATTGACCTCTAAGAAAAAAAGCTGCAGTACCAATGAAGCAACCACTGCAGCTAATTTACAACAGCTACAAGAAGCAATCTCCTATACAGATATGAGAATAAATCCATGAGTATGTGGTATTGTGGTAATTCTTTATCATAACATCGGCATAAAATGAGTCTGACAATTCACACTAAAGCAATCAGCAAACCATGCATGCATTTTTTGTTTTTAAAGATGTCTGTGTGACATTTTTGAGCCTTCGTATATCACTTGGAATCTTCATTTCAATAAATAAATGAACTATATAATTCATTGATTGATTAATCAAGCTTAATAAAGTTCAGGGATGTAACTTAACATTTGAGTCAGTTGCAGGAGAATTTAAGAAGGTACTTAACTGTGTTCAGCTTATTCCTTACTCTCTCAAATACATGTTTAGTATCCACATGCGTTACAGCCTAAAGACGTCTTTTTTACAGATCGCAGAGGGAAAGTAGAGTGGACCACCCAAGCACAGCCAATCAGAGCGCTGCTTTTAGTCATCTATGAGAAAATAAAACACTTAATTCTTTTATTCAGATGCAGTGGTTTGATTTAGTCATAAAATGATAAACTTTTTGGTTGATTCACAATAAAAATGTAAGAGACTCCATCTTTAACCTAAACAATGAAACAAGATATAAAATATAAATATATAAAATATATATTTAATTCTCTTACTCACTATATTTTCCACTATATGCTTCTGCAGTCTTAATGTAAGAGACGTGTTATTAAAGAACATGTATTGAATAATCTCACCCTCTCGTAAGAAATGTAAATGGAAACTGCACATGGTATATGTCCTTTCTCTTTCAATGCCTTTCCTTTATATTAAAGGACTCTATTCTTATGCAACGCCATTTTACCATAAAGTGCTTTCTGTTATAAATCCTGGCATGGGGCCTTATGTCAGCGTTGCTTTAATGAATGAACAAATGCATTAGGCTTGTTTTACATTATAGCTTTCTCTCGTTATAGGTAGAAAAAAGCATTCACAAAAAGCATCACAGTGTGCTAATGTAAGGACAAGTATGGATTCTCTCACAAAGAGCTCATTACAGACTTCTACCAGCATTATTAAAAGAAAAAAAGTATATTTTATAGCCTGAATCTGAATATGTGGGGGAAAAACTCTTTCTAAGCAAAATCAACCTTAAGAACATTTAGTCACTTCTCAGTTCATTCTCATTTAAACTCTCAAAGTTGTAAATGGAGTGACTTATGCATATTTGAATCATCTTCACCATTGCTAGTTCCTGACGCCCAGATTCTCCTCCAGTACATCCACTGCTCTTTCCTGCGTTATACAATTTAAATATATATCAAAGATTTGGCATCACAGCAAAGCTTTTTAGGCACAGTAAACCTATTGCGCAAGTGCAAGATTTGAAAGTAATTTAATGGATTTAGCAATAAATAAGACTATAAAGGAGCTATACTAGAGTTTTGCATCCTTAAACATTCTGAAAGTTACAATGTTTTTACATTAGTCTTTGCTCACTTAAACCAGCTGCACACTACAGGAGTTTTGGTCCGATTTTAAGCCCATTGGCCCCTCTATGAGTTCGGAGAGGCATGGCCAGTATAAGGATTTTTGTTAGAAATTGTCTGTCTTTTCTCTCCTTATGTCAGTGCATCACTGCGACTATTTGTTTTGGTTGCAATTATGGTCAATAAACGTCTTTTTGCAAACAATAAAGTGAAACTGGAGAGGACCACCCAAGCACAGCCAATCAGAGAGCTGCATTCAGCTCTTGATGAGAACTAAATCCTTTATTCTTCTGTTTTGACAGTACTCAATAGTTTCATTTTTTCACAAAGTGCTGAATTTATAGATTTTTCAGTAGAAAACACAAAGTTTACAAATTTCCAACTAAAAAAGTTAGTTACCTCAACTCTAAGCTTTCTAACAGTGCAGCATGTGTAACTGCACAACATGTGATCACAACAGAATTAGATGTTTGATTGTGGTTAATGTAGCTTTGACTAACCGCAGCTAAAATCATGCTACTGCCCAATGGTTTTAACACTTGAAAATTAAGTTTTTGTTACACGACAATGTAAAAATTTGCATTAAAACAGATTCAATTTGAAAAGCTAAATCATAGTAGACAATAGTATGTTAGGTCATATTTAAATATTGTTAGAAATCATAAATCGAGTATTTATTTTGAGTTCAACAGACCAGCCCCTCCAAAGGTGGTGCATGTGATCTTTTCAAACACCGTTGACATGCTCTGCTCTTTTGCTCTCGTATTGATCCCATAATGAGGAGGCGTTATTAGTCATTCACAATAACCCGTGTCTATTTCCACAGTCGCCCCCTCTCTCTCTCTCTCTCTCTCTCTCGGGACAGGTACATTCCGACACATGAGTCAGTGTGCTGTTACTGTGGGCTGTGTGCTTCTCACAAGTACTCACCCACTGCTGAGATTCGGCTGCTCCATGTGAATCATCTGACCATTACTTGCCTGTCGAAAGCCATGGGCCAGCCGCAGGAGGCCTATTAAGCTTTCAAACTGCCAATGGACTGGACTGGTGGCATCATTCACATGCACATACGCTCTGAGTCACAAAAGGAACCGCGGATGTGTCTCTCTGCAGTGGTTTATCCTCAGATGAAACTAAAAGAATTGACAGGAAAAGACAATTTGTAGCTGTTTTTTCTTGTTTTGTTTTACGTTTTTTCTCTCCAAAAACTTTAGTTAAAGCTGGTGTACCTGATTTTTTGTAAATGATTTTCTTCACCAAAATTTATATTGTAAATGCACCATTTTGTGTCAAAATCAAACTGCCGTATACTGCCTGAAACTAATCAAAGACCTATAAGATTTCTAATAGACAGCCAGATTGGTTGAGCACAAATCAGTTGTGACCAAATTTTTTTCATCAAGGGCCCCATGTTGAAACGCAGACTAAATAGTGAGGCAATCAGACCCAAATAAGTGAACGCACAATAAAAACTTCAAGTTAAAATGAGCTACAAGACATATTAGGGCTTAAAACTACCATATACACAGTCAAATTCTTAATATAGTCTTTAAAGGGGTAGATTTCTCAAACTTAGAGTAAAATGCATCTCTTATTGCTTTATGAGAAGATCTGAGGGTCAACAAAAATTGGTCTGAGGGCTGCATTTGGCTCCCGGGCCGCAGTTTGGACATGCCTGACTTAGGTGGTCCACTGCAGCTTCACTTTGCTGTCTGTAAAACATGTTCTCAAGCTTTAATTACAATTATGTAGATATGAACCATGTATCAAAGATTGGTTAAAGCAGAGAATTAGTTGGACTTAAAAAAGTACTTCTGATTTGCAGGGTGAGAATCAGGTATCCCAGCTTTAAAACCTCTCTCATACCAACTTTTGACAACAGGACTCACTTGTGTTTGGCGTGAATGAGGCTGTCAGGGGTCAGAGATTGTGGAGGCAAGTTTCTGAAGACTTGCTTGTAGAGTCTGCTTTGCCAGTTGCCACATCGGTAGCTGTTTGATTGGTCGATGGCTACTGGTGCACCTGCGAATGAGTGCAATAGAAAACAGAAAAAACTGTATTTATCCAAGCATGGATTGTTGTTGTTGTTTGTGTGTGTTCAAACGGAGCATAAGGATGAAGAACTTGTCACTTCTGTCAAGTTCCTGTGCTCTCTTGTCACTTCTATCGCAGATTTTGTGGACCAGGACATGACTAGCAACTTATGTTCTCATCATTTTAGTCATTCATTCAATTGTTTCATCGGCATTTGTTCAGCAACGGGCGGCCGCTTAGATCACATTTGTGTCTTTCACATCGATGCGCCTCAAACACACTTGAACAAACACCTAACAGACAGCGACTGGGGCTTGTGTTGGTGTGACAATCTTTTGGATGTTTTTCTTTTAGTTTGTACAAAAGGTGAAGGCCATTTTTTAAGCCATAAAAGAGAGTGAAAAAACAAACTTCTACGATGTTTCTAATCCAATACAAAGAAGACGTGCTTATTCTAAAATGTATTTATTGGCTAAAAAGTTACACAGTGGGGGTATAAAGGTGATAATACAAAAATCAACGTATATAATTTCCGTTCACGTTCTAGAATGGGATACTATAAAGTCAAAAGGTGACCAGTTTTCTTATTAATAACATTGTACTTTGCTAAGAAATAATCTAAAAGGTCATTTCACATATTTTCAATCTGGTGATTTCTATTAGTCTTTAGACATTTAAGTTTGCTCCTGATGATTAAATGTAGTCCTCGTTAGTTAGAAATAACTCAAACTTCATCAGGATTCAATTATTTCTTTACATTTCAATTTGACCCATGTGAAATAAGTTCTACTTTTCTATGAGCAAACACATTTATTAGTAACTTTTCTTGTTTCCGAGCATTCAGTCTGCTGTATTCACTTCATCAAAAAGTCTTATTAACAGTAATCAGAAGAAGCACATATTTGACTTGTGATGAATGTGGCCTTATGTTCTGTACCAGCTCTTCTCAATATTACAGAATCTACTACACGTCCATATTGGTGAAAACTGTAAAGCACAAGTTCACCAGGGTCACAGATAACAACCACATAAATGGATGTACCGTAGACACTGCATTTATATGATAATATGCTGCAGAATCAGATCTGTCTCACATTCATAGGCTTCTTCCTTCTGTTGTCGAGTATCATACAGACTGGTTTGAAAAGCACTTCCAGGACGACTAGTAATGACAAGCATGGTCCTTTGACCTCAGAGCAAATCAGCGTGTAGACTATTTTTATTTTGAAATGTATCTCTGCTTCCAGCTAAATCATATTACGCAAAAATACTGGTAGTGTAATGATAATACAGTATGTCCTGGTGGTACTTAGAGGGAGAGATGGGACAAAGTCATTGTTTTATAAATGTCAAGTTTTTGGACAAAAGACAATTATAAGAAATAACGTAATACCAGATTATACTTTTTACTGAACAATGATGAGACTGTTGATATTTTTACGAGCCCAGGCACTCTAACAGAAAATACAAAAGTTAGACCGAGATGTAAAGGAGACGATGCTAAAGAGATAATTCTTTGGAACTGCAGCTGTGTGTCAGTGTGAGAACGTCCACACCGTCAGCAGCAGCAGGACGTATGTGTGTGTGGGAGTCACTGACTTTATTGCTCCTGCTTGATCCACAGATTTCCTTTGTAACATGTCATGCCTTATAACTATTTATCAGATGGTAAAGTTTCAACATATTATGAGGAACCTTGACACAGCCAGACAGTGCCTGCTGTGTCTGTGAGACGAACTGTCTTTATATCTATGACCTGGACTTTCTGACAAGTTTAACAAAAATCAGAATATCTTGAACTGCTTTGGAATGGTGGATTATTTTGTGGTTCAAACTAAGAAGGTAGAAAATACTAAAGCATCCAGAAGAAAAACATGCAAACTCCACACAGGAATAACGTCCAGGAATCAAACCCTGGACCTCCTCACTAAGAGGAGAGTATATTATGCAATCATTTGCTTAAAATTTACACTGTACACTGTATCTGTAAGAATATTTCTGTTATTGTTTATTTATTCCAGGCAAAGAGAGAGTCGTACGCGTTTCTGTGGGACATGGCAGTGGTGGAGTACGCAGCTCTGACAGACGATGACTGCACTTTAACCATCGCCGGGAACAGCATGAGCACGAGAGGTTATGGAGTCGCTCTACAGCACGGCAGCCCCTACAGAGATCTCTTCTCTCAAAAGTAAGGCTGCCATTATTTTCATGATTTAAGTTTTGGTCCATCAACTATTTTGATGAGTAAAAGAAACAGCAAAGAACTAACCAGATTGCCCCATGTGGAGGTGAATCACAGTTAGAAGTGTGGTGGAAGTACAGATTGACAGCCTTTTTGCTTAAGTCTGTCCCAGGACAGCTGTGGCAGTAGTATCTTATCTTCACTGACTATGAAATGTAAAGTGATACATAAGCCTCAGGCTGTGGTGAGTAATGGCCCTTCCCTGAGCTCACGGGTCTGATGGGACAGATGGAATATTTGGACACTGTTTGTTGGAGGCTGTCATCCCTCTGCTCTGCCGGCTTCTGTACTCTAACTAATGGCCTCGCCACATTCTTTCGGATCATTTGGTTTTCCAGCCTTTTATACTAAAGCTATTATTCTTGTTGCTCATATTGATACTATTTACACAAATGTGCTGTAATGGTAGTGATTTAGCTGCAGAGCACTTAATAGCATTTAACAGTGACTGTTTCAGTAATGAGCTACAAATTACCACTGGAGTCTAACAACAAAGTATTGAGTCATAAACTTCAGACTTCAGGGCCACAATATTTATACTGTCCAAAAATATCGGATTTAACTTGACAACATGCTGAAGGAGAAATGGAAGGCTCAGTTGAAAACAAGTTGAGCAGTAATAGGTCGAAGTGAGTTTACTGTTGCTGAGCAAAGTGGAGGAAAGTGGAGTAGCAGAGGTGGATTTTCAGTCTGAAACATAGTTTCACTGCAACAACAAATGTACTAGGCTGAGGTAAGCTGAGGTAAAGACTAGTTTCCAAGTATCTGCAACCAATCAAAGCTAACAGTGTCTTTAATCTGTGACCTGGATATCCAAATGTCCTGTGTGATGAAAAGTTATCTTTACAATGTCTCTGTAAATCACATGTTTCTCTGTGCAGAATCTTGGAGCTCCAGGAGAAGGGAGACTTGGACATCTTGAAGCAGAAGTGGTGGCCTAAGAAGGGTCGCTGTGACCTCCAGAGCCACACAGATGCCCAGCCGGAGGGGCGGGCCTTAAGGCTGCACAGTTTTGCGGGGGTCTTCTGTATCCTGGCCGCGGGCCTGCTCCTGGCTCTGCTCGTAGCTGCTCTGGAGACGTGGTGGAACAGTAATCACTGCAGGAGAGAGCAGCCCAAAGAGGTGACCGCAGACTCCACCGGCCAGGGCCCGAGCCCAAGCCTCCTAACCCAGAGCAGCACGGCCGCTCCCCCTGCCCCGCCCAGGCCCCGCTCCAGACCCCGCCCCCTGGGCCCCCGGTGCTGCCCAGAGATGCCACTGCCACACTCTACTTTATGGATCCAGCAGGCGCTGACGCCAGCCCCGATTTAGTAGAGCTGCAGTACACCCAGTTATAATAGGTGTGCCTCTGAGCCATAGCACAGACATCATGTGATCATTCTGCTCATGTGGGAGAGAGATGGGGTGCTCCTAGGGCCGGTGGGAGTCTCTCTCGTAGAGAAGACACACATGCTCATCATAGTGGAAAACACACTCCTAAAACAATACCAAAGCTCAAATTGTGCTTCTGGGTCAATGAGCACTTCAGTGGTACAATAGCACTCTTTAGCTAATCCATTCAAGTCTTAACACTTTAGAGTTCCAAGTGCATCCTGCTGCTGTTGACTGGGCAGCCCCTCTTCACCAGGCGGGTGTCCAGACAACAAGGCTTGACACGGATCCCTAAACTAAAGTGTGAGCAAAGCACATGCAGCATTATTTAGGCGTAGAGCCGCATGACCAATAACCAAACTACTCCAAATAGACCACGCCCCCTTTTACCAGTAACTCAAACGTATCCGCTGTGTTGGTACTCTGACTTACTGCTCTTGTCTTGGTGCTCTTATGACAGCCACATACAGCCATGTTTGTGTTGGTAAATATCCTGTACTACACTGCCTTGAACCAGATTTCTTCTTTCTTTGCCACATTGCAGACAGCAGCTGGCTACACTGTTTGTTAGTGAACCTGCTGCAAACAAGTATTTAACTGAGTCATTCTTGATTCTTTTAAGATTTCTCTTAAAATAAAATCATACAAAAAGTGGAATTGACTTGACTAGCAGGACTAGTAGTATGCTAATGGTGGTATTGTCAGCATGTTATGAGAGCACTTAAGCTAATACCCCACTTGAAGCCTCCCTAACTGTTTCCATTCTAAACTACCTGTGTCAATGACTGGGAAACTGGAGTGCATTGAATTACATCACACAAAGAAACTAGGATGAGGCTTCAAGTCTTCTATGCTGGATGCTCATTGGCTGCGTCAGGACCAGGAGGCGGAGCATGGGACTTGGCAGGGTTACCTCATGCGCTGTATGACTGTATGTCATCTCACCCCATGGTCTCTCCTGTTTAGTCTGTTCCATGTTTCTGTATGTGGAGGTTAGGGCAGTCACAGATCCTCTTTGACTGCTCCTCTCTTTGCACACTTACTTTTTATACTTTAGATTATTTTCCATTAGATTGTTGGATCGAACCAAAAGAACATTGACCATGACCATTATTCTCTTCTGTTCAGGCATACAATACAACTGAATGTTTTCATACCAATCAAAACATAATGTTTCTGTTTGTTTGTTAGCGTGTTACTTCATCAGAATGCAACTAAAACAAAACCTTAAACTTAACATTAATTACACTTAACTGTCTTTACACATTTTGCCGTCATGTGGTTGTCACCATGTACATCAGTGACTGTATGTCTTTGTAAATGGTAAAGTTAAGCAGAAACAGATACATACAAAAGTCTCATGCATTACTGATGTGGCAGACAGTGACAAATGTCTAACTTATTTTTCATTCTCTCTCCTTATCTTTCCAAACTTTCCCTGTCTCCCATTTGCTTTTGCTCTTTATGCTTTCCACCTCTCTGCCTTCACTTCTCTCCTCTCTGTCTGCTCCCACCTGGCCTTGCTTTGGGTCTCTCAGGACAAAGAGGTGAACCTGGAGCAGGTGCACCAGCGCCTCAACAGTCTGCTGGATGATGACCTGGCCCATAAGCAGCTCCCGGGACAGTCGATTGAGATCTCGGCTCTGGACATTGGCAGCATGCAGCCCAGTCAGTCTCTGGAGGCCCTGTCAGTGCGGGACTACCCTCCTCACCGCGGGGGGCCTCTGTCGGTCACTTCCTTCCTGCAGGAGAGCCACGGGCCGGGCCGGACACTGGGTGCGGTCGGAGGCAGGACCCTACCACTGCCCCTCAGCAGCGCCACCATGCCCTCCATCCGCTGCAAACACAGGGCTCCCAACGGGGGCTCTTCCGGCAAAGTCCCCTCAAGACACCCATGCCAATGTCATACCAGCCAGTGCCAGGAGGGGCCATCCCCGAGGCCAGCGAACCCAGCCACGGGACGTCCATCTGAGGAGGACTCTGACAGACTCAGCTCAGCCACGTGTCGTGTGAAAAGTATAAATACAGAGGATTTTTATTATGACATAGGTCAGCGGACACACTCTGACTTTCATGTACATATTTGTAAGTACAAAGAGAGAAAGAAGCAACATTAAAAGTGTATTTTGAATATTCTCAAATGTTGAGTTTAAAAAACACAAAAGTTTGAAAAAAATGACTGAATGGGTTTGTAAATTTTGTTCTAAATGAATTAAGGTGACAATTCTTGTGGTTGTTTTCTAAGTGCCAAGTTCAAAGCTGTTTTCTTTTAGATCAACATTAAATGAATGTACTGTGAGAATCATGATAAAAGACATTTCACACTTCAAAGAACATTGGAAAAATTGCTTTGTTTCATATGAAAAATAAAAAGTTGAATAAAAATGAGTGTGGGACACGTGCTTGAAACCTCATTGAAGTGGCTGTGTCAGGTGACTCTGCTCCTGCGATGAAGTGCTCCTGGATCAGGTAAGGCTAAACATACAGTATGTGGAAAAATGTGTGCAATAGTGGTAGAAGTCTAAACAATAATGCCAACAAAGCCCCCATGTTTGTCTGACCCAGTAAACACCTAAATCCCCACCCCTTTTAAGCTTAAATGAAATTACATTGCCTTGTCCAGAGGAAAAGAATAATTGCTTGCATTGGGCCAAATGATGTCCACCTTCACGCCGCCTCGGGCACATACCTCCAGCCTGCAGAGTCTTTGGATAAACTAAAGGTGCCACATCCAACTCACTGGACCTGCAGAGTGCCGACACGTGGCCAATGAATGTCACCGAGGATAGTGTTCCTGTTTGTTATAAGGCCAATTTGTACTCGCCACAATGTGTAACCTGTAATGTGCAAAGTGCCATGGAGCGCAGGGCTGTGAACTAGAGCGAATGTGACTGTAACCAATGCAGCAGTGTTGGCCCTTTGTTACCTGCCCAAATAACTATTGAGACATGAGCAGAGAGGAACTGAAGGCTTGTTTGGAGCTAAGCCGGTGTGTAAAGGGCAACGTGTAACCACATAAGTCAATTCCACAGCCTCTTTTTAGTTAAACGTGAATGTTTGCTTTTCTTTGCACTTTGAATTCAAGGCACAGTCGTTGGGTTTGTTTCTGACAGACTTTTCTGCATGAACCACGTCATATCCGACTGTAGCAAAGGTAAAGAAAAAACACAACACTGAATGGAGCAGAGCCAAATAAACAAATGAATCATCAAACTTCAATGTCAATCGGAAAATGTGAAACTGGGTGATTTAGTGGTATTACACTCGATTGCATGCCTTATTATTTTGGTTTTGTGCAATTATTCATAGTAGCTACATCTTAATTAGCCTTAATAAAAATAAAAACTTGATTGTTCATGAACAAATGCCTATTATAAATAAACATAAAAGTCTGTATTAAGGCTTCTAAATACCCCAATCCTAATTGTAATTTTAAGTCCTTTTCAATTCAATAATTCTTTAAATTCATTCAGTTTATTCTGAATCATTTGGCTTGGCTTCTTAAGGTGTAGTACAGTGTAAGGCTGCTTGATTAATCATCTGATTATTTAAAGAATAATTGATAAATATCACGATTATTCAAATGATTATTTGCTTAGAAAGAGTGCAGAGCATTAGCTCTTCTTAAATGCAGAAAGTGAAGAGATCAAATGAAATTGTTGAGATATCTTCTAAAAATATACCGAATTTTACCACTCAAGCAAATATCTGATGAGTCACGATTCATAATCATGTATACTTGATTATACAAGTTTTGTAAACTATTACAGCAATAATCATAATTGAAATTCAATTAATTGCACAGCCCTGCTACAGTGTTAACAAAACAGCAATTTTGCATGCAAACACAAATAACTTTTATTTTTAGATTTTAGAATTAGATTTGATAAGTTCGTTGACATCTGATGTTTCCAACACATTTTGTAGACAAGTTTAACGCCAGAGATGGCAAAAGTACTGAAGTAAAAGTATAGTACTTGTGTAAAACGACTGGTAAAAGTCAAAGTTCTGTTGAAATTAATTTACTTGAGTAACAGTACAAAAGGTGTATAGTACATTTACTTAAGTAAAAAGTACAATACACTGCCAAAAGTAAAGATCTAGTCTCAGATAAAACAACTAGAAATCAGAATACTGTATTCATCTAAACTTATTTCAGCAGACCAGTAAAATGCCAACATATGGATGCAGTTCACTTGTTTCAAGATGTTTCTGTTTGTTTTGGAGAGATTTGACCTTGAATCTAATTTGATATACTGTGAATAAAAATGTCTTACATCATTATAAATAATTTGGCTTGAATAAAAAACAAATGTATTCAAACAAGACAGAAACATCTCAAAACAAGTCAAATAAGCTAGGTCAGTCTATTGCACCATCTTAACCAGAATAAAATACCAAAACACATTCAAATCTAGATTTTAAGACATTTTAACCCAGTGTGAGATGGGCTTCACAGTAAATATATTACAGTATATTTCATTTGTTTTAGACCCATAAAGTAACTCACCTGTTTTTAAATTATAAGGAGTAGAAAGTACAGATATTTCTTAAAAAACGTAATAATTTCAAAGTAAAAAGTCTCCAGATTTTGTAATACTCAAGTAAAGTACAGTACTTTACTTGACAAAACTACAGTACTTGAGTAAAATAACTAAGCTACTTGCCATCTCTGCCTAACGCTAAAACAGTTGAATAATATTTCAGTCTAACTAACCTCCCTGTCAGTCCTGCTAAATAAAGTGATTTGCTAAAAGCCTTTAAAAGTGCATCTTTAAACTTCCCTGTGCACTAATGTCTATTAAGGCTTCTATTTGAATCCAAATGCATGGAAATGTGACTAAATGCAAACTGTAAATGGATAATTTGGCAAAGCAAAATAAGAGGAGACACTTTAGTTATTGCCAATGGGAACATTGTGTGATTAAGAAAAGTTTTGAAAAGTAGGCAGTGTGCCAGTCCAAAATCCCTCTGAAGCTGCGCCACAACTGAACGCCTCAAACACTTCTGCTGTTTTCTTTTTTCAGTTTTTTAATGACAAATAAGACTGGAATATTGTGAATAACACACACAAGCTACATGTGAGATTGTAATTATGATAACTGTTCAGCCTATTTATGCTTCTTATCTCCTTTTTTGTTTTTCTTTTATATTGAATGACCATCCAAGATTTACCAACACATTTTAAGATTTGTCTTAAATTATTTTTTTTACTTTAGAGTATGAAATAAGGTAATAAAAAGGCTCACTTTAGGTGTCTAAACTGTTCGACTCAAAACAAGAGTATATCTGTGTGTATAGTCTTAAATCTAATGTTTTGTTTTTGTCTGCTCATGTCAGATTTAGTCCTGATAGTCCTGGTTTAGTCCAGTTTTAGTCCTGGTTCTGTTTTACTCCTGGTTTGGTCCTGGTTTAGTTTAGTTTTGGGAGTGGTCTAGTCCTGGTTTAGTCTTAGTCCTGGTTTAGTACTGTTTTAGTCTTGGTCCTATTTTAGTCTTGGTTTTGTCCAGTTTTTGTATTGATCAAGTTCTGACTTAGACCAGCATTAGATCTGCTTTGTCCTGGTTTAGTCCAGTTTTTGTCTCGGTTTAGTCCAGTTTTAGTCCTGGTTCTCTTTTACTCCTGGTTTGTTCTGGTTAAGTTTAGTTTTAGGCGTGGTCTAGTCCTGGTTGAGTCTAGTTTTTGTCCAGTTTTTGTTACAGTTTAGTCCAGTTTTAGTCCAGTTTAGTCTTAGTCCTGGTTTTAGTCCTGGTCCTATTTTAGTCCTGGTTTCGTCCAGTTTTAGTCCTGGTAGTTTTGGTTTAGTCCAGTTTTTGTCCTGATCTAGTTCTGACTTAGACCAGCATCAGATCTGCTTTGTCCTGGTTTAGTCCAGTTTATGTCCCGGTTTAGTCCAGTTTTAGTCGTGGTCCTGGTTTAGTTTAGTTTAAGTCCTGATAGTTCTAGTTTAGACCAGTTTTAGATCTCACCTAGTCCATTTTTAGTCAAATTTAGTTGTGATCTAGTCTTAGTTTAGTTCAGTTTTAGTCCTCCTCTCATGCAGTTATAGTCTGGTTTACGTCCTGGTTCAGGCCCTGGTCTAGTCCTGGTCTAGTCCTATAGTGTCTAGTTGGTCTAGTTTTAGTGTTCAGTATATAAAATGTTAACATCAACAAGTCAAGAATTCTTGTTTTTAGATCAAAAAGATTTTCAAGATGCTTTATGTTAAAACAGGTCTTTTCGTTGTATTGAACTAAACTGGTCTTAAAATTACTTTATATGTTACAAAATAAGATAAATGAATTAGAACAAGATGGTTTTTGCAGTGAACAGATACAGGTTACATAATACAGCTATTTTTTGGCGGCATATTCCAATTGCAAACCTTCAGATGTACAGATCCAAACTCCTTCCCGAGAGTGGCCCCAGACCTGCACATTTCTTGCTTACGCCGGAGTAAGTTGTTTACAAAATGAGGTGCAGTGAGAGCCACAGGTTTCAAATGAGCTCCTTTGAAAGCACTTTCCACAGGCTCTGCAGTCGCTGACCCAGACTGTGCCCTGGTCCCACTCCAGCTCAACATCTGTGCGCTCCAGAACACGCCGGCCTCCATCTGCCGGAGCCGCAGCCCGGAGTGAACATGTGTAATCAAAGAGTGGTCATTAGGAGTGTGTGCTGCAGCCTCAGACCTCCCGATCTTTGTCCCATTAGGCCTCACCTGGCTGTGCACTCTGCTCTGCACAAAGGTTTAAACACGCAATAACTGCCTTTGTTCAACCCTTCGACAACTTTTACACACGGAATTGGCTCCGGCGCAAAGTTGGCTGAACTCAACAGAGATATGTCTCCTCCAAAAACAAACTCTGGGGAATAGTCTCTGGATATGAAGGATGGATTTTGAGAGAAGAAGTAAACATGAGATACAGAAACAACCACCATAAGAATATACAAAATTATACATTCATTTTCTCCTGCTTATTTTTGCTTGAGGTGGAAGGTGACAGTACCCTACTTTGGGCCTTAGGCAGGGAAAAAATGAACAAAATAATCAAAATAAATGTATGTGTTATTTGCAGAGGTGGCAAGTAACACGTTTTTTTTACTCAAGTACTGTAGTTTAAGTAGTTTTCCTGAGTATATGTACTTTACTTGAGTATGAGCCCATAAACATGTTTTCTTTTTAAACACTACAGAGCTGATGTGCTGTCAACAAATAAACAACTGAAAATTGCCACACACAAAAAAAATTCTAACAATTACATATTTATCACACAATAAAAATCTCAATAATTATAAATAATTTACTGTAAAGCCCAACTCATGCTCCAACACATTACAAACCAACTTTGTGCACTGCAAAAATGCATTTCTAGATTGGTTAAATTTTTTTTATTTTTGGTATTTTTTCTGGTTAAGATGGTTTGACTTGATGTACCTAGATTATGTGACTTGTTTCAAGGCGTTTGTCCCTTGTTTCAATAAATTTGCCAAATTATTTGCTTTTGAAGTAAGACATTTTTACTCCCCTCATTTGATTCAAGCTCTTGAAAACAGAAATGTCTTGAAACAAGTGAAAAAGGGAACAAAATAAAATGTATACACATTTAGTTGTATACTTTTACTCAAGTAAAGGAGTGTCAGCAGGACTTTGACCTTTACTAGAGTTGTTTTTAAGACAAATAACTGTACTTCTGCTTGAGTAGTGAACTTCAGTACTTTTGACATTTCTGGTTATTTGTGAACATTTTGCCGTTGACTACTGCAGGGGTTCTCAAACTTTTTCAGACCAGGGACCCCTTATCAGCTCAGAGATCTTCCAAGGACCCCCTGTCACCTTTTGCTCTGGTATCACATTAAAATTCGGAAATTAAAGCTAAGTTATATATCACATTTGAATAAATGGTTAATTTCCTTTGGTCATTTTTACTGGTTTGTTTCTATTTAAAGCTATCCCTCTTTTCAACCCAAAATTCTATGTTTAGGATGGTAAATCATAAAAAATTGTTATATTGAAAAAAATTACCAATGTTTCAAAAATATTTGGGGGACCCCCTACACATGGTTCAGGGACCCCCAGGGGTCCCCGGACCCCACTTTGAGAACCACTGGACTACTGTAAGATGCACATACAGCGTGTGCAGAACTTTTTAGGTGTTCACCTCTGTGTGGTTATGTTTTAACTTTTGAATTGTCGAAAGTCTTTTTTGGATGAGATGTAACATTTTTGGACAGCAAGAACTGACCAGCGGATACAAAATGTTCATTTTTGTCTGTTAAAAATTATTAGGTATGACTCTACATTAAAGACGGACAAAAAAAGAGTTCATTTTGAATGAAGGTTATAAAATGTGTAAACTGCTGGATTAAAAAAAACTAAGTTTAAGATAAACTGTGAAAGGTTTGAGCCAAAACTGGAAAAGATGGAAGCAGAGTGAGAATAATCGATTCAGAATAAAGAGTGAAGTCAAGAGAAAGTCACACAAACCCCTATAGAAATTAAACATGGAGTTGTTAATCTGTGGTTGTTGAACCAGGAAGTGGGCGGTCCCTGTTGAGCAATAAAAAAGTCTTCTCATTGCACCACCAGCTGCCCACCAGAGACACTGGAGGCTACAAACATTGTGTGCATGGATTGTTTCCATGTAGTTTATCGTGCTTTTAATCTATAGTTCTGTTTCTGCTGCTGGAGCTGCTAGCTTTGACCCGGCTAGCTGCAGCACTATTGTGTGGCTAACAACAAGAGCTAACTACTATTTCACCATCAAATCCAAGTCAAAGTGAGAAACAGAAATGATTATCTGAGAGAATTGTGTGTATTCTCTCTGGTGGAACACTTTTACAAAGCTTTATCTTGAACAAGAGAAGAGGATTATGATTGTTAGCCACTTTAGCATGCTATTTTATCTGGCTAAACCTCTAAAAACAGCCTCAGTTGGACTTCTGCCTGGTTCAGTTTCAGCTCTTCCATTGGAACTACTGTACACACTATGGACTCATTTGGAGACAAAACAAACAAGAGCAAGAGGAGACACTACTTCTGGAAAAGGTAAGACATTTGATTCTTTAGCTCAGCTTTGGGTCAACTAAAGCAATGTTACTATGTAAAAGTGAGCTCCTGGTTGTGAAGGTGTGTTGTCTGTGTGTGCTGTTGTTGTTGAGGCCATACTCATGTTGTGATTGAACAGATGTCCTCTGCTGGACTAGATTATCAGATTTGGGAGTTGAGTTTTGGCTGGTTTGAGTTGGATCAGGCTGAATGATTCTGCATTGCCTTTACCACTTGCTTCACTTTTGCTGAGTTGTATTTATGGTGTTAAATCATGGATCGTGGTGAAAATATTGACTTGTTTGAAGAACTCTGCCTAATTCTTGAGCTTTGAGTTGACAGTGACCAATGACCATGTTGGCTGTATTTGAATATACTGTAGATGTTTGGCGTGATCACGTGATGCTTTGGTTGGCAAAACTTTTAAAGTGTAATTGACAGCATGCTGCATAAACATGGGAAGAAAACTATGATTGTATCTTGCTGTGTGACTCGATTTGCTGAGAGGTTTGATAAGAGCGATCCGAAGAGTTTCTACTGTGTTCCTAAAAAACCTACATCAAGAAGAAAGCTTTGAATTTCGTCAATCAGGCCCTGACGGAAAAAACAAGTCAAGCTAGCTTTGGTTTTGCCAAGTCAGTGGCCACGTCCATATTGTGACGTCACATTTTATAGCTTTGTTTTTTTTATTTTTCCACAAAAATATAGTACAACTGCACTATCTTTGCAATGTTACACAGATCTATTCTCGGGGTCGGACTGATGACGTGACGTGATGTTTTGTTTGGTAGCCGACGACGCGAAGGAGAAAGCATCAAATAGCTGTACGTTCTCGAGGTCGGACTGATGACGTTTTGTTTTGTTTGCCGACGCCCGAAGGGGAAAACATCAACTTGCTGTACGTAAAAATGCTTGCCAGATGCTCAAATACTAATGTTTGGAAACTGTAAACAACCACTGTGTGGTGGTGAGTGAAAGTTTACATTTAAAGTTACTTTACGTTGTTGTTTTACGTTGTTGTTTTCCCCTTCGTTTGGCGTTGCCACAACACGATGACGCTAGTCCGACCCCGAGAATTGCTAAGAACTTTTTGTTCCACCTCAAAAGTTCCAATTTTAGTGTCAGAGCGTCTGGCTGCAGGCACGCACCGCTCACCTCCCTCTGCAGACATATTGCCATTGACTGGAATGACTTCTTTGTCCAGAACGGAAGCACATTTATAGTCACCTCTCGCATGTGGCTATGCTAGCTAATGTGTATACACCCCAACCTTTACACCCCAACGACGGGTAAAGTTAGGGTCAGGATTAGGGCTGCGGTTAGATCAGGTAATTTGGGTAAGCTTACAGATTTGTGACGAACTTGAGAGTTGCCAAATATGGGTGTCCAGTCTGTGTGGAGAGCTTTCTCCGGCCTGCAGTGAAAGGATGAGCGGGACTAAGGAGGTCCGCAGCCAGACGCCTCTCTAAATTTCTGCTGTTTTTACGTTTTGCTCCTGATAACCTTTTTTGCACATGAGCAAATGCTTGATAAACGGAGGCCCATCACTATGACTTTAAGCCTCCATCTGAAAGGCAGCAAAAGAACAATATCTGTTTACAGCTTTTACTTTTTTTGCTATCTGAAATCCAGCACATTTTTGCAAATAATATACATAGGTGTCTATTGGTGAAAAAGTGTTTTTTTTGTTGTTGTTTTTTTTATCACTCCTCTCTCTAACCCAGTCCTCTACACACTCTATCGACCCTATTGGTTTAATGCATAGTTGCTGCCAAGAATTTCTTCAGTAATATTTTAAATCTACTCGTGCCCTGTGGATTCACTTCATACATTTCTCTATTTGTGAAACTCATTTTGATGCAGAAGGAATGTTCTTTCTGAGTGAGGATGTGATAATGAAGAGCTAAACCTGCAAACAAGAGCAGATATACTTTAGTAATATTTGAAAGATGGATGTAAGGCTGGGTAAGATCATTTAGAAGTCTGATTTGTCATGAAATTGAATAATCTTGCATAATTTTGTTCTGGTATAAGAACCTCATTTTCCACTCTCTGTCCACATCAGATTCTGAGTACGACACAATCCACAAAACAATTACCAAGCATGTGGGAGATGAAATGTAGATAATCCACTTTACAAGCCTGAGAACCAGCTAATAAGCCCATATTCCCTGTAAAAGCTGCTCTCCATCAGCTTTTGTGCATAGAATGTTATCACAGGAACAGGGACTTTGTAATTAGACGTTTCTGCCATACATGACTCGCATGAACGGTCTGAATAATTAGTTCGTGTGGGCAGCAGGAGGCAGTGTGCTGTAAAATAACTTCCTTTGTCCCTGGGGCCAGATCAGAACGCGTATGTCCACTCTTTATCATCCGTTCAGCAGCATAATCGCGAGGCCCGGTCCATAGAAGTGAACTGTGGAGTCATCGGGGAGCAATCTGCCTCGTAGGACTGAGAGCTTAATGAGACAGTGAGGTTAAGGGAGGCTTTACTGCGCCTGTGGGGGAACGTGTCGGCTGCATTTGACCCTTCCTTCAAACTGTGAGGCTGGGGAAGCTGTCAGGGGAAGTGGGAAGCCCGGGGAGCGGCTGGAAAGAGATACTGCAGGGTGTTGGTTGATTAAATATTGAGCTTAAACCAGCGTCGTACTAGAAAAGTCTGAAATTCTGCAAGATTTTTAAACCTGTCAAATGTAGAGAATAGATAGACAGAAACCGTTCGATGTCTTTTTGTGAAGCATTCAGATTGGAGCCAGTAAGAAAAAGTATAATTCAAGTACATTTTTTATTTTATTTCTTAACTCTTCCACTGCCAGCCCTTATCTCTCTTTGACCCTCCTTCTCTGCCAGGCCTTTTTGCAAATTTTAAGCAATGTTCACAGCTCCACAAAAAATAAACAAAACAAAAAAAAACGTGCAATTGGAATCATAACATGTTGTACATCAAATTAGACCTCTAAGTGCAGACCTGGGCAAACTGCGGCCCGGGGGCCAACTGCGACCCACTACCTGTTTCAATCATGCCCTTGTTTTTGAGAGACAAATGCATGACTAGAGATAGACCGATATATTGTCCGACCGATAATTTGGCGCTGATATTTGGATTTTTTTTTTTTATTTTAATTTTTTTTGCATAAAGCCACATCGACCATCAGCCTTATTTTGACTGATATTTCATCCGGCAGTTGTTTGAACAGTCATCTGCACTCACAGTGATCAACTGAACTCCAAATTATAGTTTTGGAGAGAAATTATACAGTTTGTTCTATATTTCTCCATTTTGCTGTGTTTTGAAAAGGAGCACTTTCTTGAATTACTCTTTCAAATGTTCATAAATGAGCATAAATATGTTGGTTTCATTAAACAATGAGACAGAATAATAGTTTAGACTGAACTTTTTCTTTTTTGGATAAACTATCTCATCTCAGCTAAAATAAGAAAACCGGCCCCAGAAATCGTTTTTGAAAATCGTCCATTGATATCAGCATCGGCTGACAAAACGGTCAAAAATCAGCATTGGTATCGGCCCAAGAAAAACCCATATCGGTCGATCTCTATGCATGACGAAGTTTAAGAGACACAAACTTGGGCTACGACAGTAAACATTTCGAGATTAAATTCACAATATTGTGAGACTAAAGCCATTACAAGTTATTTTTCAATTTTAACTTTGAAGCTTTACGAGATTAAAATTGTAATAGATCATGAAACAATGTTATGAATATAAAAAGTATTGTGTGTTTTGACTCATTCAAGTTCAAGTCCTGATAAGATTTAGTTGTTGTTGTTGTTGTTGTTTTGTTTTTTTTGTAAAATTAGTAAACTCACTAATACCAGAAAAAGAGGCATATTTTTTTCTGAGAATAAAGTTGAAGCCATAAAAGAAACTATTTTATAGGTTAAACTTGAAGTTTTTTTTATATTAAAATAATTGTTGGACCCTAGTTTATTTGTAATGGTCTTTTATTTTCTGTCGAAGAAATGTGTTTGCAATCATTAGAATTTGTTATACCTATTCTGGCCCTTGACCTCTGTTCTAGGTTTGAATGGGGCCCCTGTGTAAAAATAATTGCCCACCCCGTACAAGTGTCTACTTTCAATTGAAAAAATAATTGTTATTTTACATTATTCTGTTCCCTTTTTGTAGGCATTTCATTTTAAATTCCTTGTTTTCATTAGATATAGATTGAGATAATGCCCTATTTGTTCTACTTTTTGATGAAAGACTATGAAGCACAGCAGTTTTCTACTCTCTGATGCAGATATTCAACCTCTTTAATGGAGCATAGATTATATTTAACTCTCCAAACATGAAGAAATACAGTAGTTTGACTTACTCTGACACTTTTGGATCGCTCACAGAAGAGGAAGCTTCTAGACTCGCTGCATGTGCCGTTTTCTTCTGAGTCCTAGTCCAGTAGAATCGTCTTTTTTTCATTTTAAAGATCAAATATCTGCTCTAAACTTACTCAACAATGTTTTTATGCTGCGTTCCAGGGAACTGGGATATTTCCCACTTGAAAAATATCAGTTCCTAGTTCAAAGCGTTCCAACGTAATCAACTCGTTTGAAAACATTATGGCTAATGCTAACCTTTAGGCTAAACAAAAGTAACGCTTACCTGTAATCAATGTTTACATCGTTTTTGTGTCAGTTAACCCCCCAGATCCATTTATTGTGGTGATTGTTGATCTCGTACGTGAAGTGAGACTTCCTCGATCTGGTCCCAGTTCACAAGTGGTATTTACCAGTTCGAGCGGCGTTCCAGCGCATTTTTACAAGTGGGAAATATACCAGTTCCCAGTTGCTTGGAATGCATCATTAGTTCTAGATATTTTGCCTGTTATCCGTTTGAAAAGAAAGCCGACTTCCAGAAGCATAAACACAGCCGACTGCACTGCCTTTTTGTTAACGAAAGACCACATGTATTCCATGGCCATTTGACTTCCTCTGAGTCTTTGTACTCATGCTACACCCCCCTCCGGTGGTAAATCGGTGAAACCGCATCATGTATTTGACTGTAGACGAAGTCAGCATAAGAGCCACACATTGGTTCTTACTGTATAATGAAAGGTCTGTGACGGAAATATTCGTCATTGGCAGGCTACGATTGGCCGCACAATGACGGATATTTTCTCATTGGCAGGGAAAGATTGTTACACACAAAAAAAATCTTGTTTCAGATATTAATGGATATACTTTTACAAATCAAACATGAAAAGTCACTAAAATTCAGCTCTTTTCTGACTTAAAGTGCAGTCCAAAAAAAACACAACTTTCAAAATTAATAAGAATATTTGAAAAAAGAAGAAGAAGCCCAAAAGAAGCAGACTTGGAAACTCTGAGGCTAAGAGAAGTAGGTGAAAAAATAACTAATAATAATAATCTATTTGAAGCAGGATTGCCCGATTTTCAAAGAAGCAACCAAGCCTTTGAGGAAAAAAAGCCCAAAACAAGCGACTTCAGACTCTCAATAAAAAAAAAGAATTTGAAAGATGAAAATATGCTAAAAGTCCATATTTCTGGTAAATTATTGTGAATTGAACCCGAAAAAAGCCCAAATATCACCTAATATGAGCTCACAAGTTGTTTTTTTTATCACGATATTGCCCTAAAGAGAAAAACCTCATCCATGTTTTCTCTATCAGCTCCATATCAGCAGCAGATTTTGAGCGTGCCAGCTTTTTATTCTGATTTTCATCTGCTGCTGCCACGAGAGCAATTTCTAACTAGGTGATAATTCAGTCTTTAGTGCGTATGAATAAATGATGAGCGGGCTAATTACGGAGCATAAATTGACTTGGCCTTGACACCTCCTAAAACTGTACATGAAGTTGAGAGACAGCTGCTGCGCTCTGACTGACGCTGCTCAAACACAAACTATCAAAGTTTCAAACAGTCGAGTGATCGCAACAATAGTTTGTGATGAGAGGTTTTCAGAGTTTTGATTTATTAGTAATTATTCGCTGTATTATTGTCTTTTTCTCGGTATATAATGGGCTCTTTTCACACTGGGTTTGCCTAACACCTGTGGAGAGTTTCTTCTGTTCAATAACTTATAAGGAAATGGCAGAGATGAGCTCAAATGAATCGATATTTTAAATCTCAAAGCAGAGAGCTGATTACAACTACATAATCACTGACAGCGAGTTCAGACCTTCACATATGAGTAAATACTTCACCAGAGAAAGCCTTTGTGTTTGTAGTTGTAGAAGGAAACCTACACAGACACGGGGAGAACATGCACCACCGTGACGCCCAAAATAATTATCTGATTGTAACTTGTTGTTTGCTTTATGTTTATTAAATATTTAATTTTAGGTATTTCAGCCAATTCTCCATATTGAATGAAGAGACTGGTGTTAGCCTAGACTCAGCACTGAAAAGGGCTTATTGTAGCTGGAGGGCAGCGATGTATTGATCTATTTTGTTCAATCATGATAACATCTTCAGTGAAGGGACTGATTATTTTTTTCTCCAAACACAGTTTTTGCCGTTAACCTATTGCTTTATACTTACACATTTTCTATGAATACAATTTCAAGCATTATGAGATGTTCTAGGTTAGTAAATAGTTAATTATTAAATCGAATTATGGACACAACCAGAATATCAACTGAACTGATATCATATGTCACTGAAAAATCAATTGTCATTTTAAAAATGCAAATCAAACACTGACATTTCAATTAAACATTGCCTTCATAAACCATATTCATGTGTAATGAAATCTAATCTAGTTTATTTAAAATGTTACTTGAAATGAGGAATTCATTACAAAATGGTTTGTCAAAATGTTAAATAAAAGTCAAATATGTTGCATTTTTTGTGTGGGTTTCGTCCTTCAGACCTGCTCCTGAACAGCTCCAGAACTAATATGAAAGTTCAGCACATGACAGTCATGTGTTTCCCACATCAGGAATTGAGTTAGAAATCTGCAGAGAAAATGACACAGGGAACACAATGAAAGCAATCTTGCAGCTGAACAGCTGCAGAAACTATTTCAGAGATCCACCTGTGATCACAAGTCAGGGGCATTCAGAACAGTGTTTTTTAGAGGAATGAAGGAAATGTCACAGTCAAAAATACTATGAATAAAAAATCAATTTAGCAAAATATGTTGTCCCCTTTAAAGGTCTATTTGACAACAGTGATTTCAAAAAGCACATTTGTCATGAAAACATATTGTTAATTAATAAATTCATTTTTAAATTGAGAATTCAACATGCAATGGAACTGTTCATTGACTTCTCAATTTGAATATTGCTTATTGACATATCATTAATGTGGAATTTGACCCATATTTAGCTATGGTTGCTAGGTAACACTTGTGGAATAACATCTACAGAGTCTCAAAAAACAATTATAAACTCATCAAAACAGCCATAGTGGGTGAAAACAAGAGTTTTAGGTCAAATCTTAAATATAATCATGTTCACTATGTTTCATCATACACTTTAAATCCGGTAGGTCCAAACTGGGGCCTGGGGGCCAAATGTGGCCCTAAGACTGTGCTAATTTGGCTCAAATTATAAAATATTTTTTTTTACTGTCAATTTGAACATTTTTGCTAACAAGTTCAGTGTTTAACAAACCTCAAATTGTTCAGTGACTTGTTAAAAGTGTTGAGGCTAATCAAAACTGAACTCAAAGCTACATTAATAATTCACTTAATTATCTTCTTTTATGTGGCCCTTTGCTCTGTATATTTTTCCAAAACTGGCCCCCATTGAAAAAGTTTGGTCACCTCTGCTTTAAATACATTCTAAATGTTATTCAGCCTCTTTATTCCAGATGTTCGTATTTAGAATAAACCAGATGCCCTTCCAACACTCCTGCTTCTCTTCTACCGACACACAGAACACACAGTGACCTGACGCAGCTGAATCCTCATTTCCATTTCCCTTCCACTGTTAAAGACACTGTTGGCTAAAACATAATTAATCCAAATTAGCATATGCCTTCTGTTAAGCTCCTCTGCAGCATAAATAATCTTATATTTCTACCCTTAAGGTGAGCAGCACTTTTATGAAGCGCATTGGATATAAAAAAAAAAAAAAACGGATTGGAGAGCGTGATGGAGCTCTTTCTTAATAACACCAAGCACAAACTTTTGGGGCCGTGCCATTAGAATAACTACAACTTGAAAAATGTTTGAATTTTTCATGAAGCGCAGTCCAGGTGTATGGGTTTGTAGTTTCTATCTGCTGACTAAGTGCTCTGATGTTAAATTATGTATGGGTCTGATGGGGTTTTCCTCCACAAAACTATTTCCTGATAATTATCAAGAATCACAGTTGTGTAATGAGTTAAGATAAATATTCCAGCGCAGGGAACAGACAGGACTGTGCTAAGGGCAATGACATGCATAATATGTTTTGTTTAGAGTGGAAGAATGAAAATAAGTTTATTCTAACAACAGCAGCAGTGTACAGTGACTTATAAGCACTTTTAGTCAGAAATCACAACACACAAACACATATTGGCGAAAAATACTGTATGAAGCCACCCAACACCCCAAACCCCAAACCTGCAAAAGTCACTCATGCCTTACTGCAGCTTTACTAATCAAAGAAAATGTAGGTAGAAATTAAATTTGTTTTTCCTTTGTGCAGAGATTGTTCTCACTTAAGCTATGGTCACAATAACGTACGAATACATTGTTTGTACGATACTCACAGGTTGTAGGAAATCTGGAGTTCGAATGACGATTGTGGAGGAGAGACCGTTTTCCTTCTGTCTTCTTACGGTTCAACTCTCACCAACAACTTACGGCATTCTTGGGGAAATGCAGACACACAACATTCTTGCGTGTGTCCTACATCTGCCCTAATATGTCTTTACAATATTTATTTTGTATTGCACTGGAGCTGCACGATCACCCTACCTCCAACTTAATCCCTTATCAAGTTGTTGCTATTAAACCTTTCATAAACCATTTATATTCAGAATATTAACAATTACCTGAATGCGCACGACGTGGAAACTCAGCAAAACTTGAATATGCTGATACTCTGCAGGCTTCGTCTGAAAATGTGTTCTGGCGTTTGTCTCTTTCACTCATAACACTTTTCATTCTCACAAAGTTAAGCCTGCGCAGTAACAGCAAAACAGTGTCTCTTACCGTCGTATTGCAGAAGAGGACACATCAGAAGTAAATCTTCCAAAACTTCTCCAGGTGCTGATTGAAGATTTGTATAGTAAGTTTGACATTCAAAGAAAGTTGGAAACACGTCACAACAAATATTATTCCATCACAAACGAGCAACTGCTGTCCAAATGTCTGCGCCTGTCACAGCGAGCTGTCTTTCCATCTGCGTTTTCCTGCACACTCCAGGTTTACGGCCCTCTCGAGCCCGATCTCACAAGAAAGCGTACATTTACCACGACATTACGCAACATGTAAATTGCGTATGATTAGCACGAGTTCACGACTGTCCTGCGTAATTATGATACTCATCATAGTCCACATTCATTTTAATGGTGGTTGTTAAGACGTATTCTTATTTATGAATATTAACCAAATTCTGATTCTAATCTTAACCTGCCCAAGCCCAGACCTAATCTTACGCATTTTAGTAACTTTATGCCTGAACTTACCTGTTTCACTTGAAGAAAACGTCCCCACGTGGCTTCAACCAAAACTCGTTCTATTTTGACTCTGAAATCTCGTGTCATTTTTACGCTTTTTCATATCGTGCCAAATGCACAGCGTAACATAAGTACTACAAACAGCTGTGAACTCGTGGTCAAAATACACTGTTTTTGTGTCGTGGTAAAAGTATGCCCTCTAGTGAGACTGTGTTGGAAGAGGACACATCAGAAGTAAATCTTCCAAAGCCTCTCTGGTGTGTTGATGAAGATTTGTATAGTCCGCTGACATTCAAAAATAGTTTATAGTTTCTGCGTTTGTAGACTTGTCGTAAAAAATCTTTGACAAGACCATCGACCTGGGTACGAATTTACAGGCTTTGAGCACTGTTTTTTTTTGTAACAACGCCACAGAAATGACGTAGGAAATTAGCAAAAAATTGTTCGCAGAGAGGTCGTAGCAGGTCGTACGGGTCATTGTGACCCCGGGCTCACACTACATCCAGTCCAACTCCGGTGCAGCCACCGGAGTCTTTACTTAACTTGAAAAGTCCGAGAGTGGCTCACACGGCGTACAGTCTAGTCCGGTGTCTCCGGTACGGCCAATCCGGCGCTCCGAATCCGTTTCGTTTGTTTCAAATTTTGGCCGGACGCCGGAGCGCACCGGAGCCCTTTTTGGTGAAGTTGTGAAAACAAGACACGATAAACAGGAAACCAAGCCAGCGCGGGTGAAGTGAATCCGGTAGTTTTCAAAATAAAATCTTTACGTTACCGCTAATAATACAAAATACGACATTTACACGATTACGTAACACATAAAATGTAAATAAACCTCCGTACTCACCCACTGTGCGGCGAAAAATCCCAACAGAATATCAACTAACGTGAAACAAGCCCAAAACTTGGCGCGTGCTCTTTGTTTACATACATGTGCTCAGCGAAAGAGAGAGAGAGAGAAAAAAAAAGTGCTCAGCGGTCGCGTAATCTCCCACGTTGAGCGTGAACCTCCGTGAGTTCGGGGTCTCGCGAGGTCGGCAGCAGAGCCTGTGGCTGCAGCAGGACTGTAGACCACCGTAGCTAATGTGAGTCACCCACCGTAGCTAGACCGGTCCGGTGACTGCACCGGAGTTGGACTGGAGGCAGTGTGAGCCCGGGGTGACCGTGGCTTTAGTCAGTTAGTCAAACATAAATTACAGAGCCTCAGCTTCACAAGTCCAGTCAACTGTTTGTGCTCCAACATGTTCAGAAACAGATTCAGTTTTAGATTTTTAGTCAGGCGTTATGAGAAAAATAAGCCTGAAGCTTAAAGAGACAGATGGATAATGTGCTATAAGTGCTCATCCATCTCAACAGTCACACTATAATCACACCCACTAATGATGTTCTCTTTATAATGCACAAACTAAACACAATAGTGATGGAGAACCTGTGTGTTTAGCAGCATACACACTGTGGAGTTTAACTAAGCCTTCCCCTTTAATCCGGGCCAAACCGTAGTGATTATCGCAGAATGATCCCACAGAGGCCCAGAGTAAACAAGGCGTCCCGGGGCAGGTGAGGCCATGATACACCCGCTGCCTGCTGTGGTGACCGGGCCCGCCAAGCTAAGCTACAGTATGATGTGATTAATTAGCGCAGGATAATGACTTTGTTGCGCAGCCAGAACAATGCCCTGGCGGCTCTTCAGGGTCAATCGCTGCTGACCCGGCTTTACCTTCTGCAGGCTTGTTGGCTTTGTTTATGTTCACTGTGGGCTTGTGCTGTTTGGACTGGTTTGGAGTCATTTATATGTGTGTTTAAAATCACAATAGTATATTTTAAAATGCTTAAAGTTAATGTCAGAGAGAGATTGAGACAGAGAGAGACAGGGAGAAAGAGATACACAGAGAAAGATAGAAAAGAGAGAGAGACATATGCCTTGTCCACACGAAGACAAAATGAGGATAGTTTTAACAACAATCTGCATCAACATGGAGCTGTCTTAAGATTTGTGAGCGTCCATCCACACGAATGAGTAAACCAGGCTGAAGCCGGTGTAGTGCCTGTAACTACCCAGAGTGGTGCTGAAACACTGACACATAAACAAGGTAAAAATGACACTGAGTATGTGCAATGAAGTTGTTTAATGTAAACATAAACTTAGCAGAGAACTCTTTTAAACTTGCAAACATTCTGAATGAACAACAGAGGTCCAGATTTTATCGACGAGGACCCTGGCTTCTGGGGCGGTTAGTTGTACAATGTGTCATCGCTTTTGACACAAAGTTGTGCTCAATATTCAGAGGACAGGAGCATTAAACCAGATCGAAACCAGGACCAAACAAGGTCTAAAGGAGTCAGACCAAAATAAGGTGAACTGTAAAAAGTGACAGTCTTGAACTGAGTGCATGATTACTTAAGATTTATCTTTATTTGGGCTTATTTTAAATGTCTTAAAATAAAATTTGCCAACAGAACAACAGCAAAGGGATTGTTTTGCTAAAATATGAAAAATACACTGGGATGATTCAGAAAATGCAACTGTATTACTATTGTCTCGTTCAAGCTCTTACTGACAACTTAAGACATTTTTTATTAGAATTAAATCTACAAACAAAAGATATATTTTTGTTACATTTAGAAAGGGGCCGCATCAGATTTTTGAAGGGTCGATTTGGCACCCGGGCCTTAAGTTGAATAGGCCTGGTGTAGACTGACCCTCTGCGCTCTCACAAATGCAGTTCTGCTCCAAAGACACACTCGTTAGTTAAAGTATTGCTGTTCTGTAGCTGCTGAAGCTGCTGCAGCAGTGGTGCCGTCCGAGAATAAGTTTCTTGTGAAACAAGCTGCGGTTACTTCCACCCGCTATGTGCTCTACAGATTCACTGTGTTTTAATTAAATATGCAAATTAAGTGATTCATCAAGGCAAAATAATAATAATCAAAGCTTTTCTTGTAATCGAAAAACAGGATTTACTGGATAAATGGTTTCAGCCCAACACAGTCTCACAGTAAAGCCTATATATACTGTATACTACGACATATGAATTTCATGCCTTTTTTGCAAATCAGAATCAGAATTCGAAAGATTTTTATTGCCATTGTCAGTGAACAAACAATTCACAAACCAGGAACTTGCTGCGATGCTAATGTGCAACATATAACACAAAACACAAATAAAGAGTAAAAACTATATCAAGAATAAAAATATCAACTATAATAAAAATCAATCAAATGTATTGGGGCTGGGCGATATAGAGAAAACTCTTATCTCGATATATTTTTTAATCTTTGCAATGACATTTTTTAGTGAAATAATTGTTTCTAAGCTTATAATCTGCTGATTAGAAAGTAGAAATGTAAATTTTCTTTAAATAAATTAAAGTTGGTCATATCTTTTGCTGAGTCAAACTAAACATGACTAAATTCCATGCATAAAACATTTAAAATTTGGCTTATACAACAAATAGAAAATGTAATTGATCTTATTATTTTCTTTGTCACTTTTCTCTGTAACTGTAACTGCTTTTCATCAGTTTTATATGAGGTATTTTTACACATAATTACATTATCTTGATATTTACAATATGGCCAAATTCAGATCTTGTCCAGTAAAGATCTGTATATATCTGTGTATATATGTTACACTGTATATATTGCACAATATGAAAAGCGTAAAATAGACACAAATTTGGTTGAAGCCACATGGGACATTTTCTTTAGGTTTAAAGGGTAAGTTTAGGCTTCAAGTTACTAAAATGTTTCGGGCTGGGGAATGAAGTAGATTAATATGGATAAGGATTTCATAAAACACCGTGGAAATGAACTGGGGCGGCAACTCGTGGCACAATTACGCAAAAATGGAGTGAAAATGTGTTAATCATAAGCTATTGACATGTCCTGTTTAGAGCTGTCAATTTTATCAAGTTTTTATGGCGTAAACGCGAAACCTTTTTAACGGTGATGATTTATTTTGATGCAAATTAATTGCATGCCTTAAATTTCACCACTGAAATGCTCCATTGGCACGGGGTAGTACTAGATAAGGCTCTGTGGCTCACTTTTGTGGAATTTGATCATGTTTCCACTCGGTCGCACCACTGTCCGAGTGTGTTTATTTACCTCTGGTCCGTCTGTGTGCAGCTCGATCAGCTGATGAGGAGGCTGCTCAGTGTTTGTCCACTCAAGTTGTTGAAAATATCCAGTATCCAGAATAGTCTTTCAAAACTCCAACACACATTTTCAAAGTTCTACTTTTGGCTTTGCTAGTTATAACACTTCCTGTGACTCCTACACAATAGAAGCCTCATAATCTCCAGCTGTAGAAAGCGTTTTATTGTGAAAGAGCAGTGGAATAAATGCTTATAATGAGTGAGACAACTCAATACCACGATTTGGCAGAATGTTACAAAACATAATTTTACACTTCAAGAGAGTAATACATTCAACAAATAAAGAAAACTAAATATGTTATTTGAATTTATTTAAATGTGATTAATAGCAATTAAAATTTTTAATCACTTGACAGCCCTAGTCCTGTTATATCGTGGTGTATACGCTTTCTTGTGAGGTCAGGTTGGCCCTACACACATCATATCATCAGGGGAACCTCCAGAATTCATTTCAGGACCCCACATGCAGGTCTCAACTTCCAGGTTACAGCGACGTCATTGTCAATAAATAACAGATCGACTCTAAAAAAGCACTTTATATTACAACATTAAATTTCCACTTGAATAAGTAGATGATTTTCCGGACTGAAGCGCTCATGCACACAATGTAATATCACATTAGTTACACAGTCTCGCGCTCTTGTCTCATCGGCACCTTCTCCTGCTGTTTTCATCTCCACGGCTGTTTGTTGTTGTTTGCACGCAGCTCGACCACACGCACAACATCTCTCATTAAAAGATTCATGCCACATATGTTTTCTGACGCTGACACCAGAGAAAGACTCCGACCACCTGTTCCTAAAACCGGGTCAAACCGCAAACGTTCTTGGTGTGGCTGCGACGCCGATGAATATTTATTATAAGACTGGTTTTTAATGCGTCAGGCAGCGCAGGACCCCAACCTGCAGCGCGCAGTATTAGCCGTGTGATAAACAACTTCTCGCTATTTGATAAATAATCCAGCACAAACACAGCATCCCCGGCAGAGCTATGAAAGTTTTATGCGCCGCACCGCTGAGGCCGTCTCTGCCAAATGCAAGACAACACTCGGAATTCCAATAATTCCTCTTCCATTTCTTTCCTGTGTGTTTTGGGAGATTCACAAACAATGAAAGTCAGATGCACTGCTTGTTTGAACTGAGGGTCCACAGGTTGAAGAGATGGATACATTTTTCTTTCAAGAACTTTAAAGTTGCTTTGGAAACTACAGTGCATGCCGTGTTGGGAAGTAATACTACTGCGAGTACTTTTGAATAACTGTATTTTCATTTTTATGTAAATTTTTTATTGTATTGTAACATTTCAGCGTTAATCCATGTTTCTTTTAGCCTGGATTCCCAGACTAGTTCACTTTGGAATGGTTTGGGCCACTTATGTTAATGTTGTTGAGCATTTCTACTGCAAGATCCTGGCTCCAGAGAGTCTGCTAGTGCTGAGCAGCTGACGTCACTTAAATAAAATCAAAACTGTACCTGAATACTTTTTCTTCCTAATCATCTGATTGATTCCCCAACAGATATGTAATAATTTCATATTTGTGGCGCTGTGACACAAAGGTCAGGCTGGTGGAAACAAGAAAATAATTGTTTTATTTTCACATTTTTGTTTTTATCTCTTAAGTCTTGCGACTCTTTGTGCCACATTTTAGCCTTGTTTTTTTTTTGTTTTTTTGACTAAAATCATCTAAAATTCAATTTGAAAATGTCAATTTGAAACAGTTTCTGAACCCTTTGGACACAAACACGTCTGGACTCTTTGTTAAGCTGGGACTTTGTAGTTTCAGCCTCAGATGTGAGAAAAAGCAGCACAAAAAGAACATCAGGTTTTCAGCTGTAGCTGGATTCACTATCCTCGGACAGAATGACACTATATTTGATATATTTTGGGTTTGGAAAATTTTAATTAAAAATGGGTTTTCACCTCATTAGGTGTTAATGCCCAGGATGGATTATGTTGGTCACATTGTCCACAGAATTTATTTTGAATTGATTTGCTTTAAGTTTCATAGAATTAGACATTAGACAAAAACAGAAAAAACAAGTCACAGAATACTTTGTGGCGGCTCTCGCCTCACAGCAGGAAGGGTGCTGATTCGAGTCCTGACACGGGCCTTTCTCCGGTTTCCACCAACCAATAACATGCAGGTGGGAACACTTGGTGTTGGTGGGAGGTTGAGGCGCCAGGTGTTTAGGCGAATTACTTCTGCTGAGCTGCCCCAGGGCTGCTTACACTGAGTTTTACTGTGTGAAGCACTTTGGAAGACTTGTCTGTGTAAATGTGCTTTAGAAAGAAAACCATTCATTAAAATATATATTCAGATACTCAGATATTCAGATTCAGATATTCACTTTTCTGTAACTAAATATGTTTTCTTCTTCCCAACACTATACATGTAACATACAGTACGTTTGTAATTTTAGAAGCAGCAGATTGCTTGGCCATCTGGTTGAAGCGCTAAAGCAGAGCTGTGACATAATTTAGGTTTATTAATGATTAAATAGACATATTCTTTGACGAACCTAAAGCACCCGCACAAGCTGTCAATCTTCATTTGCACTGGAGTCAGTCTTTGAGCAGCTGTAGTTATGAATGCACCCGACCTCACAGTGTGACAAGAATAACAGTGTTTGTGTTCAGTATGTTCTATTTCCTTCTGTTTAAAATCAGTTTTACCTCAGAAACAGGGCTGTATACACAGGATTGTGACAAACCAATGTCCAAATTTGACTTGTGATCAGGACAAGCTAGGCATACTGAAAGTCCGCGAGCCACCTTGAGTGAACCCAGGACCAGAAGTCACGACCCAACACTGTCCTGCTGACCGCTGACACAGCGTTTGACTACAGCTTATATCTCTTTACCTCGCTGCTCTCTCTTGCTACTCTCACTCTAAGAGCTTTTAGAACCAGCGTGTACAGTTTGTTTCAGGGCTTTTGCACATGCGTACTGAAGCTTGTGCACTACTGTACAGAGTTCAGTGACAAAACAAAGATCACAAAAGTGACATAAGAAATAGGTTTTTTGTGACGATCATTGTTTGCAGCTCAAGATTCATGTTTCTGATTAAACATTAGACCTACCTCTTCATGAGAATTCAGTCTTCTGTATCCAGACTCAAGCAGCAGGACCTCACATGAGAGATGAGTGTCATCTTTTCCTCTCTGCATCTTCATTTTGAGAGAATACCATCCAATCCTGAAAGCTTACCCAAAATCCTAAAAGTTTTGTTGGAATTCCCACCTGATGCAGTGAGTCCTCTGTTCTGTTGGGACATGAGCGCTCTCAGGATGACCCAGGTCTGAGGCTTAGAAACAAATGCAACCACTGTATGTATTTTTATGTTTTTCTTTTAAATTCAGTTAATGTGGCTCCAGTGGCTCGCAAAGTATGGTATTAAAACTTAGTAACTAAACCAAATAAATGTATTTTTGTAAAGATCAAAATCACAACAACAGCCGTCTCTGAGGACTTTCCAAGATTATTAATTTAGCAAACATCAATGGTAAAGAATAGAATAATAAACATCAATAAAAATAAACATTCAGAAACAGTGATTGATCAAGCATGTCAAAGCAACTACTGAAGATACAAGAAGGATTTAGGGTAATGAAGTAGTTACAAAAGCCTTAAAAACTGTCTCATCCATTTATTTGCTATTAGTGAATCAGGTTTTTTAATTCATTCTATATTAACGTTAATGCTAAGACTAATTAAGGCGTTATAATAGTGTTTTTTAAAATATCTGCTGCTCTTTTGTGTCTCCACCATATGTTTTATTCAGATATTCACTCGGTACATTTCTCAACAGTTATAAAAATAGATATCTGAGATGATTATAGCTACAACCCTCTTTGCAGACTTCCTAATAATAATAAGTTCATTATTGGCGTCTTTGGTCTACTTCCTCTCGTATAACAGTGGACATTGGCATCCATTCAGAAAGCATTTACTGTACAGCTCTGCACACACTCTCGGACCAAAGCAGATGCCCAGGGAAAGCGCGCGGCCAAGAACTCGCCGTGGTTTATAAGTAGACTATTAAGCTTGACAAATATGAGAAATTGAGGAAATAACTTTGTCGAGCAATTTGATCCTCGTTCTCATAAATAAAACAATAAAACAGAAGTAGAGCAAAACATTGTAAATGGTAAATGGTCTATATTTATATAGCGCTTTTCTACCTTTCCAGGCACTCAAAGCGCTTTACAATCTAGCATCCACTCACCCAGTGTACGCAGACACTGAGGCAGTGGGTTAAGTGTCTTGCCCAAGAACAACGACAATCTACTCCTGTCCCACTGTGCACCTGGTGTTCTAACGGTCTCCCATCCAAGTACTACCAGGCCTTCTGCTTAGCTTCTGAGATCTGACGGATCAGGCTTGACAAACAGGTATGGCCACACAATTGTGTGCCCCAAAAGGTCTTTGTAATGGAAGGTGAAAGAGGTGAAGGTTAGCCATAAGATTAAAGTCCATAATTCAACCTAAATGATAGCGCTTGGAGGGAAATTGCTGTAGAATTCAGTCTTAAACCTGGGTCTATTTTTAGCTCCGTGCGAGGCAGAGGTGCAGAACCATGCAGACAGACATTGGAGTTTCTTAACACTCCATTACCTTGTGTTTTTCCAAATCCCCAAACTGAATTCATGAATCAAAAAGACGATTAGAATGTTAGTGATTCAATCAGGCTGTTTAACACTCGGCGCAGCAGCCGCGCAAAACAGACAGTAAAGGCCATTTGCAATTCGGATAATGCAAATACAGTTACACTTTTCACAGGAGATATTTGTCTGGAGAAATATCTTCAGCCTCAAAAATCACATTTCAAGAAGGGCATGAGGATGGTTTGATTAAAATGCTCAGATTTCAGTCCAAACCAGGCAAATTAAAAACATATCCATGTCAGTGTCTGGCTTGAAAAAGACGTCACAAATTTTGCCGTGATATGAATCTGCCAGTTTTTTAACCTTTAATAAAAGTTGTCTAGTCAAACAACTGGATCATTGTCTGTGTCAGGCTTTGCACCAAAACAGATTTCACTTTACATCCTTTAACCCTTGTCCTGTTTGGAAAAAAGTTCCTAATCTCATGTTAGCACCACCTCTCCAAAACTGTAGCAATGGTGGATAATTTAAAAATGAAAAATGCCAAAAAGTGGAGTACAACTTTCCATCAAGACACAAGGGCTAAGTATAACTGGTTTGGAGTTGGACAGTTTTTAGTATTATTTTTTAAACATTCCACAAATTTGATTGGAAAAAACGGTCCCAATGAACCTGTCTCACGCCATGAGTAGCATTCTGAATAAAGTTCTAACACTGGACTCACACTGCCTCCAGTCCAGATCCAGATCCAGATCCAGATCTAGATCTAGATCCAGATCCGTCTGTTTGCGGTGGCCACTTACACTGAGACCAGAGTGTGCATTCGTACGAACACTGCCGGCATTGCAAGTTTATGGGGTTCACGCCAATATCCATCTAGCCAGATTAGGTCCAATAGGTCCAATTTTTTTTTTTCCAGGATTTGATACATCTTTGATACAGTGGTTTGGGACAATCTCTGCCTGATTTTAGAAATTCCAAAATTCTGTCAAATTTAAGACAAACTCACAAAGGTTAGCTCTGGCTTCTCAATAAGGAGATTGTGGGTTCAATTCCTGGGTTGAACCAAGTCAACATCTCATGATCTCTGTGGGTGGAGTTTGCATTTTCTTTCTGTGGGTTCTCCCCAAGTACTCCACTACTTCCCACCTCCAAACATGAATGTTCATGTCAGTTAGTAAGTAAGTAATGTATATTTGTGTAGTGCTTTTCACAGACAGAGTCACAAAGCCTCACAGAGAGGTGGGGAAATCTGAAACCCTACAACAAGCACTGTCCAGGGTGTTCTCCCGCCTAAGGCCCATGGTCACTTTGGATAGGCTCAGTCAGTCCAAACGGGAACAATCAATAGAAAATGAATGAAAAATAAATGAACAAGCACAAACCTTATTACATTACATTCAACAAAGCCACTGTTGTTACTGCTCAGAATTAGTTTTTGTTTGTTTGTTTGTTTGTTTGTTTGTTTGTTTGTTTGTTATCAACTTTTGAACATAAAACAGTTTAGTGCCCAAATTTAGAGGTTGACCCATCAGTTGGTAATGCAACATAATACTTATGCACATTCAATCAGGTCTTGCATAAATTCTTGCTTTGATTCGTCAAACATTGTAACTATTATTGCATTATTATGAGTCTTATACAGCTATTGATTGTATAAATGCCTGTTTTGGATTTTCTCTTGAATAACATTTTTTTTCCGTGGATTTGATTCAAGACTTTTATAATGTACTGCAAAGCGTCGGTCAAGCTTGGACAGGGCTGGGTTTCTAACCTTTCAGACTGCGATGCATTTTTAGACATACGATGTACAGTTTGTCCCTGTACTGATGAAGGCCAGTAAGCTGAAACGCGTTGGGGCTCTATGAAGTACATTTTGACATGTTAATAAAGGCATTTTATCTAGAAGAGATGCCTTGTTTTTTTCTGTAAGTCGATACAATGAACAGTATTTGCTTTAGCAACAGGAGTGAGTGTGAATTGTGATTGTACGGCTGAATTTGTGTTGGAACACGAGGTGCTTAAGTTTGCCTCCGCTGGGCTGTTGTGCACTTGGCATTGTCTGTTTTGTGTCTTCAAACAAGTAAACAATACAGAATCCAATCAAACTGAACATTTTTGAGTCAAGAAAAGAAGCCACTCATCTTCTGTTCCGCCAACTCTGATTAAAGCATTAGAAGTTACTCAGGGTCACTTAAAATCATAACTGCGCTGACTTATTCAAATTATTAAATATACATTTTTCACATTTCATCATTTTAAGACACACGCTGTCAGACACAATTTATTTCATCCTGGCATCTCAGTGAAGGACAGATATTTTGACTGTTCCAGCTAAAACCGCTTCGTTGAACATTTCCGACTGAAGCTTCTCCATCAAAGCCCTTCAGATGTTTTGCTATTTTCCATTTGGATCCGAATATCAGAACCAGCAGCCTCCTCCTCACCATCTCCGAACCAGCCACAGCACATGTTTGGATGGTAATAGCTCAATTATTTAGCTGTTTCTTTCATTTTGTCACCCCCGCTTTAAATTTGTATGCAAATAAGTTTCATATCATCTGGCAACTGGAGACTTTTTGGAGGAGCAATTATTTCTCAGTAGAACAGAGCTGCCAATAAGTGAATGAAGTTTCCTGTTATCATGCTTTGTTTAATTTCAGCCGCCAATGAACCACCTTATGGTGACGACGGGCAATTCTCTTGGTCACAATTAAAGAAGACCTTAATGGCATTTGGTCGGAGATAGAAGGAGAGCGTTTTTCACAAAGTTAACTTGAAGTGTGGACTGTCAGTGAGTTGCAGGAGTCAGCAGTAGTTCACCTTGTTTCACCACAGCCTGACAGACCCAGTGATAGTAGACGGTAGAGCTGTTCAGGGCGTGAATATGAAAGTTTAAAGCAAAGTCGACACACTGCGGCAGACGGCAAGAGTCCAACGTGAACAAGACGATATCCCAAGCAAGACAGCAGCGCCAGTCATGGAACTTTATTCTGATTATGATCCAGATTATACCATGGTCAGTGAGAAATCCAATGTTGTCTGGTGTGCATTATATTCGCCTATACACACACGTAGTTCAACAGGTTATATCACCTACATATCAGTCGCTGAATACGTCTCCACGACAACATCTGAGCAAAAAAACAATGAACTGTTGACAACCCGAGATTGAAGAGCAAGAGTCTCTGGAGCTCTGTCACTGTTTGACTCTTTCATAATAAAACTTTGCTTTCAGCGGGATTATGTTCAGGCTTTTATTGTGCAGGAAACACACGATGATACTAACTGGACACAACTAGTGCGGAACTTTTCCTAGTTTTGATAAACTAATGTATTGGACACTTTAAACAACATGAGAGGACAGACATTGCTTTTTGTGGACGTGGACTGTTTTTGTTTTTTTTAACACAGAGATGTTAAAATAAAATGAATGGTATCCATCGCCAGCACAGGTTTAGAAAATTGAGGGACTGCATCCTCCATGATATTTTTCTCCGTCTTGAGGTAAATAAATACATGCCATGATCGAGAGAGACAGAGTGAGTGAGTGAGAGAGACAGAGGGGCGATCTCAAAACAGCAATCTGCAGTCTACAGAGCAGCACTGTGCATTTGAATAATGGTTTGAATGTAAATATGCAGTATTGCCATGTTTTAAGCCTCGACATAAACAAAAGAGCAATAAATCTAATAAAATCTAAAACACTCCTGGAGTACATTAGATCTGCATAATGCATGGCTTCTAGTTTAATCCTTAACTATAAATTACGCTTTTTTCATATACAGTATATAATAAGTCACACCTTATTCTCAGGTGTGACTTTTTATACAAGTCACACCGGAGTGTAAGTCCGGCCTGGGGTGCGACTAATGCGACTGTCATAAAAAGAAATTGTGAATTTGTGAACAACTAATAGTAATATAATACAATATATATATTAATATTTTACTGATCAAACTTTTGCTCTTACTGCTGTTTCAATTCAGACACAGAGGGAGACAAATGCAGCTTTATCTCCTGTTCCGCCAGGGAGACTGCAACACTGACCCAGTGAGGTGCAGTCAGTAATTATAAAGCTGTAGAGCTGGAGACTGCATTCTCTTGGAGCACACTCAGTTTAAGAGTATAAGTTCTCTTGACTAAAGCCCAATTGTCTTGTTTGGCGGGATACTTCACCATTTGCCCCCATTCACATAGAATGCATAGAATTTGTCCCGGAACAGTCCCGTATCTGCACCATTCACACCTGACCTGGCAACAAGGAACACTTGGGCACAAAATCAGCTATAAAACACATTTTCCACTCTTAAATTTGATTAAATAGGGCTATTTTTTATTTATTTTATTTGATTATTGTTTCTTTTGAGAGCCTTCTGGTTTTTACTCTAACCAAGGATGTGACTCAGGCCAAGCACCAGATCAAAATGTGTCTCTGTTTGAATCTATTCACTCTTGAACAACATATTGTGTGACTTATTTTTTTGAAGGCAGTGAGGTATGGACACAGTGGACACAGACGGTAACTGCTTTTCTTATGCGCGGGCTATGAGAGCAGAGAAAGAGAGGAGAAGTATAAAGTCTGCAGATGAGGAGATTGTTCACTGAAGTTTGCTCAGAGGCTCATTTACATGCAACAATTGTACGACAAACAAGAGGCAGAGTCATCTGGAACATAAGGAGTCGGATCTCCAGTCGCTTTGGGAAAATGGCTTTTTACTGGCAAATAGCCCATTTGGCAAAAAAAAAAAAAAGTTGATTCTCACAGCAGGATGGTGCAAGGATATAGAATAGGTGGTGCAGAATTTAGGGAAGAGTTTTTTTATTGCAACTTTCAGAAAAAGTATGACACAGTAGTTTTAACCTGGCCACATGGATTCATTCGCAGTATTTATGAATTCTCAAGCTTATAAGAAATCCATCTGGCTTTCCACTTGCCCGATTGGCTTGGAGTATGAACCATTGGTGTAACAGCCCAGTCACATTGTAGCAGGGGGAATTGTTAATAAAATAGCCAAAAAAAACATGTACTCCAAATACTGAAAAACATGCAAGACACAGAGAGCAAACATACGAAAAAATAGAGATGGATCGCACAGCATATGTAGCTCCTGAAGTCATTATTTGCTTAACCCAGTGATGTTTTGGGCGTCTACCCTTCATCAGACATTAAGGAGCTGATGAAGGGGATTATTTGCAAAGATTCAACAAGTAGCACAAGAAAAGTAAAAAGGTGTCCGTGTGTGACACTTGTTCTATCCCACGTGGGCATTGGATAGGCCAGTAAGATTTGTTGCAGTGATTGGTTAAAGAAGATCGCACACCCAATCAGCTCAAAGTGTTTCATTAAACGTCTCACCTTTTCCCAAACACTTTCAGCGAAAAAAAGAAGACGACAAATCAGAGTTCAGCACATATTCATCTTGTGTGTGGCTGTAAATTATCTATCTACACGACCAAGCTTTTTTTTTTTACTTCAATAAGGGAGGGAACTCAAAGTGGAGCTGCTGCTCCTTGATGTGGAGAGAAGCCAGCTGAAGTGACTTAAACATCTGTTCCACATGACAGCTGGGCCTCCCTGGTAAGGTGTAACACTGGGAAGACAGAGGAATAACTGAGACTTGCCAAGATATGCCTGGGGATACTCATGGAAGAGCGAAAGGAAGTGCGTGGAAAGGGAAGTCTAAACCTTCCTACTCAGACGACTTCAGATAAAATGGATGAAATAAGAATTAAATGTAAAAATGGTGTTCATCAGGCCAGTGAAGTTTTCCAAGCAAGGCATCTTCATTTGCCTGGGATCCAGAACCCACGCTTCAGCAAACTGCGAAGAGTGGGTCTGGTCGCCACGTCCTCCACCTGCGTTTCAGACCAAATCTACATCATACTGGGCAATCAGGTTAGCTTATTAGCGTGACACAGATGAAACAAAGGAGCTGATTGGTCGTCTGTCATTTAGACCAAAAGCTAACTTCACTCACCTCACATTAAAATCGTTTTTTGCTTCGCTCATTGATTCTGCAGAAATGTTTTTTCAATTCCACGTGATATATTTTTCATGTATTTTTTTCGTCGGGAGCAGCCATGTTGGATTTTACACGGCGGAAGATGCGAGTCCCTGATTGGCTAATTAATCTGTCAATCATGGCTACAGAATTCCGAAAGAGGGACACGGTGAGCAGACGATATATTTTTAATATATCGTCTGGGTTTTCCAGGCAATCTTCATGGAGACAGTCACTGTCACAAACACTGTTTCAATGCTCATGAAAACTGAGTTTACATATATTTTCACTCATGCTCGCTGCCACATTAAAAGTCAACAGTTTAGTTTTCTGTTGTAGCTTGGCACTAACATAACCACAGTTCTGGCTAACTGGTTTACTTGTATTTCCAGTATCTACATCTTTCTTGTCTTGTCCTGTTGTCTTTAAGGTAAGCATCGATGTCTGATTCCACAGCAGCAGCTTAAGATTCTCAAAGCTTCACAAATGCACAGTCCCTTCCTTGCTTTCATGAGTTCTCCTTTCACAGACTGATTGTGCAGACCCAGGGTTCGAGTGGCACTGGAGAAGGTCACGGACAACTCCAACATGTGAGCAGACGCCTTTGAAAGATAGAACTCTGAGCTTTCAGCATCTCAATGTCATCTGACCAAGAATATAGAAAGTGCTACTGAGAACAAATTCTTCACATCAATGCAAACAAAGAATCAAAAAGTGCAGACCTACAAGAAACACTATTATTGTTATTATTATTATTTGCGACCATAAGACATTTCCTTCTATTTCAGACTACAGTTCTCCGGTTTGCAATGACTTATTCACAATTATCCTAGAGCTGTTTTCAGCCTGCAATAATAAGCTACAAATTAATTTCTCTTTGAAGAAAGCATGAAAACAAGGCAGTGAGATAAACATATAGCTTAATAAACATGTCAGCAGGCTACAATGAGTGGAATGTGAACCACTTAGCATTTTTACCTTATGTGAACTAATGAAAGAATGATCTGAACATGTAATTAACAAGGCCATATACATGAACCTGATGGGAGGAAATTAGCATGATGCAAATGTCAACGATAATGTGCAGACTTCCTGGTAGATCTGTGCTTATACTGAAGTTATTTTCTTTAAAATGCAGCATAATGACTGTATAAGAGCTCTATAAACTATGACAATGGAATGCAATGTTGATCTAAACGGTTTAGAAATAGAGGTTATACAGATGACTTTATAGAATTCTAAATATCAGCATTGAGTGGCAATGCATGGGAGTCAATGGAGAAAAAGGACATTTGCTTCTGTAAAGCCGGCTGCACACTAGAGGAGTTTAAGATCTTTTGTGATGTTCAGACACATCAAAAATAGAAGTAACCACAGACATTTACAATAATTTATTTGCCTCAGTGACCTTCTGACAAATAATCGCAATGACGCACAGACATAAGAAGAGAAACGTCAAAAAATCTCTTGCGAAAGTCTTTACTCTGGCCACGCCTCCCCGAACTCCTAGAGGGGGACGTCAGGCTTAAAATTGTGCAGAAGGCTTAAGAGTCAAAAATAAGAAGAAGCAGCTACTGTCTGATAATAAATAAACAGCTAGAATTTTCACCGACAGACTGTAGAATCACAAGCCGTTCAACTTGTTACCCTTTTATGTTTAAAAAGAGGTTTTAATCTGTTTGAAGAGTGTAAAAATGCTCTAAATATCCAGTCTCAGCTGAAGTTTGCCGTGTTGCCGTGACAACAGAAACATTTCTGTGAAAAATTTAGCACCAAAGCATCTACAAAACCCATTTTATCAGGTGTCCTTCTCATAACTTTACCTAGTTAGAGTGTTAACAAACAAAAAAATGTCTGTGAAAGACTATAGAAACAGGTCCACTGACTTCCTGTTTAAAACTGCAGGACTGATACCTATTCATTATGAAATACTTGCTTTTTGTGTTGTAAAGAGGATGTTTGGAACTCTTTGTTTTACTCGGCATATGATTTTTATTTTTTAATAATCATCACCAAATAAACAACAAGAATAGGTGGTAGCTGAAGCTTATATATAACACTATTGTGCGTGTGTGTGTGTGTGCAGGGGAAGTATTTGTAATGGTCCATTGCAGGTCTGGCAGCCTCATTTTGAGCCTGGTTCATGGGTGTCACAAGTATTTCTGCAGTGGGAGGACCGTGGTACAGGGTAAAGGCTGGAGCGGCGAGTCTGGGGATGTTTTAGTGCATTTCACAGGTTTCATGAAGCTGGAGGAAGTCACATGGCTGTTGATAGCACTTTCACATTATTCTGTTGAACTAAAATGCACCTTGTGTTGCAGTGTACTACTCTTTTGTACTTAATTAGCTTGTTTTTGTTCACCATCTGATAAAAATATAAACTATTAAGCTCCTGAAAAGGTCAAAGATAAAAAGAAAATTGGAACCCTTTTATTTAGACTCAAAATAAAACTCTGTGATAAATCAGTTCAATCAGTTTCAAAACGCTAGGCAGAAAAAATCTAATAATGATTTTATCCTTCATGATTAGCTTTTCAAAAGACAAAATAAAAATTGCTTTTAGTATTGTTTATAAACAAAACAGACATAATTTAAAAAGGTTAGATTTCAAATGAAAAAATAATATACTATATACCAATATTCTGCCTCAAAGTTTGGCTTTTCCTCCAAATCAGTTTTTACTGACAAAGACTGGTCAACACTCTGTTGATTTAAAATCCTCGACTAAATAACTGATGATTTAACATGACGATTCGATTACTTGACCAGCCCTGTACAAAACCTAAAATTTCAAAAACTTTTATTGACCTTTATATGGTCTTTGTCTAAACTTTTAAAAGTTTTGTAAGTTCCCAAAACTTTTTTGTTAAATTATCTTCAGCTTTTAAATAGGAATTGTCAAAAGAATAAATATAGCCAAACTAGAGTCATTCAACTACTGTACAAACATCACTCTTACTACATTACGGCGCTCCATAGTACTCACGAAAAAAAAATATATTTATCTCGTAATTACGAGATAAGATCTCGTAATTACGAGATAACTTTCTCGTAATTACGAGATAGTTTTCTCGTAATTACGAGATAATTTTCTCGTAATTACGAGATAATTTAAAAGGCTTTTCCCACTTCTGTATATCCACACGCTTCGTATAGGCTAAGCTAGTGACTTTATCCACAACGAGTAGTCTTTTCTGTGCTAGCTTGATGTTTCTAATAGCTAAGATGTGCTTGTGGATTTCGTTATGTTAAATTAAGTGTCTGTGGTCTTCACTGCAATGTTTACGGTCGACAAAAAGTATGAAAATAGCTAGTAACGTGACTGTCAATTCACGCTACAGTTAGCATGCTATTATAAAGACAGCCAGTGTGTGGAGCTGTTCACCCACCAGAAAGAAGCTAGTGGTAATCAGCAGGTTTTTTAAATAAAACTCGATCTTCTTGACTGTTGACAGTCAGTCTCACTCATCCTTAGAAATGTGCGGCAGTTTTTCTGTGGCTCCAGCGTCTGGTTTTCAATTTATTTGGCCAAAAAGAAGAGAAATGCTGCACATTTGCTACACTTCCGCATGGATCACCCAGAGTGGGTGGGTACTGCAAAAATGCCCGTATGTTGCAAGTCTGTTGCAGCACTTCTCTCCTTTATGGCCAAATAAATTGAAAACCAGACGCTGGAGCCACAGAAAAACTGCCGCACATTTCTAAGGATGAGTGAGACTGACTGTCAACAGTCAAGAAGATCGAGTTTTGTTTAAAAAACCTGCCGATTACCACTAGCTTCTTTCTGGTGGGTGAACAGCTCCACACACTGGCCGTCTTTATAATAGCATGCTAACTGTAGCGTGAATTGACAGTCACGTTATTGGCTATTTTCATACTTTTTGTCGACCATAAACATTGCAGTGAAGACCACAGACACTTAATTTAACATAACGAAATCCACAAGTACATCTTAGCTATTTAGAAACATCAAGCTAGCACACAGAAAAGACTACTCGTTGTGGATAAAGTCACTAGCTTAGCCTATACGAAGCGTGTGGGTATACAGAATGTGGGAAAAGCCTTTTAAATTATCTCGTAATTACGAGGAAAAAACTATCTCATAATTACGAGAAAGTATCTCGTAATTACGAGATCTTATCTCGTAATTACGAGATAAATATTTTTTTTTTTCGTGAGTACTATGGAGCGCCGTACTACATCAATTAAAATAAAATAAAATAAAACAAAATATGTTTTTCTTCCGTGCAGAGCTTGTTCTCACTTATCATTAGAGTCAGAATCAAAAACTAAAAGTACAAAGCCTCAGCTTCAATGACTGATTTTCAAGGCCAATTTCTGAGGCCAAACCTCCAAAACTATTATCCACCACAATAAGTGTGTTAAACTATTATTTACCCCGGTACATTTGTGTCTTTTTCTCACAATGTAATGACGCTCGCTTGTATCTTGCTCAAGAAACAATCATTTCAGTGTCATGAAAGGAATCATATTTTATATTCACAAATAATTAAGCTCTTATTAACAGCTCAGCTGATCTTGTGAGTGCGGCTGAAGCCGATATGGCTGATATACAAAAAAAAACTAAAGTATTGTCCTGCAAATATTGACCGACCGATATATCAGTCTGTCTCTACTTTTATAAAGGGCAGAGGCATCAACATTTGTTTGTCTGATTTTACAGTAGTCAGTTTTGCACATAATATGTTTGTAATAAACCGGACCACTTATCTATGTAACTCAAAATTTGTAGAACTTGACATTTGTTAGAGCTCGTAATAACTAAGATGTTCCTAAATTCTAGCTGAAGCTTTAGTGGTAAAAGTCCAGCACAGTCCCAGTGATCCAGACCTGACTTTGTCTGTGTGCACACATTTAAAGGAGCGTGATCCATGAGAGATGTTTATCTTCAGCAACAATCAAAGCCAGACATCGATCCTCCTTTCCATCAATGTAGCCATGGCAGCACAAATGGTCTCTTCCTCTCCAATCTGCAGCTGAATCTGGCCTGTCTCTGTACTGTCAGAGCATGTCTCCAGAAGAATCACAACTCATCTACAACTGTGGGCTGGAGGTGTGTGGTCCTTATTATTCTGGCCTGCAGTGACAGAGCCGGAGCAGAGGGCTTTGTGGAGAGGATCGCTCTGAGGGTGTAAGCAGTGATTTTCACATCTCATTTCTCTGGCTCTTTGCTGGTTATTCAGTCAGAAGCAGGCAAAACACGTTTTCTCTTTTCATGTTTTTTATGCAAACTATTCTGTTGTAATTTGTGTGCAGTTCAAATAGTATTTCAAAAGTGTGAACGCAGGTCATTTAAAGATGCACTATGTAAGGTGCTGGGTCCACAAATGGCTTTCTACAGAGAATTGACACGTTTAATCATCTAACTTAGCGTGTTTAACCGCCCCAACAGGCGCCCAAAACGCCCCAATGCGCGTCGAGGCGTCGAAGGACAAGGACACTTAAGGTGCTTCAGACCGAGGCTCAACTCGCGTCAGACCCCCGCGTGGCCGCTTATATATTCGAATTAGTCGCGTTTCTCGCGCGACCAACTTGCAGCTTTCAACCGTGGCGTGTTCATGCAGCACGGCATTGTGACTCTCTATTTAGGCACTGTGCGAGTCTGATGTGAGTGGTCGAGTGGATAACGCAATGGACTCTGGTGTGAAGAGCCCCGGGTGGTGAGATCGACCCAGGCAACAAAACAGTTAATAAGACATTTGTATCTGTATTAGATATGCAAATCTTAAACTTAAGAATCCTATTTTGTACAAACACATTGATATCATTTAAACACAAAACAAACACTATATTTTATTTAATATATGCATAAGTGCAGAAAAAAAAGACAATTATATTTTACCCATGAGGGATCGAACCCCGGACTCTGGTGTTCCAACCCTGCGCTTTACACATGCGCCACAAGATACGCTGTGTCACTCCATGAAATTACAGTATATAAATCCGGTTCAGTCGAATGAGCAGGTTATTTTGTCTCGGACATCGCGCTTATTTTGCTGTGGATATAAAGTTTATTTGGCCAAAAGAGCCGCTTGTTTTTGCCAGAATCGAGGAGTTTTATGAATTATAACACTGACAGCGGAGGATGTACAAACGAGAGGAATCCCTGGACTAAAGTTCTAATACGATCTTTTTTTTTTTTGTGGAGCCACAGGGTAAGTCCCAGTCATACATGTTATGTGTTTTTTTGTGTTTGTGCAGCTTTTGTAAGAATAAGTTCATAACTTAGAAGCCTGATCATGTTAAAGTCGGAGTACTTGTCGTTTTGAACAACGTACTGTCACTTGCTCGCGCCTCGCGCATGGACGCTCGTCCGCCTCATGGCCCGTGTAGATAGGAGGCAAGCGATGATGGCAAATTTCGCCTGAAATCCCATTCATTGTATGGTCTGTCAGCGGAGAGCGTCCTCGTGTGCTGCCAATCAGAGCAACGAAATGAGCGATGTGAATGGAGAGCACAGGGCTTATTTGACAGATTAAGAGACAGTGGTGTATGAGGTTGATACCAAAAGATTAGTTCTCTTGTCCATGTCTGCAGGGCCTTCCAGTGTAGTACTGGTCGTTAATACTGTCACTTTGCTCTTCACATGTTGGTCGCGCTTATTAGACGCCGTCTGCCTTAAACGCTCGCCGGTCGTAGTAGATGCTCCGCGCCTCTGGTCGTGCGAAATCGCGCTACACATAACATAACATTGAAAGTGTTCGCGTGGTCGCGTTTGGTCTGAAAGCACTTTAAAGCGCTTCTTTGAATTTCCGCTTGTTTGCAGGTTTTGTTTTGCACGTAGATCACGTTGAGAAAGAGAATGAGAGAGAGATAGAAGCTTGCTGCCTTTATAAAACGTGGCTTACCCCGATCACACAACTTTCTCCTCCTCCTCCAGGCAGTGTCTTTTTGCTGGCTCTGTCCTCGTCGGCTCCTCCAGTGTCGTACAGCAGGTTTAAACACGGCACTGAGCATTTTTTTTGTCGTCAGATTTTCAGAGCAACAAGCAACCAAGACTTAAAAAAAGCTCCCAAATAAGCGATCTTTTGTTAAAAAAGTTATAGAGGGATTTTCGGTCTACGTCACTTTTCGCCCTATTACGCATCCGTCATGCAGAACGCGCTCCTCTCCATTTGTTTACATGGGGAAACTTCTTCGAATTAAACACCAAAACGGGAGAACAGCGAGCTGTTTGGATCAGGTATGAACCAGTCTGACAGACGTCTGTCTCCTGAAGCTTGAGACAGCGTTTTTCTCACCGTTTTTCTCACTTATCTGAATGTAACTTCTAAGGGTCGTAGGATCAAATTTCATCCATAAATGTTAACTTAGCAGCATAACTTTTGTTTCCACAAAATGATAAACTCTTGTAGTTGGCTGACAACGGAGCTTTTTTGACTTGTTTCCACTGTTTGTGTCCATGTGCGGAGGCTCTTTCTACAGGCGGGGTGCGCGCGCATCTATTAAAGGACTTCAGTAAACAGTCCTCCTCCCCTTGATGTGAGAGGAGAACAGAGGCATGTCACAGCGGTGTAGTCTCTGATTGGTTGGCACCGACTTCCAACACATGTAAAGATGGATCTTCCCAACTCCTGCGGCGGCCGCAGATTCAAGACGCCGCGTTTTCAGATGCATGAAAGCACGTCAACGAACGCCACTTCTACATTTAAAGTCAACAGTCTTTATAGTCCTGATGTGGTCTTGGTTTGATACTGTTCTTAGTCATGAATAGTCCTGATGTGGTCTTGGTTTGATACTGTTCTTAGTCATGAATAGTCCTGATGTGGTCTGGTTGATACTTTCTTTTTTTTTTTTTGTTTGATACTGTTCTTAGTCATGAATAGTCCTGATGTGGTCTTGGTTTGATACTGTCTTAGTCATGAATAGTCCTGATGGTCTTTTTTTTTTTATATGTTTGTTTTGGTTTGATACTGTTCTTAGTCATGAATAGTCCTGATGTGGTCTTGTTTGATACTGTCTTATCATGAATAGTCCTGATGTGGTCTTGTTTGATACTGTTCTTAGTCATGAATAGTCCTGATGTGGTCTTGGTTTGATACTGTTCTTATCATGAATAGTCCTGATGTGGTAAAATGAACCAATGAACTCTTGGTTTAACGAAAGGATTTAATTTGTGCTGATGTTATTATTTCAACAAAGATATACGAGTGAATGGGCTTATTTGTGCTGCTTCACTGTAATAAGCACCATAGAATATAATGATGCAAAACACTGGTATATTTTCTGTTTTTGTTTTGCCTGTTTATGATTTTAAGCAATATCATGCTTTCAATGCATTTTATGTTTGTTCTCAGGAAAATGTTGAAGATGATGTCCAGGATGCAACTTTGAAAGCATTATATATTTTCACAAACATTAGTCATTTTCTCCAAAGACATATGGTCAGACTTTTTTAGAACAGGTATAAAATGCATGAGTGACTTATTTGTGGGCAGATCACATTCTGGAGGCAGTCGAATAATCATTCACCTGAACAAGCAGATGTTAGCTATTCAGCGTGAAATCAACCCAGCACAATTAAAACACTTGGAAATTATTACTCATTTGTTGTGAGTCTGTTCTAAAGCTACAATAAAAAGAACTGGGGAGCCTCACAGAAGATGTTTTAAATGTCCCGAGAGACTTTTAATTTAAAGAAGCAATAATAAAAACAAAACAAAAGGAAGGTGGCATGACATGGCGTGGATGAAAGAGAGAGAGAGAAAGGAGGACCAATGCCGCTCCTTTAAGCGGGCCTGGACCAATGAGGAGCTTTATAAGAAGGACATATCAGTGACGAGCAGAGGGAGGAGGTGTACACCCGGGGAAGTAACACAATACAGGAGGAGTCTCTACCAGTAACTCTCCACCACTTTCCAAGTCAACCCAGCCTCATTAAAATGCTTATGTGGATCCTTTGATCTATGACACACATTGCTAACCCTAACCCAGTTCATTCGAGTTAAAGTAATCCAACTTATCGTTAAAACCAAAGAAAATGGCCCCACATGGCTTCAAACTCATATCAAAACACACAAAAACACGCTCATGAAACACTATAACATGTCGAAATCTACTCATTTCTGTGAAACCCTGTTGTCCAAGCCCTCAAAGGATTTTTGAATAATACATACTGTGCATAAAATGTATGAATTACATGCTTCTTACCACTGTAAATGTAACTGTAGATGCCTAGATGGACTTTATAAGGGATTTTTTGTTTATGAACACAGGCGATGCGCACGCACCCGACCTGCAGAAAGATCCGTCGCTCATAGACACAAACAGTGGAAAAAAGTTCAGTCAGTAGTCAGCTAACTACAAGAGTTTTTCACTGCGAAAACAAAAGTTCTGTTGCTAAATCAACATTTGTGAATGAAATTTAACCGACCCTTATAAGTTACATTTGGTGAGTGACAAAACGGCGAGAAAAACACTGTCTCAAGCTTTAGGAGACTGTCAGAGCAGTTCAGACCTGATGCAAACAGATGATGTTTTATTGATAACCGAAAAAATGTTTGTTTGGTTTAGTTTGAAAATCTAAAAACATTTCGACATCTGAAATTTCTCTTTTAATTCTGATACAAAAAAACAAAGCAAGCACAGTCAAGTTGCGTGTGTGTCATTGACTTAACGTGTGTGTATTTCCCTCAGAAACCCAGAACAAAATCCAACACTTAATAGAATAGAATCAAAAGTGTATAATTCCTCCTGACTCTTCTGCATAATCATCTCTGAGTGATCTTGCTAACACATGCTAAATATTCCCTCTTTTCCTCTTCTTCTTCTTCTGCTTTGTGCCTGATTTGGACTGTGCACTTTGTAGTCTGCAGCAGGATTCCCTCTGGTGTTTTTGACAGAGAGTGGAGTGGACAGCTCAGCGCCACACTGCCCCCTGTCTGTCACTCTGACCTCCAAAACAAGAGGGTGCAGTCCTGGAAAGCAGCTAGCATTCAACACGGAGCATTTATGCGGTTAGCCCAACAGATGATGGCACCGCCTTTTGACCTTTGTGTTGTTGTGCTTCCCATCAGGGAAGAAAGTTTAGACAACACAGGCGCGCAGGGGGAGTCGAAGTTTGAAGGAGAAATGGGAAAAAGGCGAAGTGATGGTGAAACCAGCAGAAAGGTGAATTTGCCAAAACACTGACGACATTTAGAGTTCAAATCCTCTTTTAAGCCTGTCAGGTTAAATTACTCAATTCACTAAAGTTAAGATAATAATATATTTAAAGGGATCCTATTGTGTTTATTTTTTAATATTTAGTTTGAAACTAGAACATGTGCAGATCAGTAATTTACCTTTTGTTCATTGTAAAACACAAAGTTGATCTAAAACACCTTGAAAATAGAAACAGCTCCACTGACTTCCTGTTCAAAACTACAGATCTGATAAGCCCCGCCTCTTCATTTTAAAATTTAACTGTAAAAAGCAACCGATTTTTAAAAACTGTTTTTTATTGTTGGAAAGTGACTGTGGGACAGTTTTGAACCATATAAGCTTCACTTTGAGCATTAATCTTTTGAATTATAACACGTAAATAAAATACAGACAAGTGGGAGGGATAGGTGGTAGGTGAGAATGGTGATTTCTAAGCACTTGAGCTCCAACAGAAGAACATTACAAGATTACTCAAACATGCATGAATCAATTCAAATATAACTTTGAGTAAACTAATGATGAAGGAAGGCCGTTATAACAAGGTTAAAAACTTAGAAAAGTGAATTTGGCATAATAGGATCCTTTTAAGATTTTACTAAACATTATGCAAATTAAAACTTAGTTTTGATTGTTTTTAGGACTGAAAAAATACTTGTTCATAAATGATAACATCACACTATAAAATATCTACAACAATAACAACCTAGTTTCTTCTGGTTCTCGAGTGCTTAGGCTTTGAGATCAGAGGTTGTGGTTTGCATTTATGTATATTTTACCTCAGAAAGTCGAAATTCTGTTGTAACGATTTATAAAGTCTCTGACAACACTTTCAACTGAAGTTAATAACACAACTTTGTTTTCTTTTTTAAGACATTGTGTTTTGAGACATATTTACTAGGGCTGTAGTCGACCAAGGAGATGTTCTATCGACCGATTAATCGACTAAAAAGGGGGCGTGGCAAAGGCTCTGAAGCTAAAAGCAGATTTGTCAAAAATATTGCAAATGAATGTTAAAACTGCGATAGAAACTAGATACTCATTTGAACAAATACTGGTAACATTAACAGGACAAACATTTCAACAAAATTTGATATTTTATAAATAAAATATAGAATTTAATAAATAAAATTGTAAATTTTCATCAAAGTTTAATCAAAACTTGTTTGAAAATAAAATGTTTGATTATATACTTGCATTTTGATTTGAAAATGTCCATTGTATAAACATGTCTTGTATAAAAATCTGACTTTTGAGAATCAAGTCTATTTCTTAGTATCAAAGTAGAGTTTGAAATGTTAGTATTTAGTAACAACTTTACAAGAAACTTTGCTCAAAAAAACTAATAATATGTACTGTGATTCATGTAAAAACAATAGTTTATATAGAAAATGAATAGTAAACAGTGTGTTTATATAAAAATTATTCTGCTGCTGTTAAATATAATCCTTAAAATCTAACTAAAAGATTTAGTCGACCAATAAAAGCTTGGTCGACCGAGACTACATCGGCCGATTAATCGACTAAACGACTAAAGAACTCCAGCCCTAATATCTACCTTGTCAACATGTTTCGGCTGCTTTCAGCGAGCCATCTTCAGGACAGTCTCTGGTCTGGGTGGTGACGTGTCTCTTTCACCTGGTGCTCTCTGAAGAAGGGTGTCCCAGGTGTGGGACTGTCAGAACGCTCCACGTCGACGAAGCGAAACATGTCGACAAGGTCAGAACACACTGTCTTTAAAAAGAAAATAAACTTGTGAAGTAAACAAAGACAAAATGATCTTTGTTCAAGTAAAAGTTAGTAACATTAGAGCTAACAGTGAGACGTTAAAGATAAAGATTGTATTTCCTTTAGTTAGCTAATGCACAACTAACAACAAACACCTAAATGTAGTAATTTTAGTCGATGAGCTTAAATGATAAAAGAACTTAATACAGTGTTTTTATCAGTCTCCACACATCAGATGATCTCAGGTGTTTCACTCCAGTTCTCCTGTGCATTTGTCAACTCAGAAAAATAAACATTTTCTCCAGTTCCAGAGGACACAGCATAACTCCTGATTGCTTCTCAACAAGTTTAAAGAGTCGTGACTGACTGGAGTAGTGAATCTTTATCGGTCACTTCACTCGTCAGGTTTGTGGGGTCAGTGTGACTCTGTAATGACTTTTTGTTGCATTGTGTGTTCGTAAAGTTCCAAAATCTCTGTCTTCTGTTTAAAGTCATAAATGATCTGTCTTCACCTCCACTCACTCAGTTTGTTTCCATAAGACAGTACTTCTCAAATAGTGCCTGCTTTGATTGTGGTACAGGTGTCGGTACATTTCCTTGTTTGCGTCTCTCAGCTTGTGTTTGTGTGCAGCGGTCCGGGCTTCTCGCGCACCGCGCCAGACACACACATGTGGAAAGAACGGCCCCTGCACCGCGCGCTCGCTCAACCGGGACAGAGCAGCGTCAACAAGCTGGCCGCGTGTCCGCGGTAAAACGCCTGATCTGCCACATCGTTTCACCAACTTTACTCCACACAAATGGTAGGGCTCTGATCATTTGTGGAATAAACAGCGCCCAGCGCCGCTTTCAAGGCATTTTCTATTCAGCTTGTGAAGCTGACTACACTGTAAAAATAACACTGCAAAAAATATGAATAATTATATATATATATAAACTAAAAAAGTGTAAACGTACAAAATAAAGTTAATATTTGTTGAACTTTGTTTCAAGTTGATATTGATTTTTTTCTTTTGTTAATGTTTAAAAGGAAACACTTTTAGATACACTTTTTATAATAATCTGATTTTTAGTCACCGCGGTGAGTAGGGGGGCGCGAAACATTTTCTCTTTCCTAGGGGGGGCGCGGCAAAAAATAATTGAGAAGCACTGCCATAAGATCATCTGCAAACCGGGTCAGGGGGCTGTGAGAGGGGATTGCATAATACCATTCCGAAGAAGCTCATTCAGTCAAAAATCTTTTTCAGTCCAAGCAGCACATCAGTGGAACTCTATACCCATCACCATCAGAGAAGCAACATCACATAACATTTTTAAAGCTCAGTTAAAAAAGTGGCTGATTGAGAATCAGGTCTGCTCACACTAATGTGTATGTGTGGTTGTTTGTCTTGTCCTGTCTTTGTTTAATGTCTGCTTTGACAATGTTTGAAATACTTAATTGCTGTGTTGTCTCTGTGTGTATGAGAATATGATAATAATGTTGAATTAGTGTGCAAAAGGTTGTAAATGTTGATTGTAAATAGTATGTATATAATATGCTTTTAACATGTCTTTTCAGGGTGACCATGTAACTTCTGTCCAGGGACTACGGCTAAATCTGGTGCATTTTACAGAAATGTTTATCAATGTACACTGTCCCTGTCAAATAAATAAACATGTTGTGTAAGGACCTTTTCAAGAGCAGTGACCTCAGCCTGTCAAATTTTTTTGCAATCTTTTCTTCTGTGGCTTGTACTTTTTTGACACGTCTAAAAATTAAGAAAATGAACACATTTATTTTGAGTTAGACGAGCACTGAGTGACAATGTTAAACTTATTTTCTCTCAGAGAATTGTGCTTTGTCCTGATTCGGTCTGTGCACATTGTAGCGTCTGCTGTTTGACAGAGAGTGGGTTTCTTTTACTCTTAAAGAAAGATCCAGAAGCATATATAAACTTTGTTCCTCTGTCTTTTACAGTCAGATGGCTGGTTCTTCTGACACACTGGAGATTGCTATATCATCTTCAGGAATTCAAACACATTTTTCTTCGTAGGAAACAAAGACGAGACAAGGAAAGGACTCAACTTTAGAAGTCAGACATATCACAGTCCTCAGTGAGCTTAGCAAAAGATTTTTTTTTTTTCCCCATCAAATCATTTTTTGTTTGGTGGTCTCTGTAGTCTAAACCTATGGACGTTAGTGAACACATAGTTCATTATCAGATGTCGACAGACTGTTGTGGCTCCCATAATCTAAATTTTACCATCGTAGTCTAAGATGAGCTGAACAAGAAATTTGTATTAAAATTATGTTTTTTCTTCTCTTTGTCTCCTGGATATTCAGTATAGAAGTAGTATCTTTAGTTAATCTTTAAATCAAGTTCTTTCTTAGTAGACGTTCTAAGTGACACATTTACCCTCAAAAAATCATATTCAATAAAATAATTAGTTACTGATTGTCTATGCCACAATAGAAGATTGATTTTAAGGTATTTTATTGTAGGAAAATTGAGTGTAATGTCTTTAAGGTTAAGGACAAAACACACTTGTTCCCAATTTTGTCCACAGTGCCGTGTTTGTTCTTCTGGTTTTACACGGTCAGGACTGTAGCTGAAGGATTTGACCGAATGTGCAGGTCTTGCAATGTGCAAATTGTACTTTGTGAAGAACATTTTAAAAAACAGAAGGTAAAAATGACAGACAGTGGAGATCAGTTCTGATGCTCCGTTCTAGTTGTTCTTGGAGGCTGGATTTTCTTCACTTACAAAAGACTTGTAAATGTCAGTATAAGAGAAGTATTGCATACATAGTTTTAAATGTGTTGTTTCTGCTAAAATCACATTTTAACACCTTTACACCTCAGAATGTCTATTAGCTCTAGTGACATTTCAGAAGAGTTTGACTAACATGGCTGCACCTTAAGTTTTGGTGAAAGAATGTAGTTAAAACTTGTTAAGCCTCTGTGAGTTCATACAAACCTTGTTGCCTTTTTGCTTAGATAAACGATGCTATCCAAACCTTGCTCATGTCAGATGGATCTGTGTTGAACTCTGATGTGAGCGCTTCGACATTATCCAACTGGAACCTCAGTCGCTGAAAGCGTTTGGGAAAAGCTGGGACGTTAAATTAGTATGAGCTGACTGGGTGTGCAGCCTACCTTGGTTTGCGCTTATCCAATCACAGCAGAGAATCGTATCACATCCAGTGTGCCCGTGGGATAGAACAACTGTCACAATCTCTGTCCGATCTCACAAGAAAGCGTACATTTACCACCACATTACACAACATGTAAATTAGGTATGATCAGCACGAGTTCACAGCTGTCCATGCGTAATTATGGTACAAGTCCCCATTCATTTCAACGGTGTTTACATGTGTTCTTATTTATGAATATTAATGAAATCTTAACCTGCCCCAAGCCCCAGACCTAATCTTACCAATTTTAGTAACTTATGCCTGAACTTACCCGTTTCACTTGAAGAAAACGTCCCCACGTGACTTCAACCAAAACTCGTCCTATTTTGACGTTGTGAAATCTCGTGTCATTTTTACACTTTTTCATATTGTGCTAATGCACGGCGTAACATAAGTACTAAAAACAGCTGTGAACTCATGCTCAAATACGCTGTTTTTGTGTCGTAGTAAAAGTACGCCATCTAGTGATACTGTGTTGCAGGAACAGACACCTCTCTGCTCTTCTTTACCCCACTGCAATGTGACTGGGCAGTTAAACTACTGACTTGGACCACAAACCAATCAGGCTGGTGAGGCACAGATAGATTCTTTCGACTTTAATGAATTCACAAAAATCGCAAGAGCATCATTCTGGTTAGTGTTACTTTGTGTCAAATTATACTTACAAGAAAACTGTTCTGGAATAACCTCTTAAATATATGTTTTGACTAAAAATGAACAAAACGTTGAGTCTAATTCAATCATTTTAAATGTCCTGCTCAGTCTCTGTGAATCCACTGATTGGCCTGTTTGTCCCAGAATATTCTCAGAAGTCTTTGTGCACCAGCCAACAGCCGGCCTCCTCCGTAAAGTGCAGGATTTGTGCTGTGGCTGTGCGGATGGTCCGATAATCAGCAGCAATCCTTGAGCACAACCTTGGCCTCGCACATTTGGTTGACAGATGAATGGGGAAGCACTCGGAGGTCTCCAGGGTCTTGTTGCTTCCACCGTCTCCATTAGAACTGGTCTGAGGTGCAGATGGACACTCCGGCAACTGGAGCTGGTGGCTTTAAGAAAAACAAACAAGACATGATAAATCTTTTACAATCTCATCACAAACATTAGCACATTTTTGTTTTGGTTGCAATAGCATGTTAGAACACAGACTCAGTTTCATGTGTCTGCTTTTGCACACAGCATTAGTCACAAATGTAATTATCCCCACAAATGAAATAAAACTGTTGTCATTTTTAAATTTCAAAATACCACAGAGTTAATCTTTTTGACTTTCACAAACAAAATAAGTATTACAATCGTGGTGATTTACGAGACACACAAAGGTAATAATCAGTACCTTCAAAAAATATTAAAATAATGATTCGTTCACTCATGTTTACTTGAACACATGCCAGGTCAGTGAGCAGTCGTGAATCAAATACATACAAGCAATGATTCTTCTCTCAAAACAGATGATTTGCTCTATTTCACTCCAGCAATTGGCCAATCAGCACACACAGATAAAGTGGTGTCAAACATTCACTTAGAATATAATATTTATTCCTTTTCTACAGCTTGTTCTCATTAGGGTCGTGAGTGACTGGAGCCTATCCCAGTGACTTTGGGCCTTAGGCGGGGAACACCCTGGACAGTGGTCAACGCAGGGTTAGACAGACAAACATTACTCTCTCAGTCATTCACTGAAATTTACAATTAACCTAAACATGCATGTTTTTGGAGGTGAGAGGAAACTGGAGAAAACCCACGGTGACACGGGCAGAACATGCAAACTCCACCCTGAGACATCGTGAGATGTTGATATGGTCCGACCTGGGAGTCGAACCCACAATCTCCTCATTGGGAAGCCAGAGCTCTAACCACTCTGCTACTGTGCACAACATATTGTACTTTTAATTTCTCCAACATGTATGTTTATCCTGTGGGGGAACAAAGGCAGTGGTTAAAGCAAAAAAAATCCCAGCCTACCGTGGTGCAAAGTAATCCTAATGACTCAAGTCAGACTAACCAACCAGCTGATGGAGCAGGCTGAGCAGTTTAACACCTGACTTGATAAACGAGGCTTTGTATGTCCTCAGTGAAACATTCCATAGTCGTGCCTGGCCTGCTCGATTATTCATATCAGTGATTTACAACATGGACTAAACAATTGTCTATTTTTTTATTGTGCTTGAGACTAAAGGGTAAAAGGGAGTCTGAGAGTGGAGAGCAGCAGTGTGATTGGTCTGAATTGATTTGACAGCAGGTGTTTGTGATCAGCACAAAGCTTTGAGTGTCTAATCCACGCTGAGGTCAGAGTCTAAAAATGAGAGTGAGCTATTGTCTCATTTTGAAAAGTCAAATAACGCAGAATAATGGTCAGTACTATTTAAACACGAGCGAGAATATTTATTTTACCAAAAGCTAAATCAAACTGCATAAACAGACTTTTATTCATAGAGGAACTCACAAATGGAACACTCCTCCACAGACAATAAGGCTAGAAGGGAATATTTAAAGATTCAAAGTATTAGACATACATGAGTTAGCAGCTTTTTACTTCACAGAATGTAAGTTCACATTTTAGATAATTGTTGTCCACATTAGTGTCGATAAAGGTACAGACTGAGGCGTGTGTGTGTTTATTTTTGTATTAAAATAAGATTTTAGTTTTGAGGTTATGTTTATGTACGTGTGTACACATAAACACATATATGGATATACAAGTATTCATCGTAAGAAGTGACAAAGGTAAATTATGGCGTATTATATCTAATGTAATTTCCTCTGTAATGTAGGATCATTTTTAAGGACCCCAGTAAGAATAACGTCACATAGACTGCGTTAATGGGGATCTAAATAAACAATAAAAACAGTTTAAATCAGCTTCAGGACATGTTTAGCTTCACTTTAACCTGAAACACTGAGCAATAGGTTTAAATTAATTATTGCTGTCATCACTACCATAACTATGAAATGTTCTTTTGTATTTGTACTTACTGTTAAGGTATTCTCTCTCTCTTCATCTCTCTCTCTCTTGCTCTCTCTCTCTTTTTCTCTTTCCTTCTCTCTCTCTCTCTCTCTCTCTGGCTCTCTATCTCTCTCTCTCCTTCACTCTCTCTCCTCTCTCTCTCTTACTCTTTCTCTCTCTCTGGCTGTCTTTCTCTCCCTCTTTCTTTCTCTCTCTCTCTCTCTTTCTTTTTCTCTCTCTCTGGCTTTCTCTATCTGTCTCATTCTCTCTTTCTTCATTCTTTCTCTCTTTCTTTCTCTCTCTCTCTTTCCTTCTCTTTCTCTCTCCCCTCTCTATTTCTCTCACTCTCTCTCCTTCTCTCTCTCTTTCTCCTCTCTCTCTCTTTCTGCCTCTCTCTTCTCTCTCTCTCTCTCTCTCTGTCTCTCTTTCTATTTACTCTGAGGCTTGATAATGTTATTATAAATATTTAAAATCTTACAAAGCCCTTTTTTTAATCCACATTGTTAAGTATTTGGCAGCTGATTTTCAAACCATAAAAGAAGTTGTTTTTACAAAATATGTAATTGTTCCTTCTTCTAACAAACTCTCTGGCACATCTCTGTCATTCACATACACACAATTTCTGAAAACTGCTTTTTTTTTCCAGTTAGAGAAGTGTTGAAAATATCTAATGTAAAGTGGAGTGGCTTGGCTTTAACCTACTGTCACTTTGCCTCTGCAGAGACTATGGATTAGTTCACTGGTCTGTGCAATATATTTACTGAGAAATGTTTCTGACAAATAAAGAAATAGGCTACAGACTCTTATATTGGATTGGATTGTACAGTATATATCTCACAACAGGGGAAGTCGAGTTTTGCAACAGCTGCCATGACAACAGGACATTATTGAGTACTTGAAAATAGCTTCCTTATTTTCAGAAAACGTAATTACCTTTTGACAAATACATTTCTTTTAAGTGACAGCTCCAATTTGCAATAACAGTCAGACGCAAACATATTTGTTCTGACATAAACATCATGTTACTTGTAATTCTTGTAATTATTTGACAAAACTAAACTGAATTCTTGATTTTCTCCAGCTACAAGGTCAGGTGTGGCAGGACTGCAAACGGTTCCCAAAAAGCAGGAAGTCTGATCATCCAATCAGCAAGAAGGAGCAGAGTGGTGTGGTGACCAGATTCTAGCAGACTGTCAGCCCGATCTTGCCCTTTTGTCTTAGCCGGTCTTAGCCTTGGTCTTAATTATTCCTCTGTTGGCCACTAGTGGCTCTCTCCAAGCTCTATACACTGTCAGTATAGAAGGTGTGGCTCCAGCCAGATGTGAGGGTGCATTTTTTTTCATTGAACCTGACACATGCTCACGCCTGTGACAAGTGAGCAGCTGCTTTAGGATCACAGGCAAAAGAGAACTGTAGCAGCAGCTTCAGTTTGAAAAAAAAAACTGTAATAATAGAAATCTATTTGGTGAAAGTCTATTTACTTGACAGACTTGATCAACTTTGTCTAAAAATGAGGCCAACATTTTTTTAACGCGTTGACACAAAAATGGTTTAAAAAATACATGATGGCCTTTTTGGCCTTTCCATAGCATTCACACTGACCCATGTTCACTCTCACATCGGATTATCTTTTTTATTAAGTCAACAAGCTTTATGTACTGTTTAACAAGTTTATTTTCACTTTGAAATCTGTTGTTTATGTAAAAGTCGATCACTGCCCTCTAGTGGAGGCGCTTGGTATAAGTTTAGTATTTGCTTCATTCCCTTTCACACATGGCCAGGGCAGCTCACGGTGCAAACAGTCAAATTATCCCGTTCTCAGCCTTGGGGTATCTTTGTCCGTAAGTTGATCACTGTATTGTTTTGTAAAAGTGTTTTATTTGCATAAATAAGTCTAAAGGTAAAATTTGAGTAGTAAGTCAGTGCTTGTGAAAAACGTTAGCTTCAGTTAGCTTCATTTAGCTTGTTACAACGCATTAGCTTGTATTTTTCACATGTAGCTTCACATTCAAACGTTTTATTTTGCTGTATCAAACATGTATTTTTGTTGTGAAATGTATGAAAGGTACATGTAACAGTAAAATTATAAGTTGGTCATAATTGTGTAACAAGGTACAAGTTCATACAGACGTTTTACTTGTGTACTTAGCTTAGTCTACATGTGTACACGTTATTAATACACGTTTCTTGTGTGTGTTCTGTTTCAGTTTTACAAACATGCCAAAAAATACAAAATGCCAAAAATGTTAACAAAGAGACAAGATGTGGAGAAAATGCCAGTAAAACAAGTTTCTTCTACATTGGTCGTCGACTCTCTTTTTGGTTGTTCGCTGTCTGTCTAGCCCTGGTAGAGAGACGCCATAGTGAGGACAGAACAGTAAAAGGACACTTACACAGCGGGCTAAGACAAGATTAACTGGCATCAGCACACCGTGAAGCAACAAGATGCAGCAAGACAAGACGGACCAACCACAAGAACTGTATGAGACTAGGTCACGAGTCTCTGGCTCAAGATCAAGTAGGTCCTCAGCTAGTTCCGCTGCCACCAAAGCCAAAGCTAGAGCTGAAGCAGCTTTAATAGAAGCAAAGTATGCTGCCAAAGAAGCTCAAGTAATGAAAGAAAAGGCAAGAATAGAAGCAGAAGCAGCACAGCGTAAAGCAGAGTTAGAGGCTAATCTGTATGTGCTGAAAACAGAGAAGACCGCCACAGCAGCCTCAGCAGAAGCAGCAGTCTACGAGGCCGCAGCAGCGATGGAGAACGATCCTCTCAACGACTTGGGTCAGATCCCTCCACAGGACACAGCTCAACGCACTAACGAGTATGTGCAAGCACACTACGCTCCGGACCCGCAGCAGGAAGCTCCAGTCCTACAGCAGCCGCCTGTCACATCCTCCAACGCACAACGAGCGCCGTCACCACCTCCACCACCGCTATCGTCGTCATCACTGTCATCAAACCAAGTTCAGTGGTACCCGCTTCCTAACAGGGTAACAAGTTTGTCCAAGCCTTTCATTAAAAACGAGGTAATGTGTGACACTCAAAACAAAGCTCAAACACATAATCCTCACACGTCCAGTCCTAGAGACTATGCTTGTGAAGCAACACCAGTGACTGATATCACAAAATATCTAGTTAGGAGAGAAATGGTGAGCTCTGGACTATTAAAATTTGATGACTGTCCAGAAAACTATTGGGCCTGGAAAACGTCTTTCCAGGAAGTTACCAGAGAGCTCAGTCTGACAGCTAGAGAGGAGCTGGACTTGCTGATAAAGTGGCTTGGTCCAGAGTCATCCCCACAAGCTTTGCGACTCGGGTCAGCTAATGTTCATAATGCCACTGCAGGTGTTGCCATGGTTTGGCAAAGACTAGATGAGACTTACGGCTCACCTGAAATCATTGAACATGCCCTTTTGTCAAAACTAGAGAACTTTCCCAAAATCTCTAACAAAGACAATAAGCGTCTCAGAGAGTTAGGAGACATTTTAATGGAAATACAGTCTGCTAAGTCAGGAGGACATTTGCCTGGTTTAGCTTGTCTTGATACAGCCAGAGGGCTTAACCCTATTGTAGAAAAGCTTCCTTATGGACTGCAGGAACGCTGGATCACACATGGCTCTTGGTACAAACAAGAACATAATGTTCCTTTTCCACCTTTCTGTTACTTTGTTAGCTTCATTTCCAGTCAAGCGAAAACTAGAAATGATCCAAGTTTTGCTTTTTCCTCATCCTGTCCTACAACAAATATAAAACAGGACAAATCTTTAAGACAATATAATAACCACAAAACAGTGTCAGTAAGAAAGACTGAGGTTACAACTACACCTCCAGCACACAACAATAGCGACAAAGAAAGTAAATCTGACGAGCCATCAGATCGTTGTCCAATGCACAACAAGCCACATCCCCTAGCAAAATGTCGTGGATTTAGGAGTAAACACTTAGATGAAAGGAAAACTTATCTAAAAGAAAACTCCATCTGTTTTCGCTGTTGTGCATCCACTAAACACTTAGCTAAAGACTGTAAACTTGTTGTCAAATGCAAAGAGTGCAACAGTGATAGACACATCAGTGCTCTCCATCCTGGCCCAGCTCCTTGGTCAACAGCAGCACAAGCAACGGAACAAGAGCATGGCGGGGAGCCCGATAGCAACACAACTGAGGTCACTTTCAAATGCACTGAAATATGTGACAAAACACAAGGACTCAGATCGTGCTCAAAAATCTCTTTGGTGAACGTGTACCCAGCTAACTGCCCAGACAGAGCCCACAAAATGTATGTGGTCTTAGATGACCAAAGTAATCGTTCTTTGGCAAAATCAGACTTCTTTGAGTTGTTTGATGTTAATGTAGTCCCATCTACTTACACTTTAAAAACCTGTGCAGGCACCAGTGAAGCTACGGGTAGGAAGGCTCACAACTTTGTTGTCGCATCACTTGACGGGCAAACTCAGGTTACGCTTCCTCCTCTTTTAGAGTGTAACACAATGCCAGATGATCGTAGTGAAATCCCAACGCCTGACATTGTACAACATTTTCCTCACTTAGCACCAATAGCAGGTAAAATACCACCACTAGAGCCAGACACACCAATCCTCCTCTTATTGGGGCGAGACGTTCTCAGTGTACACAAAGTGCGTGAGCAGTACAATGGCCCGCACAACACACCTCTCCCCAAACCACAAGCTATTGCTTACAGTGAAGTTGAAACACCTCTCAAACAAACAGACTGTCTCGGGCTGAATGTGTTTCAGATAACTCCTGAGGATAACAAACCAGCCATGTCTATTGAAGACAAAATGTTCCTTGAGCTCATGGACAAGGAAGTCTATATGGACAATGACAACCACTGGGTGGCGCCTTTGCCCTTTCGTAACCCACGCCCCCTCCTTCCGAACAACAGAGAGCAGGCTCTGAAACGCCTTGCGGTTCTAAAACGGACATTAGACAAAAAACCAGACATGAAAAAACAGTTTGTAGAGTTCATGGATAAAATCTTTGAAAATGACCAAGCTGAAATCGCTCCAGAGCTACAACCAGATGAGGAGTGTTGGTGCTTACCGATGTTTGGAGTGTGCCATCCCCAGGGGCCGGACGGGGTCCGCGCTGTGTTTGATTCGGGCGCCCAGTTTGACGGCGTTTCGCTGAACGAGACACTCATTGGAGGTCCTGACTTAAACAATACACTGCTTGGTGTTCTGTTGCGCTTTAGAAGAGAGAAGGTAGCAGTTACTGTTGATGTAGAACAGATGTTTTACTGTTTCCGAGTCAAAGAAAGCCACAGAAACTATCTCAGGTTCCTATGGTTCAAAGACAATGATCTGAACAAAGAAATAACAGAGTACCGCATGAAAGTACCAGTCTTTGGGAACAGTCCGTCTCCAGCTATTGCTATCTATGGACTGAGAAAAGCAGCTGAGTTAGGACAAGAGGAGCATGGCTCAAGCGCAAAAGAGTTTGTCTTTCGCAATTTCTATGTAGATGATGGACTGACTTCTGTGTCCAGTGAAAGCGAAGCTATTGAACTATTAACAAGTGCAAGAAACATGCTGGCTGAATCAAACATACGGCTTCACAAAATCGCCTCAAATGCTAGTCAAGTCATGAATGCGTTTCCACAAGAGGAGCGAGCCACAGATCTTAAGGACTTAGATTTGGATGTAGACCCTCTGCCTCTCCAGCGCAGTCTTGGGGTGAGTTGGAACTTGGAAAATGACTCTTTTACATTCCGTGTAGGAAAGGACATTAAGCCGTTCACCCGCAGAGGCATCCTATCTGTCGTAAACAGTCTCTATGACCCCCTTGGGTTTGCTGCCCCAGTGACAATTCAGGGCAAAGCACTGTACAGGGAACTAACTCTAGAGCAACAGGACTGGGACGAACCTTTACCAGCTCACAGGGAGACAGAGTGGACAAAATGGACTGACTGACTCACTCTCTGTTCTCGAAAGTCTTCAAATCCACAGGCCCTTTGTACCCGTCTCATTGTCACACACTCAAACCAGAGAACTATGCATCTTCTCTGATGCTTCAACAATGGCAATAGCACCTGTCGCTTATCTCAGGGTAGTTGACACAAGTGGTCAGTGTCACGTCGGGTTTATGATAGGAAAATCTAAACTAGCACCATCTTCTGCCCACACAGTTCCGCGCTTGGAATTGTGTGCCGCTGTTCTAGCAGTTGAACTTGCTCAGATAATCATTGATGAAAGTGACATTGAGTTTCAGACAGTCAACTTTTACACTGACAGCAAAATAGTTCTTGGGTACATTCACAACAGTTCCCGCAGATTCTATGTGTATGTGGCAAACAGAGTCGCTCAGATCCGCAAGTTATCCAGACCAGATCAATGGCATCATGTAGCCACAGACCAAAACCCAGCAGACCATGGGACCAGGCTCATTCTCGCATCTCAACTGCAACACACAACCTGGCTCACTGGTCCACAGTTTCTGTCAACAAATACAGAGCAGTGCAACAAAACTGAAAACTTTGATCTTGTGGACCCCTCAGCAGACAGAGAAATACGTCCTCAAGTAGTCACCTTAGCAACAAACGAAAACAAACTCGGCTCTCACAGATTTGAACGTTTCTCAACTTGGAAATCTTTAGTTAGAGGAATGCAAGCTATTATTCGCATCGCAAGATTGCACTCTGAGGCCGCACGAACAGACAAACGTGACAAGTTAAACAACTAACAGTCTCAAGAAAAAACAGTCATTATCAAATGTGTGCAACAAGAAATATATGGAGAGGAAATCAACAGACTTTCTCAGGGAAAACAGATATCCTCACATAGCCCCTTCAAAAGCTTGACCCTTTTATTGACAGTGAAGGTTTATTAAGGGTGGGGGGACGTCTGCAAGCAGCAGATTTTTCTGACTTAGAAAAACACCCTTTGATAATCCCAAGTTCCCATCATGTAGCAGTTCTCTTAGTCAGACACTATCACCAACAAGTTGCTCATCAGGGACGTCAGTTTACTGAAGGCGCTTTGCGCACTGCTGGACTTTGGGTTGTAGGAGCTAAGAAACTGATTTCCAGCGTAATCTATAAATGTGTTAGCTGTAGGAAACTCAGAGGCCGCTTAGAGGAACAAAAAATGGCCACTTTACCCGTAGATAGACTTACCATTGATCCGCCATTTACATACGTAGGTCTAGATGTTTTTGGACCTTGGAATGTCACATCCCGCCGCACAAGGTCAAACAGTGCTGAGAGCAAAAGATGGGCTGTAATGTTTACATGTCTTTGTACTAGGGCAGTGCACATTGAAGTTGTCGAGTCAATGTCTACCTCCAGTTTCATAAACGCACTGCGCCGTTTTCTTTCCGTCAGAGGACCAATCAAACACCTCAGATCCGACCAGGGTACGAATTTTATCAGAGCCTGTAAGGAATTGCAAATCAACTCTGAGGATCCGGAAATCAAGGACTTTTTACAGGACCAAACCTGCACATGGACTTTCAATGCCCCACATTCTTCTCACATGGGAGGAGTGTGGGAGAGAATGATTGGACTAGTTCGAAACATTCTTGATGGTTTACTCTTAAAAACCTCCAACACTCGGCTCACACATGAGGTATTGGTCACACTTATGGCAGAGGTTATGGCCATAATGAACGCCAGGCCTTTGGTACCTGTGACAACTGATCCTGAAACACCAGAAATCCTTTCACCCGCAATGCTTCTCACACAAAAAGCCAGCCCAGTGTTATCTCCTCCTGGGAACTTTGAACTGAAAGACCTTTACAAAGCCCAGTGGCGACAAGTTCAGGGTCTTGCAGACTGTTTCTGGAAAAGGTGGAGGCAGGAGTACCTCGCCACACTGCAAACAAGGAGAAAATGGACTGTAGAAAAAACAAATGTGAAAGAGGGTGATATTGTTTTGTTGAAAGACACTCAAGTCAAACGCAATGAATGGCCAGTTGGTATGGTAGTTAAGGCTATTCCCAGTGATGACAAAAAGTGAGAAAACTAGAAGTTAAGATAGTGAAGCAAGATTCTGTTAAGACATATCTGAGACCTGTTACTGATGTAATACTGCTTTTGTCTGAAAATGTTAAAGGTTAAATAGTGGTACATTCATTAATATACCAGACGGGGAGTGTACTGTTTAACAAGTTTATTTTCACTTTGAAATTTGTTGTTTATGTAAAAGTCGATCACTGCCCTCTAGTGGAGGCGCTTGGTATAAGTTTAGTATTTGCTTCATTTCCTTTCACACATGGCCAGGGCAGCTCACGGTGCAAACAGTCAAATTATCCCGTTCTCAGCCTTGGGGTATCTTTGTCCGTAAGTTGATCACTGTATTGTTTTGTAAAAGTGTTTTATTTGCATAAATAAGTCTAAAGGTAAAATTTGAGTAGTAAGTCAGTGCTTGTGAAAAACGTTAGCTTCAGTTAGCTTCATTTAGCTTGTTACAACGCATTAGCTTGTATTTTTCACATGTAGCTTCACATTCAAACGTTTTATTTTGCTGTATCAAACATGTATTTTTGTTGTGAAATGTATGAAAGGTACATGTAACAGTAAAATTATAAGTTGGTCATAATTGTGTAACAAGGTTAGTTAGTTCATACAGACGTTTTACTTGTGTACTTAGCTTAGTCTACATGTGTACACGTTATTAATACACGTTTCTTGTGTGTGTTCTGTTTCAGTTTTACAAACATGCCAAAAAATACAAAATGCCAAAAATGTTAACAAAGAGACAAGATGTGGAGAAAATGCCAGTAAAACAAGTTTCTTCTACATTGGTCGTCGACTCTCTTTTTGGTTGTTCGCTGTCTGTCTAGCCCTGGTAGAGAGACGCCATAGTGAGGACAGAACACTTTATGTAAAAGAAAAGACACATTTTTAGACACAGTTGTTAAAGTCTGTCAAGTACATTGCAGCTAAAAAAATCTTGTTTAGCTGCATTTTCCTTTTTCTTTGTGAATAGTAATTTAGCCTGAAAACCTCTGAGTTTGTCTTGTGAGGGCAGTTTGGGTCAACTATTTGGTCAGAACATTGAGACACTCATTAGTTTCAAGAAAGGAGGGCTTTTGATTCGACTAATTGATTGATAGCACCATGTCTTAAGTCGACCAAAATGTCTTTAGTTAAGCACAACCTCAACTTTCTGAATATCGTAATCAAGATGTGCCAAAAATGTATCGATAAGGGAAAAAAAAACGCTAATAAATAATAACCAAAATAAATAAATAACAGCTTACTTTGGTAGTATTTCTAAAGATACCGATCTTGAGAGAGTTTGTTGACCAACAGAAGTAAATATATTCCTATTGATGGTGAACATTTTCCACTTTTCCATCCACGTCTCCTCGGGCCGACCTTGCCCACATGATTGCAGAGAAAACCGTATGTTCTCAGACTTCAGTGTCAGTCGTTCTCTTTCCCGTCAAGGCCGCTCCGTCTGGCCTCGATGACATGTTGTTGGGAAGTATTTCGTAAACGGCTCGCGGGACCGGGCAAAAGTCTGTGAAGGCTGAACGTTATGTGCTTCAATTCAGCCCAAACCTTGCAACTTTCCAAATCTGCATTGTAAATATCAGCGTATAGCCGAGTTTGAGAATGAATGGGCTTTTTTATTGCGTTACAAGTCGTGCTCAAGTCTTGGGAAATGCTTTAATGGATTTAGATTTTATTAATGTTTTTCGGAGCGTGAATGTCTCCGAGCAGTCTGTAGTTAGAATTAGAATAAGCACAAGAGGAAATCACTTTTGTGTTTGGCATTATTGCTCCGCAAAAGGTAGATTCTTGGCAAGTTTAAAGAATATATTATCATTATTTGAGCAGATTTGTCTTGGCTAGGAAAATGATCTACCAATGAAACAAGACTATGTGTGCTTAGATAAACTTAGTATAAAAACATCTTATGCTGCGTTCCAGGCAACTGGGAACTGGGACATTTCTCACTTGAAAAATACCAGTTCCCACTTCAGAGCGTTCCAACATAATCAACTCGTATGTAAACATTATGGCTAATGCTAACCTTTAGGCTAAACAAAAGTAACGGTAAATAACCTGTAATCAATGTTTACATTGTTTTTGCATCAGTTAAACCCCTCAAATAAATTTATTGTGGTTATTGTTGAACTCGTATGTGAAGTGGGGCTTCCTCGACCAGGTCCCAGTTCACAAGTGGGATTAACCAGTTCGAGTGGCGTTCCAGCGCATTTTTACAAGTGGGAAGTGGACATTTACCAGTTCCCAGTTGCCTGGAACGCACCATTATAAGAGAAACAATGACTTTTTGCACAGTAAGAAAATAAATGTCATGTCACTTAAATCAAGAAAAATATATTTTGTTCCATTGTTATTATACATTTAAATATTTGTAAATCATTTTACTAGGCAAGTCAGATTTACTCAAATAAAGATATTTTTTTAATTCTTAATAATCAAGAAATTACTGTAGAATTTGTGCAGTCAGAAAAACCTAAAAAGTTATAAAAACTTAGAATCAAAATCCGCCCTCCCTGGAATGTTTACAATTGTAATGGTTTTGGAAAAGCTTTGGAAAATCTGACAATACTTTGGGTTTCAGAATGAACCCAGTAAAGTTCTAGTTTAGATTCTATTGCTGTCTAATCATTTCTTTCTAATCTAAATGAAAACTCAAAAAATAATCAAAAACTAATGATTGCAAAAATGTTTTTTTTTTTTTTTTTTTTTTTTTTTACTGTAATTTTGAACAACTCTGTCATCATAATTTAAATAAATTATTTTTATGTGTTTATTTATTTTTCTAAATTTTGTTTGCAATGTAAAAATCAACCTTTATGCAACTGGCCACTTGCCAATGGAACTAAATACAAACAACACTAGGGGTGTCAAATTAGTGCATTAATTGAGATTAATTGAGTTAATTTTTTTAATCGCATTAATCTATTTTGAAATCTTTAACTTCATTGTTTCCATGTGTGAGTTACAAAGTGACATAAGAGTTGTTCAACTTGACAACAAAAGACCTCCTAAAGTTTTCATTTTTTGCAATATATTAATATTTCCATCTGCAACAACAATGGAATTAATTAAATCGGACACAAACAAAACAAAAACACTTAAGTTGAGTGTTTTTTTCAGCAATTTTTAAGTTAGATCAAAAATAGATTAATTAGATTAATTAATTACAGATCATAATTCATTAATCTCTTCATTTTTTAATCGCTTGACAGCACTAACAACAACCAAACTATTTTTTTTTTTTATTTAGACTTATTGCGTTCCTTCTAAACCTTCTTATAAAAGTTGATTGAAACATAAAGCTATATAATAGTTGGGAATAAATGAGGAGAAGCTATTGACCCTATTTGTCCCGCCACTTGGCTTGGAAATGCATTTCCTGTTCAGCTCTGTTAAGGTAGCTAACGGTTTGGTTGTCTGTCTTGTGGGGCAATTTTAATTCAATATAATGACAGTTAAAATAAACCCATCGACTGAAATCTACAGGCTAAATGCAGCTAAACAGGAAGTGCATGTCCTAGAAAAGTAGGCGGGACAAAATAGGGTCAATAGAAGACATAGAAAACCTTCAGTTAAAGGTATGGTAGCTGATTTTTTACACTGCGGACACAATTAAGGTTTTAAATCTGAAAATTTCCTCTCTTAATTCCTTCAGCACATGGCAAATGTCAACCTGAACTCATTTTGGTTGCAATTACAGCTTAAAATTTTTTTCTTACAAAAACTAAGTTAAACTGGAGAGGACCACCCAAGGACAGCCAATGAGAGTACAGCATTCAGCTCCTGACTAGAGCTAAAATTCTTTGTGTTCAATTCAGACGCAAAGTGCTGCACTTTTTAGTAGAAAACACAAAGTTTACTAATTTCCAACTACACTGTATAAATCCTAAGGCCAAAAAGTTAAACTAACTTAAATTTTTATGTTGATTTAACTTGATAATGTGAGTCAAAGATTTAAAACTTAGAATTTTAAGTTATAAAGAGAGAATAAGAGAGAAAGAGAGAGTAAGAGGAGAGAAGAGAGAGAGGAGCGAAAGAGAGAGGGAGAGAGAGAAGGAGAGACGGAAAAGAAAGAGAGAAACAAGGGAGAAAAAGAAAGTGAGAAGAGAAAAAAAGAGAAAAAGACAGGAGAGAGAGAAAGAGAGAAACGGGAGCGAAAAAGAGAGAGAGGGAGAGAGACAAGAAAGAAAAGAGAGAGATGAGAGACAGGAGAGAAGGAGAGAGAAACAAGAGATAACAAGAGAAGAGAAAGAGAGAGGGAGAGAAAGAAGGAGAGACAGAGAGAAACAGGAAAGAAAAAGAGAGAGAGAAGAGAGAAGGAGAGAAAGAGAAAGAAACAAGAGAAAAAGAAAGGGGGAAGCGAGAGGAGAAACTGAGAGAAGAGAAAAAGAGAGGGAGAGACAGAGGGAGAGACAAAAGAGAAAGATAGAGAAACAGAAGAGAAAAAGAGAGAAACGAGAGAGAAAGAGGGAGAGAGAAGGAGTGAAAAAGACATTGGGATGAGAGAGGAGACACTGAGACAAGAAGAGTGAGAGAAAAAAGAGAGAGAGAAGAGCAAAGAAAGAAACAGTAGAGAGCCAGGGAGGAGCCAGGGAAAGGTGGGGGAGAGAGAGAAAAATGAAGAAATAGAGAGAATGTCAGACAACTCACACACATTAGTTTAATCAACATAAAACTTTAAGGCAGAAATTGAACTTACATTTTTAAGTTGAAGTGCATTTTATTTTTTACAGTGTATAAAAGTTAGTTACCCTAACTTTAAAACCTGTACAACCCCTGTATTAAAGCTGGGGTGTCTGATTTTCACACTGCAAGACAGAAAGTAGTTTGTAAAATCTATCCAGCTCTCCCAAACTCTACCTCCATGCTTATATTTGACTGTAATCAGAGCTTAAAATAATCTTTCTACAGACAGGAAAGTGAAACTGGAGTGGACCACCCAAGCTCAACCAATCATAGCGCTGCGTTTGGCTTTTTAGATTCTTGGTTATTTGATTCAGACAGAACACAGAAGTCAAACTTATACAAACAAAGTGCTGCGTATAGTTTTTGGTGGCAAAGACAAAACTTCCTAACCTACCAAAAAAAATCTAATCCCTTCCTTTAACTCTCTCAATGTCTGGCTTCCTTGAATGCAGTAAAGTCAGACATTAAAATGCTTTGCGTGTTGACATCAATTGAAGCCGGATAATGAAGCTATTAAACGCTACACTCGATCATTATTGAACCCTGTGACTGTTAAGTGTATTCATCTGGATAAACGCGTGAGAATGGACCGAGGCATTAGAGTCAAATGTAGCAAAACAACGGGGATTTGTTGATTCATTATCCGAGCGGTGTTTGGTTTTCGCACAGATGGGAGGAGGTATGGAGAATATCAATGTAGTTCACGGGCTGCCCACGAGTTATTGAGCGCAGCGCGTCTCCAAAATACATAAGTTCAAGAAGTCGGCGGTATGGACGCGGGCTTCTGACCCTGAAGAGAGCAGCCATGCCGAAAGCTTAAACACAAGTCTGATTAAGGCTGAGCAAACGGGGAGCGCTGGCGGCAGAATATTGAGAAGGTGGACGGTAAGATTAAGACTAATTAATCTTGCTTTGAGGTGCTTAGTATCAGAAAGGCCAGGGACTTTTCAGGGTAACACCTCGGACTTTAATGAAGTTTACAAGTATTATGTGAAAAATCTGCTAAAAAAGAAAAAAAAAAAACACTTCCCAGAGAGAAAACCATATTCTCACTTCACATCATAAAAACCTTACTCCAAAGTTGTGTTTACTTTCATTCTGAAATGTTTGAGTAATCCTACTTTTGACATCTGCAAAGCTCAAAATGGTTTGTTCCACCTTGTGATGTCATTGTGTGATATTTAAGGTTAACACACATTTTAACCTAACCTTATGCATCAGCTGGTTTTATTTCATGGAAACTTGACATTGCACCTCTGAGGTCTGTTCACTCAACAGTAGGCGGCTCTTTTTACTTTAACTCTTTGCTGCCTTTTGGTCATGACCTAATGCATTGAACACAAGTGTTGTCCAGGAAGTAGAACGTAAACATTTGCCAGTGACCATTGCTGTTTCTGTGAGGTAAGCTTAGAATTTGATATTTTATCTTTAATTCGTAAAGATGGGGTAGCTGATTTTCACAACACAAAAACTCGCTCCAACAAGTTTCTAACTCTCACAAATGTTTTAGTTCAGCACAAGTTAATATCCACAAACATTGTGTTTTGTTTGCAGTTAAACCTTAAAATCATATTTTTACAGACGACAAAATGAGACTGGAGGTGACCACTCAAGCACAGCCAATCAGAGAGCTGCATTTTACTCTTAAAGAGAAATATAATGCCTTTTATTTTGATTGTACACAGTGATCTGATTTTGTCACAATCTGCTGCCTATGCAATATCCTTTTTTTTTGTAGAAAAGACAAAGTTTATTATTTTGCAACAAAAAAATAACCATCTGCAGTTCTAGTATCTGGCCTATGGCCTGAGTTCACAACAAACCAGTCAATCAGTGTAGTGTATTTGTATGAAACAAAGGAGCTGATTGGTCGTCTGTTATTTAGACCAAAATCAAACTTTATTCACCTTACATTAAAATTGTTTTATTTAATTTTTTTGCTTTGCTTATTGTTTCTGCTGAAATCAGCAATGTTTTTAAAGCTTGTATGGAGGATTTTTCAAATCCAAAAACTGCTTGCTGTTTTTCAAACGATGCACATGAGGTACCTCGTTTTCTATTGGTCAACATTTTACTGGCCTCATCATGTCCACAGTTTATATATTTTTATAATTATTTTTTTGTTTAGCATAAGTACAGGGCTGTTACAAATCTATGCAACCGTTTTTGACCAAGACTGACAACAAACTATTTTTGAAAATCCTCCATTCAACATTTAAGTTCCACGTGATTTTTTTTTTTTTTTTTACACAGCAATGTTGGTTTTCATGCGGGAGACAGTACATGTCCCTGATTGGCTAATAATCTGCCATCATAGCCATGCTATATTGGAACAGCGATGGCTAATTGCTGAATGTATTCTACAGCTGTGCAAGAATGGTCGACCCAAACCCAATATGGTGGTGGTTTGAACCCTGCTAATCTATCAGTGTACAGGTTTACCAACATTAGAGTACGATAAATCAATCTCCTTACCTCTTTTTTATGGAAATTACCACTGACCTTTACAAAACTACAATTATGAGTGTTTGCAAGTGGAAGTCAATGTTCAACAGAAGAAAAGATCTTCAATACAGTAGCTGCAGCCAAGAAAGCAATAATTTATGTGTGGAAAAGACACCATTTCAATCTGTGATCTCATTGGACAAGCAAAGAGAGATGCCATTGCCTACTTTTCAGTCTTGTTATTGTTGCTTGGAAGAAAAAAAAAAACAGACTTATTTTTCAAACCCTTCACGCAACAACACTATAATCCAATACTTTTGATTCTGAGTCCAATCAGAGCACGCCCGGGTCAGCCGAATAATGATTTCCATCAACCGGACCAGTACGAACGGCTTTGATGCTCGGCCGCTGAAACAAATGAGACCGGAAACACATACACACATACACTGGCCGACATTAATGATTCAAATGAATGAGATACAGACTGGAGCAGGGGACTAATCAGGAGAATGGATAGGCAAACTCTAGTACATCGCAGTCAGCTCAATCAGCGTTCAAAGGCAGCTTAAAACGCAGGCAAGCCGAGTATTGACTGCTAAAGCGTCACCATGGCAACTCGCTTTCTGCTTATTTTTTTTTTTTCCATTTGGGGTTACTTCTTCTTTCGTTAAGGTTTTCATTGGTGCGCTTTTGTAATATTTTGGAGTTCTCTATTTTAATTTGCTACTTCAGCTCGGCTCTAAAACGGTCTTTTGTTCTTGGGGGGAAAGTAATCAGCGTTTGGAGCACTGCCAGAGCTGGAGCTGGAGAGGGAGAGGAGTGTGTTGCAACTCCGGGTCGATATTACAGGGGTTTGTGAAAAATAAAAAGTAAAAATGTTCTTTAGCAGTTGTNGAATTAAGTTTATATATAGATACGAAGAAAATTCCATAGAGGAAATAATTAAACTGATTTTTTCCGGATATTCTGATGCCTCAGAAATGTTCAAAATGAGTTTGGATGATTTAGAATATGTCAACACAGTATCACTAGATGGCGTACTTTTACCACGACACAAAAACAGCATATTTGAGCACGAGTTCACAGCTGTTTTAGTATTTATGTTACGCCGTGCATTTAGCACGATATGAAAAAGCGTAAAAATGACAGGATTTTACAGCGTTTAAAAAACACGGAGCCACGTGGGACGTTTTCTTCAGGTGAAACGGGTAAGTTTAGGCATAAAGTTACTAAAATGGGTAAGAGTAGGTCTGGGCTTGAGGCAGGTTAAGATTAGAATCAGGATTTCATTAAGATTCATAAATAAGAACACGTCTTAACAACCACCATTGAAATGAACGGGGACTGTGACGCGTACTATAATTACGCAAAACAACTGTGAACTCGTGCTAATCATACCTAATTTACATATTGTTAATGTCTTGGTAAATGTGCGCTTTCTTGTGAGATTTTGATAGATTTAGATTTTGATAACTCATCATGATTCTTGTACACTATTGTCATTGGAATAAATCAAATCAACTGTTCCCAAACCCTTCAGAAAGCTCCTACTTTACTGTGATTGTCTAAATCCAGCGGTCACTTACTCAAACTGGAAAAAGACTGACCAAAAGGAGAAGTACAGTGGGTCTTGAAAGGTCTGTCGTTGAACAGGCAGGTGCATCAGATGGAGAAATGAGAAATCACATAATGACAATTTCATCATAAAAGGTCTCAGAGATCTAAGAAGCATTCAGAACAGTGTTTTCTGAGGCTCTGATGGTAGCATCTCACAAACAGAACTCCTGCTGTGTTTTTATGAGGAAACAATGTGTGTCAAATAAAACCATAGTTACAATCAGAAGGTAATTTACGAGGCCTCACGATTAAGTCTTGTATGAATCATGCTTTTAAAAAAGTAACCCAGAAAACATCATGAGTCAAACCACTTTTAGAAAGCAGGAGGTTATTCTGAGCAGATGTGATTCACAGTGTTTGTGGATGAGGTCAGTCAAAGTCTATTCATAACATAACCACTTCTGACGTGATATTTTGAATAACACGGCTTTTTCTTTATTTGGGTGGATATTACATCAATGTCTCTGGCGGCAATGCGTGCTTTTTTAACCAAACACTCTGCAATTCGTGTAAAAAGACTGTAGAAACTGATTTGTAAGTCTGTAACATTCCTCGAACATTACTCAAGCGTGAAATACTGCAGATACTTGATATAAATACATGCACAATAAAAACTATCGATTGAGCAGATCGGTGCAAACAGTCAAATTATCCCGTTCTCAGCCTTGGGGTATCTTTGTCCGTAAGTTGATCACTGTATTGTTTTGTAAAAGTGTTTTATTTGCATAAATAAGTCTAAAGGTAAAATTTGAGTAGTAAGTCAGTGCTTGTGAAAACGTTAGCTTCAGTTAGCTTCATTTAGCTTGTTACAACGCATTAGCTTGTATTTTTCACATGTAGCTTCACATTCAAACGTTTTATTTTGCTGTATCAAACATGTATTTTGTTGTGAAATGTATGAAAGGTACATGTAACAGTAAAATTATAAGTTGGTCATAATTGTGTAACAAGGTTAGTTAGTTCATACAGACGTTTTACTTGTGTACTTAGCTTAGTCTACATGTGTACACGTTATTAATACACGTTTCTTGTGTGTGTTCTGTTTCAGTTTTACAAACATGCCAAAAAATACAAAATGCCAAAAATGTTAACAAAGAGACAAGATGTGGAGAAAATGCCAGTAAAACAAGTTTCTTCTACATTGGTCGTCGACTCTCTTTTTGGTTGTTCGCTGTCTGTCTAGCCCTGGTAGAGAGACGCCATAGTGAGGACAGAACACTTTATGTAAAAGAAAAGACACATTTTAGACACAGTTGTTAAAGTCTGTCAAGTACATTGCAGCTAAAAAAATCTTGTTTAGCTGCATTTTCCTTTTTCTTTGTGAATAGTAATTTAGCCTGAAAACCTCTGAGTTTGTCTTGTGAGGGCAGTTTGGGTCAACTATTTGGTCAGAACATTGAGACACTCATTAGTTTCAAGAAAGGAGGGCTTTTGATTCGACTAATTGATTGATAGCACCATGTCTTAAGTCGACCAAAATGTCTTTAGTTAAGCACAACCTCAACTTTCTGAATATCGTAATCAAGATGTGCCAAAAATGTATCGATAAGGAAAAAAAAACGCTAATAAATAATAACCAAAATAAATAAATAACAGCTTACTTGGTAGTATTTCTAAAGATACCGATCTTGAGAGAGTTTGTTGACCAACAGAAGTAAATATATTCCTATTGATGGTGAACATTTTCCACTTTTCCATCCACGTCTCCTCGGGCCGACCTTGCCCACATGATTGCAGAGAAAACCGTATGTTCTCAGACTTCAGTGTCAGTCGTTCTCTTTCCCGTCAAGGCCGCTCCGTCTGGCCTCGATGACATGTTGTTGGGAAGTATTTCGTAAACGGCTCGCGGGACCGGGCAAAAGTCTGTGAAGGCTGAACGTCGTGTGCTTCAATTCAGCCCAAACCTTGCAACTTTCCAAATCTGCATTGTAAATATCAGCGTATAGCCGAGTTTGAGAATGAATGGGCTTTTTTATTGCGTTACAAGTCGTGCTCAAGTCTTGGGAAATGCTTTAATGGATTTAGATTTTATTAATGTTTTTCGGAGCGTGAATGTCTCCGAGCAGTCTGTAGTTAGAATTAGAATAAGCACAAGAGGAAATCACTTTTGTGTTTGGCATTATTGCTCCGTAAAAGGTAGATTCTTGGCAAGTTTAAAGAATATATTATCATTATTTGAGCAGATTTGTCTTGGCTAGGAAAATGATCTACCAATGAAACAAGACTAAACTTAGTATAAAAACATCTTATGCTGCGTTCCAGGCAACTGGGAACTGGGACATTTCTCACTTGAAAAATACCAGTTCCCACTTCAGAGCGTTCCAACGTAATCAACTCGTATGTAAACATTATGGCTAATGCTAACCTTTAGGCTAAACAAAGTAACGGTAAATAACCTGTAATCAATGTTTACATTGTTTTTGCGTCAGTTAAACCCCTCAAATAAATTTATTGTGGTTATTGTTGAACTCGTATGTGAAGTGGGGCTTCCTTGACCAGGTCCCAGTTCACAAGTGGGATTAACCAGTTCGAGTGGCGTTCCAGCGCATTTTTACAAGTGGGAAGTGGGACATTTACCAGTTCCCAGTTGCCTGGAACGCACCATTATAAGAGAAACAATGACTTTTTGCACAGTAAGAAAATAAATGTCATGTCACTTAAATCAAGAAAAAATATATTTTGTTCCATTGTTATTATACATTTAATATTTGTAAATCATTTTACTAGGCAAGTCAGATTTACTCAAATAAAGATATTTTTTTAATTCTTAATAATCAAGAAATTACTGTAGAATTTGTGCAGTCAGAAAAACCTAAAAAGTTATAAAAACTTAGAATCAAAATCCGCCCTCCCTGGAATGTTTTACAATTGTAATGGTTTTGGAAAAGCTTTGGAAAATCTGACAATACTTTGGGTTTCAGAATGAACCCAGTAAAGTTCTAGTTTAGATTCTATTGCTGTCTAATCATTTCTTTCTAATCTAAATGAAAACTCAAAAAATAATCAAAAACTAATGATTGCAAAAATGTTTTTTTTTTTTTTTTGTTTTTTTTTAACTGTAATTTTGAACAACTCTGTCATCATAATTTAAATAATTATTTTTATGTGTTTATTTATTTTTCTACATTTTGTTTGCAATGTAAAAATCAACCTTTATGCAACTGGCCACTTGCCAATGGAACTAATACAAACAACAACTAGGGGTGTCAAATTAGTGCATTAATTGAGATTAATTAATTACAGACATATTAATCGAGTTAATTTTTTTAATCGCATTAATCTATTTTGAAATCTTTAACTTCATTGTTTCCATGTGTGAGTTACAAAGTGACATAAGAGTTGTTCAACTTGACAACAAAAGACCTCCTAAAGTTTTCATTTTTTGCAATATATTAATATTTCCATCTGCAACAACAATGGAATTAATTAAATCGGACACAAACAAAACAAAAACACTTAAGTTGAGTGTTTTTTTTCAGCAATTTTTAAGTTAGATCAAAAATAGATTAATTAGATTAATTAATTACAGATCATAATTCATTAATCTCTTCATTTTTTTAATCGCTTGACAGCACTAACAAACCAAACTATTTTTTTTTTTTTTATTTAGACTTATTGCGTTCCTTCTAAACCTTCTTATAAAAGTTGATTGAAACATAAAGCTATATAATAGTTGGGAATAAATGAGGAGAAGCTATTGACCCTATTTTGTCCCGCCCACTTGGCTTGGAAATGCATTTCCTGTTCAGCTCTGTTAAGGTAGCTAACGTGTTTGGTTGTCTGTCTTGTGGGGCAATTTTAATTAAATATAATGACAGTTAAAATAAACCCATCGACTGAAATCTACAGGCTAAATGCAGCTAAACAGGAAGTGCATGTCCTAGAAAAGTAGGCGGGACAAAATAGGGTCAATAGAAGACATAGAAAACCTTCAGTTAAAGGTATGGTAGCTGATTTTTTACACTGCGGACACAATTAAGGTTTTAAATCTGAAAATTTCCTCTCTTAATTCCTTCAGCACATGGCAAATGTCAACCTGAACTCATTTTTGGTTGCAATTACAGCTTAAAATTTTTTTCTTACAAAAACTAAGTTAAACTGGAGAGGACCACCCAAGGACAGCCAATGAGAGTACAGCATTCAGCTCCTGACTAGAGCTAAAATTCTTTGTGTTCAATTCAGACGCAAAGTGCTGCACTTTTTAGTGGAAAACACAAAGTTTACTAATTTCCAACTACACTGTAAAAAATCCTAAGGCCAAAAAGTTAAACTAACTTAAATTTTTATGTTGATTTAACTTGATAATGTGAGTCTAAGATTTAAAACTTAGAATTTTAAGTTATAAAGAGAGAATAAGAGAGAAAGAGAGAGTAAGAGGAGAGAAGAGAGAGAGGAGCGAAAGAGAGAGGGAGAGAGAGAAGGAGAGACGGAAAGAAAGAGAGAAACAAGGGAGAAAAAGAAAGTGAGAAGAGAAAAAAGAGAAAAAGACAGGAGAGAGAGAAAGAGAGAAACGGGAGAGAAAAAGAGAGAGAGGGAGAGAGACAAGAAAGAAAGAGAGAGATGAGAGACAGGAGAGAAGGAGAGAGAAACAAGAGATAACAAGAGAAGAGAAAGAGAGAGGGAGAGAAAGAAGGAGAGACAGAGAGAAACAGGAAAGAAAAAGAGAGAGAGAAGAGAGAAGGAGAGAAAGAGAAAGAAACAAGAGAAAAAGAAAGGGGGAAGCGAGAGGAGAAACTGAGAGAAGAGAAAGAGAGAGGGAGAGACAGAGGGAGAGACAAAAGAGAAAGATAGAGAAACAGAAGAGAAAAAGAGAGAGACGAGAGAGAAAGAGGGAGAGAGAAGGAGTGAAAAAGACATTGGGAAGAGAGAGGAGACACTGAGACAAGAAGAGTGAGAGAAAAAAAGAGAGAGAGAAGAGCAAAGAAAGAAACAGTAGAGAGCCAGGGAGAGAGCGAAAGGTGGGGGAGAGAGAGAAAAATGAAGAAATAGAGAGAATGTCAGACACTCACACACATTAGTTTAATCAACATAAAACTTTAAGGCAGAAATTGAACTTACATTTTTAAGTTGAAGTGCATTTTATTTTTACAGTGTATAAAAGTAGTTACCCTAACTTTAAAACCTGTACAACCCCTGTATTAAAGCTGGGTTTTCACACTGCAAGACAGAAAGTAGTTTGTAAAATCTATCCAGCTCTCCCAAACTCTACCTCCATGCTTCATTTTGACTGTAATCATCAATAATCTTTCTACGGACAAGAAAGTGAAACTGGAGTGTACCACCCAAGCACAGCCAATCAGAGCGATGTGTTTGGCTTTTTAGATACTTGGTTATTTGATTCAGACAGAACACAGAAGTCAAACTTACAAACAAAGTGCTGCATAAAGTTTTTGGTGGCAAAGACAAACTTCTTATACAAAAAAAAAAATCGGATCCCTTCCTTTAACTCTCTCAATGTCTGGCTTCCTTGAATGCAGTAAAGTCAGACATTAAAATGCTTTGCGTGTTGACATCAATTGAAGCCGGATAATGAAGCTATTAAAACGCTACACTCGATCATTATTGAACCCTGTGACTGTTAAGTGTATTCATCTGGATAAACGCGTGAGAATGGACCGAGGCATTAGAGTCAAATGTAGCAAAACAACGGGGATTTGTTGATTCATTATCCGAGCGGTGTTTGGTTTTTGCACAGATGGGAGGAGGTATGGAGAATATCAATGTAGTTCACGGGCTGCCCACGAGTTATTGAGCGCAGCGCGTCTCCAAAATACATAAGTTCAAGAAGTCGGCGGTATGGACGCGGGCTTCTGACCCTGAAGAGAGCAGCGATGCCGAAAGCTTCAACACAAGTCTGATTAAGGCTGAGCAAACGGGAGCGCTGGCGGCAGAATATTGAGAAGGTGGACGGTAAGATTAAGACTAATTAATCTTGCTTTGAGGTGCTTAGTATCAGAAAGGCCAGGGACTTTTCAGGGTAACACCTTGGACTTTAATGAAGTTTACAAGTATTATGTGAAAAATCTGCTAAAAAAAAAAAAAAAAAAAAACTTCCAGAGAGAAAACCCATATACTCACTTCACATCATAAAAACCTTACTCAAAGTTGTGTTTACTTTCATTCTGAAATGATAGAGTAATCCAACTTTCTCTATCTGCAAAGCTCAAAACACTTTGTTTTACCTTGTGATGTCATTGTGTGATAGTATTTAAGGTTAACACACATTTTAACCTAACCTTATGCATCAGCTGGATTTATTTTTCACTCAACAGTAAGTGGGTCATTTTTATGGTCAGGAGTTGCTCAAGCTGCCATTGGAGCCTCTGTCTTTAGTTTGTTTGTTTTTTTCCCAGGGCTTCTGTGAGCCAATCAGAACGTTTGCAACAACGGTAGCACCGTGTTTGTGAAGTTCTCATGCTCCTATGCTCAAAAGTCACTTGGGTGTGATCTGGTTGTTTTAATTAATTTAACTGACCTTTATTTAACCAGGGAAGTCCCACTGAGATTCAGAATCTCTTTTGCAGGGGAGCCCTGGGGTAAAGGGTCAGGGGAGGCATTAATGGACATGTTTTTAGTTGTAGGAGGAAACCGGAGTACCCAGAGGAAACCTACGCAGACACGGGGAGAACATGCAAATTCCACATAGAAAGGCGGCCCGGGTTAGGGCTATGAGGCCAGAGCGCTAACCGCTGAGCCACCGTGTCGCCTGTGATTGATGTAACTGACTAACTGTCATTATCTTGAGGATGTCACCATATGTTGACACTGTGAAGATAACATTAAATCTACAACTCATGAGCCTGCGTTTCAGATCAACTTCACAATGAGTCAGATTAGTTTATTTGTGTGATGCACATGAAACAAAGGAGCTGATTGGTCGTGTGTCATTTTGACCAAAATCGAACTTCCTTCACCTCACATTAAAATTATTTGTATTTTATTTGTTTATTTATTTTTGTAAGACTCATGTAAAATCTCATACTTTCTACACTCATAACCCTAACATTGGTGACCTGTCTCTGCTCCTAAATTTATTCACAGTTAAACATTGTGTTTTCACAAACGTTAAGCTCATATGTAACCTAAAATAAGCACATTTAAAAAGTAAATGATTAATATAGCATATTCTGTGTTGTTTGTTCCCGAAGGTGTTGCCGTAGTCAAACACTAACGTTGATGTGCCTGCGCAGACATGCGCACATCAACTATTGACTCCAATTTGGCACTGACTCCGATTGGGGAGTTACAAACCCTGCTAATCCATCAGGTTTACTAACATTAGAGTACGATAAAAACGATAAAAATTACCACTGACCTTTACAAAGCCACAATATTATGAGTGTTTGCAAGTGGAAGTCAATGTTCAACAGAAGAAAAGATCTTCAATACAGTATCTACAGCCAAGAAAGCAATCATTTATGTGAGGAAAAGACACAATTTCAATCTGTGATCTCATTGGACAAGCAAAGAGAGATGCCATTGCCTACTTTTCAGTCTTGTTATTGTTGCTTGGAAGAAAAAAAAAAAAAACAGACTTATTTTTCAAACCCTTCACGCAACAACACAATAATCCAATACTTTTGATTCTGAGTCCAATCAGAGCACGCCCGGGTCAGCCGAATAATGATTTCCATCAACCGGACCAGTACGAACGGCTTTGATGCTCGGCCGCTGAAACAAATGAGACCGGAAACACATACACACATACACTGGCCGACATTAATGATTCAAATGAATGAGATACAGACTGGAGCAGGGGACTAATCAGGAGAATGGATAGGCAAACTCTAGTACATCGCAGTCAGCTCAATCAGCGTTCAAAGGCAGCTTAAAACGCAGGCAAGCCGAGTATTGACTGCTAAAGCGTCACCATGGCAACTCGCTTTCTGCTTATTTTTTTTTTTCCATTTGGGGTTACTTCTTCTTTCGTTAAGGTTTTCATTGGTGCGCTTTTGTAATATTTTGGAGTTCTCTATTTTAATTTGCTACTTCAGCTCGGCTCTAAAACGGTCTTTTGTTCTTCGGGGGAAAGTAATCAGCGTTTGAGCACTGGCAGAGCTGGAACTGGAGAGAGGAGAGGAGTGTGTTGCAACTCCGGGTCGATATTACAGGGGTTTGTGAAAAATAAAAAGTAAAAATGTTCTTTAGCAGTTGTATAAGATTCACTCTGGCTGGATAATAAATACATTACACATTTCAAAAGTGTAATGTATTAGTACTGTACTAAAAGTGCCTATGACTGGTTGTACTCATTTCACTAAAACAAAGCTAATTATTTTCATTATAATTAGGATTTTGATAAATATTTTACAGATTTCATTGCCTTCACCATCTTTTAGGATTAATAAGTCCTGTTCATACTGTACATATACATGTTTTGAGTGACACGGTGGCGCAGCGGTTAGTGCTCTGGCCTCGTAGTAAGAAGGTCCTGGGTTTGACTCCTTTCTATACTGTTAAAAATCCTAAGGCCAAAAAGTTAAACTGACTTAAATCAAAGATTTACAACTTAAACTTTTAAGTTACAGAGAGAGAGAAGAAAGAGAGAGAAAAGAGAGAGATAGAAAAGAGAGAGAGAAGAAAGAGAGAGAAAAGAGAGAGAAGAGAAAAGAGAGAGAGAAGAAAGAGAGAGAAGAGAGAGAGAGAAGAGAAGAGAGAGAGAAAAGAGATAGAGAAGAAAGAGAGAGAAGAAAGAGAGAAGAGAAGAGAGAGAGAGAAAAGAGAGAGAAGAAAGAGAGAGAAGAGAGAGATAGAAAAGAGAGAAGAGAGAGAGAGAAGAAAGAGAGAGAGAAAGAGAGAGAAGAAAGAAAGAGAAGAAAAAAAAAAAATATATATATAGAGAGAGAGAGAGAGAGAGAGAGAGAGGAAAATTAAGAAAGAAAGAGAATGTCAGATGACTCACAAACATTAGTTTAATCAACATAAAACTTTAAGGCAGAAACTGAACTTACATTTTTAAGTTAAAGTGCATTTTATTTTTTACAGCGTATGTGGAGTTTGCATGTTCTCCCCGTGTCTGTGTAGGTTTCCTCCGGGTACTCCGGTTTCCTCCTACAACTAAAAACATGTCCAATAATGCCTCCCCTGACCCTTCCCCAGGGCTCCCTGCAAAGAGATTCTGAATCTCAGTGGGACTTCCCTGGTTAAATAAAGGTCAATTCAATTAAATGATGGCACCATCTCGGGACTTGTCTAGCAACCATGTATTAAAATGGGCCAAAGCTCCTGTAAAGTGCGTATGACAGGTTTCTGCGAATTTCCCATCTTATTTTAACCTAAGATTAACACTAGTTGTAAATATAAATCATAGTTTTACATGAATCAAGAACAAGTTTGTGACGAAAAGTTTAAAAACATGTTGAAAATAACAAGAAGTTTTGAGCAAAAATGTTCAGTTTTCTCACAATGAACATATTTTCTTGACCCTATTAACATAAATTTAAAAAATTAGTGTGGTTTTGTGTTTTTATTATATCTCAAGAAGTGAAAACCTGTTACATTAGAAGATTCTAGGAACAGGAAGTAAATTTGACATTTGAAAGGAAAAAAAAAAAAAAAAGCTAAAGCAGGAGTTACTTTGCAATGTTTTGTGAAATCTTAAATATAATGATCTTAACTTTGTTTTAGTGAAATGAGTAGTTCAACCTGTCAGAGGCACTTTCATTTAAAAGAATTGCTTTACTCTTGACATAAAAATACACTAGAACACACTAAGTTTGTTACATTTAAATGTACAGGCTCATAGAATCAATCAATCAATCTTTATTTATAAAGTCCTTTACAACACTCAAGTGACCCAAAGTGTTTTCCAAATACAAAAACAAAACAAAAGTATAAAAACAAAACATCCAAGACAGAAATTTTTGTCACAACATTACAGTTTTAAAAGCCAGTCTGAATAAATGCGTCTGAAGTCTGAATTTAAAAACGTCCTGGGGTCTCATTTATGAAAAAGTGCGTGAAAAAGTACGTTGCGGCAAAATCCAACTTTCATTTACGTAAAAGAAAGTTGAGATTTACAAAAGCCTCCGTACGCACTCCTGCAAGTCATTTCCTCCTCACTTTTCTCCACAGCTGGAAAAAAATCTGCGCACCGGACCCCGCCTCACGTCACTCCCTCTTCACGCCTCTTTTCAGCATAAAAGGTCCATGCAAAGAGTCATTCATATATTCATGAACCGATAATGAGCCAGTTTGTTTGACTGACACGGAGGGAAAGGGGAGGAGAGAGAGACGGAGCAGCAGCAGAGAGGATTCTGACGTGAACTCTGCTCCTCTGACAAACTTATCGGCCTGTTTTAGATGTGATGACTTTAGTTTAGAACTGTGCTTTACTGTTAAGGTTCGCACAACAACGGGATATATTTCATATGCGTAATGTTATAAGTGCACGTGGAAGTTTGAGCGTGCACATATGCGTGAGCTGACGAGAGACCGGGGTGTGCGGTGTGTGAGACGTGATGAAGATGAAAAGAGAGGCAGCGAGGGAAGCTGTAGGCTTGACGTTTGAGTGCGCGCGTGGAGTGGGATATTATCCACACTGCTACAGCGATGTGTGTGCCTGTGCGCGCGCGTATGCCGTGATAAGTGTGCCTGTGCGCGCACGTATGCCGTGATGTGTGTGCCTATGCACGCACGTATGCCGTGATGTGTGTGCTTGTGCACGTATGCACGGCTTCTAAATGACAACACTGACCTAAGCTTCATTTTCCACAAAGTAGTTGTGATTAAATTAAAGTTATTATATTTGTTGGAAATATGAACAAAAGTCATGTACCTCATGTGCACTAAACACAAACCTCCTCAGAATGCCTCCACTAAACACAGATCTCCTCCTGCTTCATCTCTGAAAGTGCGTACGGTAGCCCCAGAGTTTGCGGTCCCACCCGCAAAATCCCACGTCAAGTCGTCTTTTCATAAATCCCAAAATTGACGCAGGAAACCACGCACGTAATCTCCCACGTACTTTTGACCCAATTTTGTACGTACGCCGGCTTCATAAATGAGACCCCAGATCTGTAGAAATTAACTTCTTGTGAGAAAATTGTAAATGTCCATGTTGCGTCCCCTTTCGTACCGGCAGGCCCGATCTTTTATTCATTAATTATTTAACTGTTTATGAACAAATAACAAAAAGTATTGTTTAAGAAATTGCCAAAAATTATATTTTTTCAAGGCACGTAAGGTCACGTGTGATGATGCGTTCAAGGGTTGAACGGAAAGATCAAACTCTTGTATTACAAACTGCTAAAAGGCAAATAACGGCTGTGGGTAATGAATACAGGGCTTGTGGATGACGGTAGTTTTATGTGTTAGGGTTAGGGGCCGTGACAGTCCACATTACTTTATAGTGTGATGTCGCTCGGCTCGCTCGATGTCATTAGCTTAGAACTCTTCTCTACTTCCTGTTATTTTCAACATATTTTCAAACTTTTCTTCACAAACTTGTTCTTGATTCATGTAAAACTAATATTTACAGGAAGTTTACAGGAAGTTTTTATCTACTAAATTTGGTTAAAATCGGAAAATTGCAAAAACCTGCCGTACGCACTTCAAGTAGTTTTCTTGAGAAGCTGTTTTGTATTGAGATTGTATCTTTACGTCATACATTTTTCAAGAAATAACTGTACTTTTTATTCCCTACATATTAAAACCAGGTTAGTTACTTTTTGTGCCCACATTTTTTCATTTTATAAAACCAGTGCTTTTGCTACTGAAGTAAAACATTTTATTTCACCTCATATGCAAATTTGAGTCAATCTCAAATTTCTTGAAAACAGTTTTTTCATTAGTTTAACCGAGACTAGATAATAATGTGTGATTGTACTTATTACATTCTAAATTGAAAAGATTGCCAAACTGAAGATACACCAGCACAGTTTTACTCTACTAAAGCATGTTAATAAAATACAATTTAATCAGTCTCTTATCGCATTCTAACTTTTTAGATGCAACACAGAATAACCTTTTTCCCCAATGAGAAAAAATAACATTAATTTTGTCCCACAGAGGAAAAAGTGCCAAAAATACAGATGTAAAAAATATAAATATACAGTATATAGAAATAGAAATGATAGACTTTCATAAACAGAAGGGAAGCTAAGACTTAAACCTTCACAAAGATGAATAAGTCAAATCTTTAGCTTACACACTTGACTGTTTGTGTTCTAAATAAGAGCTTTAAAGTTCTAATACCCAAACAGTGATTAGAGCGTGAGACAAAGCGTTGGAAAAGCAGCGTCTCCCTCTGAGTGCGTGGCGAGCGGTCTTAATGTGCTGCGTACCATGAAGCCGTAATGAGTCCGGAGTGCTGCTGTGGAAACATACACATTGATCTGGTGCAGCTCAGGAGCACAAACAAAGGCAGAAGGAAGGGATTATAGAAGTGGAACTGGGAGTTTTCAATGTAAAGCTTTTAATAATGTGTTCATGTTTGGGATATTTGGATGGCTATTTAAAGCACCTGTTGTGTTATGTTATAGTTATCTTCTATAGATTTGTGTAACACTGATTTGTGCTGCTAATAAGTTAAGTTAATATAAGCTTTGCACGACCTCACATTGCCTCCAGTCAGATATAGGTCCTGATCAGGGTCCATCTATGTCTGGTGGTCACTCACTCTGAGACCACAGTATGAATGCTTATGTGCAGACTCTGGCATTGCGAGACCACGAGTTTCACGCTCAACTTGGGACTTCACGCGATCACTGACAAATGGGAATGTAAACAAAGACAGCCTGTTCTCATGGATAAGCGTGTCAATACCACAGTATTATAAACAGCGTGTCATATGAACGCGTTTCTGTCACAGTTCATTTCAATGGTGAATGTTAAGACGTGGTATTATTCATGAAGACTAACACAATCCTAAACTTAACCAACATCGAGCCTCAGACCTAAACTTACCCATTTTTGCAACTTCAGACCTAAAGTTAGCCGTCAATCCCCTGAAAAACCTTGTGTTTGTCCTCAACCATCACGTGTTCATAGTACGACAGAAAAAACGAGCCAAATTGCACGCTAAAACAGGAAGAGGGGCGTCGTCATGACATGTAATTTGTCATGGCGTGCTATTTTACGCAATCCATGAGAACACGTTGACAAAGAACACTTGCGTCTCGTTCTGGGCTTTGTTCAAGTCAGTTCATTTTCTGTTGGATGTTTTGTTGTACAACGGATAAGCACGGGACGTTTATTTACATCCTCTGTGTTATATAGGTCCGTGTACGTTGCGGCCATTTGATTTTCGATTTGAAATAGGGCATTCAAAATCGGAAACGACCGTTTCCCGTTTTTCATTATCAAAATTAAGTCAAAAATCGGGACAGGTTTGTTTTTTTAAATGTTTGATAAAAACGAAAATCGGAAAACGAAAAACGGCCGTTATTTGATTATGATTTTCAATTTGGCAAGCTCCAGGAAATGTGCCAATAGGCTTGGCTTCTCCCTACCCCGGGAAAGAGTGCTGTGATCCAGGTAGAAACAAAGCTAATGTGCGGCCCAGAGCTCCACGTAAAGTGCCCGATGCTTGGTCTCTCACTTCCCCGGAAGCCATGCGTTGTGACTGGGGAGGAGCTGAGCTGATCTACCGCTTCGAGCTGCGTCAAACGAGCCCCTATCCTCCCCAGTGTGTGGAGCACCGTGGCCCATACATGCAGAGCCCGTCTCCCCTGTCTGGAAGTTTTATTCCAAGCTTCTCGCTTGTCCCCACACAACCAACGCGTGCGCAGCATGTGGCTTCACCAAGGCTGTGCGCCACACCAAGCACGGTGCCAAGCGCACAGCCAAGACTGCGCAAAGGAGCTGCCGCGGAGCACAACTTATTTTTCGACTTTTTTTCGTCGTGTGAGTGTGTGTAAAGTGATGAGGCGCAGACATGTTATTGTGTGCGTAAACTGAGAACAATCTATTCCTCCCAAGTGGATGAAACACTGCAGGAAAAATGTTCAGACTTAACACTTCACCTTCCACGTCTGTGGCTAAAACTGACTGTTGGACGCTGTGCCAAAAGTTGTGCTCCGTGGCAGCTCCTTTGCGCAGTCTTGGCTGTGCGCTTGGCACGGTCCGTATCCACTGATCTCCAGCGCTCAATGTGGCGCACAGCCTCGGTGAAGCCACAAGCTGCGCACGCGTTGGTTGTGTGGGGACAAGCGAGAAGCTTGGAATAAAACTTCCAGACAGGGGGAGACGGGCTCTGCATGTATGGGCCACGGTGCTCCACACACTGGGGAGGATAGGGGGCTCGTTTGACGCAGCTCGAAGCGGTAGATCAGCTCAGCTCCTCCCCAGTCACAACGCACGGCTTTTCGGGGAAGTGAGAGACCAAGCATCGGGCACTTTACGTGGAGCTCCGGGCCGCACATTAGCTTTGTTTCTACCTGGATCACAGCACTCTTTCCCGGGGTAGGGAGAAGCCAAGCCTATGGCACATTTCCTGGAGCTTGCCAAATTGAAAATCCAAAATCAAATAACGGCCGTTTTTCGTTTCCGATTTTCGTTTTTATCAAATATTAAAAAAAACAAACCTGTCCCGATTTTTGACTTAATTTGATAATGAAAAACGGTAAACGGTCGTTCTCCGGTTTGAATATCCTATTTCAAATCGAAAATGAAATGGCCGCGACGTACACGGACCTATATAGGCGTGTAAATGTCGAGAGTTTCACTCTCAACTTCAAGTGTTCAAGCGATTACTGACTCATGTACTGGAAACAGTGTTGCCAGATGGGAAATGTTGAATTATCATACCTAGAGCCTCAAAATTATTGTATTTTGGTAAAAATTATATACACATCCAAAAGTTTTGGGCCAGAACAATTTCTATGACATAAAGATCTCTTTAGACGCTGCTAAATCAGTCCAGAAGTTAATTTTAAATACAGTATGTTCCACTCAGTTGGGATGGTGAAAAAAATACAACATGGCTTCTATGTTTTGGGCAACTCACAGCGAGCTTTGTCTTTTTCACAGCTCAAATCAATCTGATTTAAATGAATATCAATAGATCTCAATCATACTTTATTATAAGTAAAATAAAGCATTGATTGACTTTCTGTTTCATTCGTCCCATGTCTCCATTATTTCTCATTGGCATGATTGTGTGTTTTGTTTGGTCTTAGCACATTGGGGCAGACACAGCTGTGAGGAACTATTGGTGCTGTTGACCAATAATATTACAGAATACCACTAAAGTTCACGCTGTGTGAAGTGTTTGCTGATCAGTTTTTCAAGTTAGTCATGATGAAGAAACTACCTGGCGCTTCAAAATTATCGTTTATCTACATACAGTGACCTATAATTATTGATCGTATATCGTACAGGGGGTGAATTATTTTATAAATACGATAATTATTGTTACTGGAAGGAAATACTGGTAAACAAAGAACACGTAAGTCAGGTTTTGGGATCATTTCACATCAGTTCATTTTCTGTTTGAGTTTTCCCGCACAATAAATGAGCGTGGTACATTTACTTACATCCTCTGTGTTATATTGTCATGCATATATCTATATATTTGATGTACTTTTAATATTAGTAGCGTAATATTTTTTTGCGCTTGCTTGGCTTTAAGACACTAGAATATACTAGTGATGGGCAAATGGCGCTTCATTGTATACTCGAACCATTTGCCAGGTGTACCAAAACATGAGCCGGAGCTTCGCAGAAGTGGTTCGTTAGCTCTTCTGCGCCATCTTGTGGTCAAAAACATGTATGCATGTTTTTGACCATTTTACACGGTTTCATGTAAAATGAAACCGTGTCATGAACAAATAAACGCTGATATTATTGAAAATTAACCAACAATACTTTATTTAGTAGCTTAACTGTATACATTTTTGCATTTCATCTGTTTATTTTTCATTTCTAAAATAACATTCAAATCCAGACACAAATGTACAAAAAAATATTCCGTCCTGCACTGGGCTCGAACTCTTTAACCTGCCGCACTCCAAGCAGACGCTCAGCGCGTGAGCTGTAGTTACGCTCGTGTGATTTTCACCCAAAATCTATTCATCCTTACATACACACCAGAAGTTTTTTTTTTTAATTGATAAACGGGGTCTAAGCTTATTTTTTCATTGAGAGTCTTTAATATTTGTTAAAACAAGGTCCAACATAAACCAGGCCAGGTCTATAAAGTGTCCCAGATCCAGGCTCTGCTGCGGATCACGAGGCTATCCTTTTGCTTCAACACAGCTCGGCCCAAATGAACCACTTTCCGACCCACTTCAGCCAAACGACGCTTCATTACGCGCTGATGACGTCACTCCCTGAAAACAACACAAGCTCCGGTACGCGCTTCACTCCCCTCCCACCAGGAAAAGCTCGAAGCGTGTACCGAAGCGTCGTTCATTTCGCCCATCACTAGAATATACGTACTTTGCCAGTATTGTATTAGAAAGCCCAAGAAGTCACAAAATCAGACAGTTATGCTCTTGGTTTTGTAGAAAATGCCTGTTTTCGTGTGTTTCATTCATAAAATTCCAACTTCTGCCGTTGTGTTCAACTGATTTGTGTCATCAGATGTGAAGAATGACGGTGTTACATTGTCCGTGTTGTAGCAACTTAACAAAGCTGCTAATGGTGCATTTAATTATTTAATGTCTGTGGTTAGCAGTTCTTGAGCATATTTTTAATTGGAATCTAAAGGACCTTGGCACAACTTTTTACGCACTTTGACTTGCTTTTTCCAGCTTCTCGTCCAACCTTTGCAGCTACATACAGTACATAACACCACCACAGCAAAGCACATTTAGGATTCAAAACCCTCAGCTAAGACTTTTAACGACATCAACGCTAAACCAGACATGCAAACCACATCCGCGAGCCCGAAGGTGAAAGCTCCGATGGCGGTGCTATCAGTGTAAAGGAGCTGCCAGTTGGCCTGACTGTTCCTGTCAGAGCCGCAGGTACATAGTAATTTCCCTGGGCAAACACGTGGTGAGTGGGTTTGTCTGAGTGTCTGCCTCCGCTCACAGGCGCCGTAGTAAAGGCTGGATTACTGAAGAGTGCTATAGAGCTGACAGGTCCTGACAGCTAACATTCCCACATCCTATTCCCCAATCACCTCAGAGGAGAGCCCCAGTCCTGGTGTTAAATGAATGTTTTATATGCAATACCACAGCGCAATTCACATTTAGAGAGGTATCAGGGCCAAAAGAGCCCCGAGGAGTTGACTGTGATCTGCCACAATTAGATAAGCAAATACAGTAGTCTGACAGAAGGGATTGGACACTATAGCAGGAGGAATGGGAGGTTCAGACAGAAGACTCAAATAGATAAAAGTTTCCATTTAAAAGTTTACGGGGGAAAATAAATGTATTACTTCTAAACTTAGCAGAGGGAGTAAACTACACTATGTGGGTAAATCCTGTTAAATCCTATGACAGATTATCACTTTTTCACATTTTGACTTAAATTGGTGTGATCTTTCTTGTTTATCGTAGTTTTACAGCAGTAAAGTTGCAATTTATGAAGAAATTGACAATCTAAACATTTAAAATACAGGAAGTATGTTGAGTTCTAAAACAGAATTCATCCACATGTCTTAAAAAAGCATCAAAATACAAACATTTTCCTGAAGGCTTTAGCGATCATTTAGCTGAATTACCGTGTTGTATTTATTTAACGATGACATACGTATACGGTGCAGAGTGGTTAGAGCTCTGGTTTCCAAATAAGATTGTGGGTTCAACTCTCTTTCCCTGAGGATGTTTAGGTTAAGTGGCATCACTGTAAATTTTGTCAAGTGAATAAATAAGAGAGTGAATAGCTGTCTGTTTCTGACTCTGCGACAAGTTGGTCACTGTCCAGGGTGTTCCCCCGCCTAAGGCCCAAAGTCACTGGGATAGGCTCCAGTCTCCCAGAAAATGAATGAATGGATCCCATTTGCTATACTCAAATTGTGCACAATTTGAGTATAGCACCTTTAAATATTTCAACATTGTCAGCTGTTAAATTAGTATTTGTTTCTGTTTCAAATACTTAATTTTATAGAAGGATTATCGGTCGCCGTCACTTTCCGCTCTTCTGCGCACGCTTCATGCAGAAAGAGCCGCTGTTCGTCTAGTTGGTTGGAGAAACTTCTTTGATTAAAACAATAAAATGGAAAGAGAGCGAGTGTTTGGATCAGGTCTGAACCAGTCTGACAAACACCTGGCACCTGAAGCTTGAGACAGTGTTTTTCTTCATGTTCTTAATGCAACATTTATGGTCATAGGGTCAAATTTCATTCACAAATTAGCAGCATAACTTTTGTTTTTGCAGAGTGATGAACTTCGCTGATAGCGATGCTGGCTAGTGTTGTTGCTACAGTGGCAGAGCGATACAGCTCTGGCCTCACAGCAAGAAAGTTGTCAGTTCACAGCCCGGGCCGTTCTGTGTGGAGTTTGTATGTTCCTCCCTGTGTCTGGGTGGTTTAACAAGCAAATTAGGGAACTCTTGATGTTGGTCAGAAGTTGAGGCGCCAGGTGTTTAGGCAAATCAGGCAGCTGCTGTCACTGAGTGAAGAAGGGGGGGGGGGGTTGGGGGGGGTTGCTGTATGAGCACTTTGGAAGACATCTATCTGTGTAAATGTACTAAACCATTCATACAATTCGGTCAATCAGCGGCAGCTCTTTCTGCACACCGAGGGCGTGCGCATCACTCATGTCAATAAACAAATAATTCCTCTATAGCTACTCTCTGTCCAGGCTTGTTTGATAACCATAACCTACAGTATTTAATAAATTCTTCATATTGTCGATTCTTTAAAACATTTCCATTTTACCTATTTCATCATTCTTTGTGCTATACTTGTAAATTTTTTGACCTGATACTAAACGAAGCAGATTTTGTCAGAGAGAGCCAGTTGTTTTAGTGAACACTGTGAAAATGCAGATGGTTTTATTTGAGTCTTGCCCTGTGGAGTGAGAATCGTGCTGTGTGACTTTGGTCCATGCAGATGAGTGGATATAAACTAATCACCTCGATCAACCGGCAGACAATAACCTCCGACTACAGCTGTACGTGCACGCAAAAGAGATACTCATTTTAAGATACACCATGCATGAATGTAACGTTTGATGAGGGACATATCAGTCATATCTGGACCAAAATGTACAGCTCTGGTTTGTCGAGTCGTCACTGATGTAAAGTTACAATTACATGTATTTTATCATTGACTAGAGCCATGTAGCCATAAAAAACACTTTGGCAAGTTGTGGAAATTCAAAAAATGTGACTAATATTGTATTTGTTTGGCTGTTTACTGCGGTGGCCCTCAAGAGTAACATTTGAACATTTGAAAACGCAGACACAAATTCAAAAACATGCACCCAAAAAAAAAAAAATCAATGCACACATTTGAATTAAAAAAATATGTACTCAAATCCAAAATGCTCAATTGCCAAACACGCATTTTTTTTAAAAACAGGTTCAAAAGCATGTACCCAAAATAATGTAAATGTATGCAAAAGAAGCAAATTAGAAACATCCACCCAAATAAAACGCTAATTCAAAACCACAAATGAAAATTCAAAAAATGCAAAGAAAATATAAATATAGAGAGATCGACCGATAAGGTTTTGTTTTGCTGATGCAGATACAATAGTTAAACATTTGTCAGCCGATGTCAATATCAAAGGTAGATTTCTCAGGCCAATTTTCTTCAGTTTTTAAGGCATAGCTTTAAATAGATTTAAATAGAGATTATAACCAAAAAAAATAAAAATAAAATTCAACCTAACTATTATTCACCCTGGAGTCTCTTTCACACAATGTAATGATGCTCGATTGTATTTGGCCCAGGAAACAATCATTTCATGGCTTCATGAATAACATTCATATTGTTCATACTGACAAACACATGTCAGTATGTTCTGCAGCCAAAGTCGTAAAACAAGAATAAACTCAAAGTCATGTTAATGTACAATCAAACATGTAGATTTGAAATCTTATCTTATAGATTCTCTCCAAACCAAATAAGACTCAGCTGATCTAAACACAGCCTGATCAGATTATGGAAGTGCCAAAGGGCAATTTACAAAAAAAAATGTAATATCTGCCCCAAAATATCTTCTGGCCGATATATCGGTGTATCTTAAAAAAAACCTGATACATTTTAAAAAACACACAAATTCAAAACCAGGCAGCCAAACGTAAAAATAAGCACTCAAATGTGAATTCAAGTGCAACTTTTAAAAAACAGAAATCCAAAAACACTTAGAGAAATTCAAAACATCCTCATAAATTCAAAAACACGTACTCAAATTTGAAAACAGACACAAATTTCAAAAACCTGCAGCAAGTTTAAAAACACACATCCACATTCACTAACCTGCTCGTCAATTCCAAATGCAATTTCAAAAACACGACGCCTGTCCATAGCCTGCTTTGTTGCGTTTAATATTTGTGTTTTTAATATGTGTTTGTGTTTTTCAATTTGGGTTTGTGTTTTATACATTTTGTACCTGTTTTTTAAATTTGCATGCATGTGTTGTTCTAAGTCTCAGAATCATTAAACTAAATGTACGACATATGCAGCATTATAAATAACATCAGAGAAAGCTGCACAATCTCGGTTCCATCATGGCAGCAGTGTAAAACATGTTTCCTCTTCACACACAGTGAAAGGTCAGGAGCTGCTTTAATTGCGTTTTCCTGTAAATGTCATAAACACAACTAAGAAAAGAAACAGGGACTTGTCTTGTACATTTGACTGTGAACAGAGTGTGCAGAAGGTCAGGAGATCCTTGTCACATCACCAGGGAAAGAATCACGGTTGTTGTGGACGGGAAAATGACACTCGAGTTCAGGAAATGTAGAGAAGACAAAATGTCTGACAGTCAAACTGTATATAAGAACAAAGCACGCCCCTAAAAGCCTATTCATGTTAAAGTTATTATGATGCATTAAACTGGCTATGTGCAAAATAGGTTAGTTTATTCATTAATAAGGGTAACAAAATATTATTATAACAAAAAGAGTCTCTTTTTCAGTAATTGAAAAACACAATTACAGTGCTAAACATGCGACAGCCAGAAAATGTTCCTTACCAAAAGTCAAATCAAAGCAAGAACAGAGCAATGCAGGCCTGGAATATGCTTCCTGATCAACTAACACACTTATCCCACTACATGCAGCTCCGCTCCGTTCCAACTGCCAGATACAGATCAAAGCTATTTTCTTCTCCGCCAAAGTCCAGCCAACTCAATCTCCACCTATCAAAGCGCACCAAACAGGCAAACAGGAAAAAAGTGAACTATGTCCGGAATTACATTAAGTAAAAATCACTTTGCACGTACTTTGTATTGATCAGATAATGAAGTTTTACATAAAGTTTCTGTTAACTACATACTATATCACTGACACATACTATATCACTTATTGAGTCCGTGCTCGTAACAGTTTAAAGCCAACCCAAGCGGAGGAGGAAAACACGTCCTACTGTTGTGATCATATGAAACACAGGAGTTGTCTGTGTTCCTGATGTATAGTTATTTGATCATCAACGAGAACTTTTATTTCACAAACTAATGTTTTTGGCACATGTTCTTCTTGAGCTCCTCGGGCAACGCAGCCCTGTGGAGCAGAGGCAGTGGGCGAGGGTCTGCGGCGGCTGTCGGAGGTGGACTGGGGCGGAGCGGCGCTGCATGTAGTTGGATCCCGCGTAACTCTTTTAAGCCAAGTTTCAAGGTGTTCCTAAAGCAGATTTTGGTTAAAACAGCTCTTATTCAGTCATTTGTGCACAGTGACCTGTTGTGCTGCTCTGTGNCGGAAAGATCAACTCTGTATTACAAACTGCTAAAAGGCAAATAACGGCTGTGGGTAATGAATACAGGGCTTGTGGATGACGGTAGTTTTATGTGTTAGGGTTAGGGGCCGTGACAGTCCACATTACTTTATAGTGTGATGTCGCTCGGCTCGCTCGATGTCATTAGCTTAGAACTCTTCTCTACTTCCTGTTATTTTCAACATATTTTCAAACTTTTCTTCACAAACTTGTTCTTGATTCATGTAAAACTAATATTACAGGAAGTTTACAGGAAGTTTTTATCTACTAAATTTGGTTAAAATCGGAAAATTGCAAAAACCTGCCGTACGCACTTCAAGTAGTTTTCTTGAGAAGCTGTTTTGTATTGAGATTGTATCTTTACGTCATACATTTTTCAAGAAATAACTGTACTTTTTATTCCCTACATATTAAAACCAGGTTAGTTACTTTTTGTGCCCACATTTTTTCATTTTATAAAACCAGTGCTTTTGCTACTGAAGTAAAACATTTTATTTCACCTCATATGCAAATTTGAGTCAATCTCAAATTTCTTGAAAACAGTTTTTTCATTAGTTTAACCGAGACTAGATAATAATGTGTGATTGTACTTATTACATTCTAAATTGAAAAGATTGCCAAACTGAAGATACACCAGCACAGTTTTACTCTACTAAAGCATGTTAATAAAATACAATTTAATCAGTCTCTTATCGCATTCTAACTTTTTAGATGCAACACAGAATAACCTTTTTCCCCAATGAGAAAAAATAACATTAATTTTGTCCCCACAGAGGAAAAAGTGCCAAAAATACAGATGTAAAAAATATAAATATACAGTATATAGAAATAGAAATGATAGACTTTCATAAACAGAAGGGAAGCTAAGACTTAAACCTTCACAAAGATGAATAAGTCAAATCTTTAGCTTACACACTTGACTGTTTGTGTTCTAAATAAGAGCTTTAAAGTTCTAATACCCAAACAGTGATTAGAGCGTGAGACAAAGCGTTGGAAAAGCAGCGTCTCCCTCTGAGTGCGTGGCGAGCGGTCTTAATGTGCTGCGTACCATGAAGCCGTAATGAGTCCGGAGTGCTGCTGTGGAAACATACACATTGATCTGGTGCAGCTCAGGAGCACAAACAAAGGCAGAAGGAAGGGATTATAGAAGTGGAACTGGGAGTTTTCAATGTAAAGCTTTTAATAATGTGTTCATGTTTGGGATATTTGGATGGCTATTTAAAGCACCTGTTGTGTTATGTTATAGTTATCTTCTATAGATTTGTGTAACACTGATTTGTGCTGCTAATAAGTTAAGTTAATATAAGCTTTGCACGACCTCACATTGCCTCCAGTCAGATATAGGTCCTGATCAGGGTCCATCTATGTCTGGTGGTCACTCACTCTGAGACCACAGTATGAATGCTTATGTGCAGACTCTGGCATTGCGAGACCACGAGTTTCACGCTCAACTTGGGACTTCACGCGATCACTGACAAATGGGAATGTAAACAAAGACAGCCTGTTCTCATGGATAAGCGTGTCAATACCACAGTATTATAAACAGCGTGTCATATGAACGCGTTTCTGTCACAGTTCATTTCAATGGTGAATGTTAAGACGTGGTATTATTCATGAAGACTAACACAATCCTAAACTTAACCAACATCGAGCCTCAGACCTAAACTTACCCATTTTTGCAACTTCAGACCTAAAGTTAGCCGTCAATCCCCTGAAAAACCTTGTGTTTGTCCTCAACCATCACGTGTTCATAGTACGACAGAAAAAACGAGCCAAATTGCACGCTAAAACAGGAAGAGGGCGTCGTCATGACATGTAATTTGTCATGGCGTGCTATTTTACGCAATCCATGAGAACACGTTGACAAAGAACACTTGCGTCTCGTTCTGGGCTTTGTTCAAGTCAGTTCATTTTCTGTTGGATGTTTTGTTGTACAACGGATAAGCACGGGACGTTTATTTACATCCTCTGTGTTATATAGGTCCGTGTACGTTGCGGCCATTTGATTTTCGATTTGAAATAGGGCATTCAAAATCGGAAAACGACCGTTTCCCGTTTTTCATTATCAAAATTAAGTCAAAAATCGGGACAGGTTTGTTTTTTTAAATGTTTGATAAAAACGAAAATCGGAAAACGAAAAACGGCCGTTATTTGATTATTGATTTTCAATTTGGCAAGCTCCAGGAAATGTGCCAATAGGCTTGGCTTCTCCCTACCCCGGGAAAGAGTGCTGTGATCCAGGTAGAAACAAAGCTAATGTGCGGCCCAGAGCTCCACGTAAAGTGCCCGATGCTTGGTCTCTCACTTCCCCGGAAAGCCATGCGTTGTGACTGGGAGGAGCTGAGCTGATCTACCGCTTCGAGCTGCGTCAAACGAGCCCCTATCCTCCCCAGTGTGTGGAGCACCGTGGCCCATACATGCAGAGCCCGTCTCCCCCTGTCTGGAAGTTTTATTCCAAGCTTCTCGCTTGTCCCACACAACCAACGCGTGCGCAGCATGTGGCTTCACCAAGGCTGTGCGCCACACCAAGCACGGTGCCAAGCGCACAGCCAAGACTGCGCAAAGGAGCTGCCGCGGAGCACAACTTATTTTTTCGACTTTTTTTCGTCGTGTGAGTGTGTGTAAAGTGATGAGGCGCAGACATGTTATTGTGTGCGTAAACTGAGAACAATCTATTCCTCCCAAGTGGATGAAACACTGCAGGAAAAATGTTCAGACTTAACACTTCACCTTCCACGTCTGTGGCTAAAACTGACTGTTGGACGCTGTGCCAAAAGTTGTGCTCCGTGGCAGCTCCTTTGCGCAGTCTTGGCTGTGCGCTTGGCACGGTCCGTATCCACTGATCTCCAGCGCTCAATGTGGCGCACAGCCTCGGTGAAGCCACAAGCTGCGCACGCGTTGGTTGTGTGGGGACAAGCGAGAAGCTTGGAATAAAACTTCCAGACAGGGGGAGACGGGCTCTGCATGTATGGGCCACGGTGCTCCACACACTGGGGAGGATAGGGGCTCGTTGACGCAGCTCGAAGCGGTAGATCAGCTCAGCTCTCCCCAGTCACAACGCACGGCTTTTTCGGGAAATTGAGAGACCAAGCATCGGCACTTTACGTGGAGCTCCGGGCCGCACATTAGCTTTGTTTCTACCTGGATCACAGCACTCTTTCCGGGGTAGGGAGAAGCCAAGCCTATTGCACATTTCCTGGAGCTTGCCAAATTGAAAATCCAAAATCAAATAACGGCCGTTTTTCGTTTTCCGATTTTCGTTTTTATCAAATATTAAAAAAAACAAACCTGTCCCGATTTTGACTTAATTTTGATAATGAAAAAACGGTAAACGGTCGTTCTCCGGTTTTGAATATCCTATTTCAAATCGAAAATGAAATGGCCGCGACGTACACGGACCTATATAGGCGTGTAAAGTCGAGAGTTTCACTCTAACTTCAAGTGTTCAAGCGATTACTGACTCATGTACTGGAAACAGTGTTGCCAGATGGAAATGTTGATTATCATACCTAGAGCCTCAAAATTATTGTATTTTGGTAAAAATTATATACACATCCAAAAGTTTTGGCCAGAACAATTTCTATGACATAAAGATCTCTTTAGACGCTGCTAAATCAGTCCAGAAGTTAATTTTAAATACAGTATGTTCACTCAGTTGGATGTGAAAAAATACAACATGCTTCTATGTTTTGGGCAACTCACAGCGAGCTTTGTCTTTTCACAGCTCAAATCAATCTGATTTAAATGAATATCAATAGATCTCAATCATACTTTATTATAAGTAAAATAAAAGCATTGATTGACTTTCTGTTTCATTCGTCCCATGTCTCATTATTTCTCATTTGGCATGATTGTGTGTTTTGTTTGTCTTAGCACATTGGGGCAGACACAGCTGTGAGGAACTATTGGTGCTGTTGACCAATAATATTACAGAATACCACTAAAGTTCACGCTGTGTGAAGTGTTTGCTGATCAGTTTTCAAGTTATCATGATGAAGAAACTACCTGGCGCTTCAAAATTATCGTTTATCTACATACAGTGACCTATAATTATTGATCGTATATCGTACAGGGGGGTGAAATTATTTTATAAATACGATAATTATGTTACTGGAAGGAAATACTGGTAAACAAAGAACACGTAAGTCAGGTTTGGGATCATTCACATCAGTTCATTTTCTGTTTGAGTTTCCCGCACAATAAATGAGCGTGGTACATTTACTTACATCCTCTGTGTTATATTGTCATGCATATATCTATATATTTGATGTACTTTTAATATTAGTAGCGTAATATTTTTTTGCGCTTGCTTGGCTTTAAGACACTAGAATATACTAGTGATGGGCAAATGGCGCTTCATTGTATACTCGAACCATTTGCCAGGTGTACCAAACATGAGCCGGAGCTTCGCAGAAGTGGTTCGTTAGCTCTTCTGCGCCATCTTGTGGTCAAAAACATGTATGCATGTTTTTGACCATTTTACACGGTTTCATGTAAAATGAAACCGTGTCATGAACAAATAAACGCTGATATTATTGAAAATTAACCAACAATACTTTATTTAGTAGCTTAACTGTATACATTTTTGCATTTCATCTGTTATTTTTCATTTCTAAAATAACATTCAAATCCAGACACAAATGTACAAAAAAATTCCGTCCTGCACTGGGCTCGAACTCTTAACCTGCCGCACTCCAAGCAGACGCTCAGCGCGTTGAGCTGTAGTTACGCTCGTGTGATTTTCACCCAAAATCTATTCATCCTTACATACACACCAGAAGTTTTTTTTTTAATTGATAAACGGGGTCTAAGCTTATTTTTCATTGAGAGTCTTTAATATTTGTTAAAACAAGGTCCAACATAAACCAGGCCAGGTCTATAAAGTGTCCCAGATCCAGGCTCTGCTGCGGATCACGAGGCTATCCTTTTGCTTCAACACAGCTCGGCCCAAATGAACCACTTTCCGACCCACTTCAGCCAAACGGCGCTTCATTACGCGCTGATGACGTCACTCCCTGAAAACAACACAAGCTCCGGTACGCGCTTCACTCCCCTCCCACCAGGAAAAGCTCGAAGCGTGTACCGAAGCGTCGTTCATTTCGCCCATCACTAGAATATACGTACTTTGCCAGTATTGTATTAGAAGCCCAAGAAGTCACAAAATCAGACAGTTATGCTCTTGGTTTTGTAGAAAATGCCTGTTTTCGTGTGTTTCATTCATAAAATTCCAACTTCTGCCGTTGTGTTCAACTGATTTGTGTCATCAGATGTGAAGAATGACGGTGTTACATTGTCCGTGTTGTAGCAACTTAACAAAGCTGCTAATGGTGCATTTAATTATTTAATGTCTGTGGTTAGCAGTTCTTGAGCATATTTTTAATTGGAATCTAAAGGACCTTGGCACAACTTTTTACGCACTTTGACTTGCTTTTTCCAGCTTCTCGTCCAACCTTTGCAGCTACATACAGTACATAACACCACCACAGCAAAGCACATTTAGGATTCAAAACCCTCAGCTAAGACTTTTAACGACATCAACGCTAAACCAGACATGCAAACCACATCCGCGAGCCCGAAGGTGAAAGCTCCGATGGCGGTGCTATCAGTGTAAAGGAGCTGCCAGTTGGCCTGACTGTTCCTGTCAGAGCCGCAGGTACATAGTAATTTCCCTGGGCAAACACGTGGTGAGTGGGTTTGTCTGAGTGTCTGCCTCCGCTCACAGGCGCCGTAGTAAAGGCTGGATTACTGAAGAGTGCTATAGAGCTGACAGGTCCTGACAGCTAACATTCCCACATCCTATTCCCCAATCACCTCAGAGGAGAGCCCCAGTCCTGGTGTTAAATGAATGTTTTATATGCAATACCACAGCGCAATTCACATTTAGAGAGGTATCAGGGCCAAAAGAGCCCCGAGGAGTTGACTGTGATCTGCCACAATTAGATAAGCAAATACAGTAGTCTGACAGAAGGGGATTGGACACTATAGCAGGAGGAATGGGAGGTTCAGACAGAAGACTCAAATAGATAAAAGTTTCCATTTAAAAGTTTACGGGGGAAAATAAATGTATTACTTCTAAACTTTAGCAGAGGGAGTAAACTACACTATGTGGGTAAATCCTGTTAAATCCTATGACAGATTATCACTTTTTCACATTTTGACTTAAATTGGTGTGATCTTTCTTGTTTATCGTAGTTTTACAGCAGTAAAGTTGCAATTTATGAAGAAATTGACAATCTAAACATTTAAAATACAGGAAGTATGTTGAGTTCTAAAACAGAATTCATCCACATGTCTTAAAAAAGCATCAAAATACAAACATTTTCCTGAAGGCTTTAGCGATCATTTAGCTGAATTACGTGTTGTATTTATTTAACGATGACATACGTATACGGTGGCAGAGTGGTTAGAGCTCTGGTTTCCAAATAAGATTGTGGGTTCAACTCTCTTTCCCTGAGGATGTTTAGGTTAAGTGGCATCACTGTAAATTTTGTCAAGTGAATAAATAAGAGAGTGAATAGCTGTCTGTTTCTGACTCTGCGACAAGTTGGTCACTGTCCAGGGTGTTCCCCCGCCTAAGGCCCAAAGTCACTGGGATAGGCTCCAGTCTCCCAGAAAATGAATGAATGGATCCCATTTGCTATACTCAAATTGTGCACAATTTGAGTATAGCACCTTTAAATATTTCAACATTGTCAGCTGTTAAATTAGTATTTGTTTCTGTTTCAAATACTTAATTTTATAGAAGGATTATCGGTTGCCATCACTTTCCGCTCTTCTGCGCACGCTTCATGCAGAAAGAGCCGCTGTTCGTCTAGTTGGTTGGAGAAACTTCTTTGATTAAAACAATAAAATGGAAAGAGAGCGAGTGTTTGGATCAGGTCTGAACCGGTCTGACAAACACCTGGCACCTGAAGCTTGAGACAGTGTTTTTCTTCATGTTCTTAATGCAACATTTATGGGTCATAGGGTCAAATTTCATTCACAAATTAGCAGCATAACTTTTGTTTTTGCAGAGTGATGAACTTCGCTGATAGCGATGCTGGCTAGTGTTGTTGCTACAGTGGCAGAGCGAATACAGCTCTGGCCTCACAGCAAGAAAGTTGTCAGTTCACAGCCCGGGCCGTTCTGTGTGGAGTTTGTATGTTCCTCCCTGTGTCTGGGTGGTTTAACAAGCAAATTAGGGAACTCTTGATGTTGGTCAGAAGTTGAGGCGCCAGGTGTTTAGGCAAATCAGGGCAGCTGCTGTCACTGAGTGAAGAAGGGGGGGGGGTTGCTGTGTGAAGCACTTTGGAAGACATCTATCTGTGTAAATGTACTAAACCATTCATACAATTCGGTCAATCAGCGGCAGCTCTTTCTGCACACCGAGGCGTGCGCATCACTCATGTCAATAAACAAATAATTCCTCTATAGCTACTCTCTGTCCAGGCTTGTTTGATAACCATTACCTACAGTATTTAATAAATTTCTTCATATTGTCGATTCTTTAAAACATTTTCCATTTTACCTATTTCATCATTCTTTGTGCTATACTTGTAAATTTTTTGACCTGATACTAAACGAAGCAGATTTTGTCAGAGAGAGCCAGTTGTTTTAGTGAACGCTGTGAACATGCAGATGGTTTTATTCGAGTCTTGCCTGTGGAGTGAGATCCTGCTGTGTGACTTTGGTCCATGCAGATGAGTGGATATAAAACTAATCACCTCGATCAACCCGGCAGACAATAACCTCCGGACTACAGCTGTACGTGCACGCAAAAGAGATACTCATTTTAGATACAACCATGCATGAATGTAACGTTTGATGAGGGACATATCAGTCATATCTGGACCAAAATGTACAGCTCTGGTTTGTCGAGTCGTCACTGATGTAAAGTTACAATTACATGTATTTTATCATTGACTAGAGCCATGTAGCCATAAAAACACTTTGGCAAGTTGTGGAAATTCAAAAAATGTGACTAATATTGTATTTGTTTGGGCTGTTTACTGCGGTGGCCCTCAAGAGTAAACATTTGAACATTTGAAAACGCAGACACAAATTCAAAAACATGCACCCAAAAAAAAAAAAATCAATGCACACATTTGAATTAAAAAAATATGTACTCAAATCCAAAATGCTCAATTGCCAAAACACGCAATTTTTTTTTAAAACAGGTTCAAAAGCATGTACCCAAAATAAATGTAAATGTATGCAAAAGAAGCAAATTTAAAAACATCCACCCAAATAAAACGCTAATTCAAAACCACAAATGAAAATTCAAAAAATGCAAAGAAAATTAAATATAGGAGAGATCGACCGATAAGGGTTTTGTTTTGGCTGATGCAGATACAATAGTTAAACATTTGTCAGCCGATGTCAATATCAAAGGTAGATTTCTCAGGCCAATTTTCTTCAGTTTTTAAGGCATAGCTTTAAATAGATTTTAATAGAGATTATAACCAAAAAAAATAAAAAAAATTCAACCTAAACTATTATTCACCCTGGAGTCTCTGTCACACAATGTAATGATGCTCGATTGTATTTTGGCCCAGGAAACAATCATTTCATGGCTTCATGAATAACATTCATATTGTTCATACTGACAAAAACATGTGCAGTATGTTTGCAGCCAAAGTCGTAAAACAAGAATAAACTCAAAGTCATGTTAATGATACAATTAAAACATGTAGATTTGAAATCTTATCTTATAGATTCTCTCCAAACCAAATAGACTCAGCATAATGAGTGCGGCTGACAGAAAGCCTAAACAACAGCCTCATCAGATATCGGAAGTGCCAATAAGGCCAATTTACAAAAAAAAATTTATATCTGCCCCAAAATATCTTCTGGCCGATATATCGGTGTATCTAAAAAAAACCTGATACATTTTAAAAAACACACAAATTGAAAACCAGGCAGCCAAACGTAAAAATAAGCACTCAAATGTGAATTTCAAGTGCAACTTTTAAAAAACAGAAATCCAAAAACACTTAGAGAAATTCAAAAAACACGTACTCAAATTTGAAAAGAAAAACCTGCAGCAAGTTTAAAAACACACATCTACATTCACTAACATGCTCGTCAATTCCAAAACAAATGCAATTTCAAAAACACGAGCGCCTGTCCATAGCCTGCTTTGTTGCGTTTATATTTGTGTTTTTAATATGTGCTTGTGTTTTTCAATTTGGGTTTGTGTTTTATAAATCTGTGTGCCTGTTTTTTAAATTTGCATGCATGTGTTGTTCTTTAAGTCTGAGAATCATTAAACTAAATGGTACGACATATGCAGCATTATAAATACCATCAGAAGAAAGCTGCACAGATCTCGGTTCCATCATGGCAGCAGTGTAAAACATGTTTCCTCTTCACACACAGTGAAAGGTCAGGAGCTGCTTTAATTGCGTTTTCCTGTAAATGTCATAAACACAACTAAGAAAAGAAACAGGGACTTGTCTTGTACATTTGACTGTGAACAGAGTGTGCAGAAGGTCAGGAGATCCTTGTCACATCACCAGGGAAAGAATCACGGTTGTTGTGGACGGGAAAATGACACTCGAGTTCAGGAAATGTAGAGAAGACAAAATGTCTGACAGTCAAACTGTATATAAGAACAAAGCACGCCCCTAAAAGCCTATTCATGTTAAAGTTATTATGATGCATTAAACTGGCTATGTGCAAAATAGGTAGTTTATTCATTAATAAGGGTAACAAAATATTATTATAACAAAAAGAGTCTCTTTTTCAGTAGTTGAAAAACACAATTACAGTGCTAAACATGCGACAGCCAGAAAATGTTCCTTACCAAAGTCAAATCAAAGCAAGAACAGAGCAATGCAGGCCTGGAATATGCTTCCTGATCAACTAACACACTTATCCCACTACATGCAGCTCCGCTCCGTTCCAACTGCCAGATACAGATCAAAGCTATTTTCTTCTCCGCCAAAGTCCAGCCAACTCAATCTCCACCTATCAAAGCGCACCAAACAGGCAAACAGGAAAAAAGTGAACTATGTCCGGAATTACATTAAGTAAAAATCACTTGCACGTACTTTGTATTGATCAGATAATGAAGTTTTACATAAAGTTTCTAGTTACGACTTAACTACATACTATATCACTGACACATACTATATCACTTATTGAGTCGTGCTCGTAACAGTTTAAAGCCAACCCAAGCGGAGGAGGAAAACACGTCCTACTGTTGTGATCAACACAGGAGTTGTCTGTGTCCTGATGTTAGTTATTTGATCATCAACGAGAACTTTTATTTCACAAACTAATGTTTTTGGCACATGTTCTTCTGAGCTCCTCGGGGCAACGCAGCCCTGTGGAGCAGAGGCAGTGGGCGAGGGGTCTGCGGCGGCTGTCGGAGGTGGACTGGGGCGGAGCGGCGCTGCATGTAGTTGGATCCCGCGTAACTCTTTTAAGCCAAGTTTCAAGGTGTTCCTAAAGCAGGTTAAAACAGCTCTTATTCAGTCATTTGTGCACAGTGACCTGTTGTGCTGCTCTGTGTTCGCTTTCTGTGTCCAAAAACAACAAAAAAACCTTTAACTAAGAAGAGGAGGAAAATTGCGACTTTTGCGATTAGCGCACACTGTAAAAATTATAAAGCAGCAACTTGAAATGTAAGTACAAATTCTGCCTTAAAGCTTTATGTCAATTCAACTCAAGTTTGTGAGTTGTCTGTTATTATTATTATATACTCTTTCTTTCTCACTCCTTTAACCCTCTATCCCCCTCTCACTCTCTTCTTCTTCTTCTTCTTCTTCTTCTTCTTCTTCTTCTTCTCTCTATCTCTCCTCTCTTTCTCTCTCTCTCTCATGACTTAAAAGTCTAAGTTGAAAATCTTTGACTCTCAAGTTACATCAACATAAAGACTTAAGTTTATTACCTCATTGACAGTATGATTTTCTACAGTGCAGTTGTCAGTAATGTGGCATTGATTTGATATCGATGTATTATGCAGCCCTAAAATACAATTTTAGAAGTTAATATTTTTAGAAAAAATCTATACCTTTTCAAAAAAAAAAAAAGTACATTTCTCCTTTAAAGAGGGGAATGCTTTGGTAGATAAGTTGAATTTCACCTGATATAATTGTGATGATGCTTTTTGCCTGATTGTAATAACCCTTGTCTCCAGTCAACCTCTGGTCATAAGTACTCAACTAAAATACCACTTAGAGCAAAGAGCCTTGCAAATCTAACATTTATAAATCCGTCTCTCTCTAACTTGACTTCCTGGTTAATGACAATAAAGCTGTATTTAAGTTACTAAATAATCCCGACTTTTCCCAGTCAAATGTTTGGAGATGTTTAATACAGTATACTGGCAGCTGTCACTCACAAAATCTGGGCTCTTCCCACATATTTCTATTTTTACATTTCACATCTGTCTTTGCCAAGCGTCGGCTGTGAGTCTTCGGCTGGAACAAGTAATCTCCAAATGTACTGTTACATAAAGGGCACAGAATGTAAAATGTACTTTTTGAGTTCTTAATCTTGGTTTTACGTTGCTTCCTCTTCAAATCACAGCCGAAGTTTTGTTGGTGTGATGTTTTTGTTCCCCTCTGAACTTTAGAAAACATTGTTCTGAATTTCCCAGATGTGTGTCCATTAATCCAGCCCATAAATCCATAAATCCTAGACTTGTTTTGAGCATTTCTGCAGAATTAGCACATCAGACCAGAAAGTTTTTTTTTCCTCGTGTAATTTCCCTTGCAGCGAGTAGATGTAGTGCTAATTCAATTCTTGATGTGGGAAACATGTAGTTCACTATACTGTAAGCTCAACTTTTATATAATTAGTTGCCATATTTACATGTTTATATATATATATATATATATATATATATATATATATATATATATATATATATATATATATATATATATATATATATATATATATATATATATATATATATATATTTTTTTTTTTTTTTTTTTTTTTTTTTTTTCAAGTTTGTTGTCCAGTTCTTCTGAAGTGCTTGGATGTCTGTCTCTGTGGAGAGAGCAGACAAACAGTAGTCCTGGGGCTGTCCTGGATACTTATAGGTAGTTGGGTGTGGTGTAGGAGGAGATAGAAAGGGCCGTGGTCCTGCTCCTTAAACTTAGACCTTGTCCACATGAAGACAAAATGAGGATAGTTTTAAAAACGATCTGCGTAAACATGAAGCTGCCTTAGGATTTATCAGCGTCCACATGAATCAGTAAACCAGCCTGAAGCCGGTGTAATGCCTGTAACTGACCAGAGTGTGGCGCTGTGACACTGACACAGACAGGAAGTAGAAAAAAAAAAGTTTAACGTAAACAAAAACTTAGCGGAGATCTCTTTTAAACTTCACAAACATTTTGAATGAACAACATGGATCTAAAACCAACAGAAGAGACACAGACAGTGGATTTAATGCTTGAGAATCTTTGGAAAATTTTGACAAAGTTTCAACACGGATTTAATGGAGATTGTAAGGGATTTATTTTTGTTTTTCCTTTATGTCTTCTGCAGTTTACGGTGAAATGAAACGCAGATTTTCACAGTGAACATCACATAAAGGTCAGTAGCCTACATTCTGCAGATGAGACGTGACTTTGGTGCAGTGATGTCATTAGGGGAAAAAAAATCGGATCCAGCGTAACTGCGGAGACACTAAACCGGAGTTTTGAAATCTCTTCACCCTGAGACATGGTTTCAGACATATTCGTTTTCAGTGTCCTAAAACTCCTGCTTCGTGTGGCCGATGTGTGGTTTAGGACAAATATTGGTGCTGAAACGCCTGAGCTTGGACAAGTGTGGACAGGCCCTTAGTTAATTACATTGTTAAGTTTACAAACATTTGGGTGTTTTATCTGAAATGATGAGTAGCTCTGAACAGCTGCATCTGAGCTAAAGGCTGATGCAGATTTCTCATTTTGCGCTTGGTCTGAGAATCTAAAGACACTGAACATGCTCATGTACATGTTCATGTGAATGAATTATAATATATGTTACAAAATCAACATTTTGTTGACTTTTAAATGCAGTGACCATTCATGTGTTTGCTTGTATTTTTAATAAACTAATTTTACTGAAACTTGGCAAAAAGATACTCAAAAGAATTATCGCAACTGATTGTTATGAAATGTTTGAGTTTTGTGGGAATGATCAAGTTTAAAATGAACCTTCACTGGTTCTGGTGCATGAGATTCAGAGTCACTCATATTTGTCCTTAAACAAAAACAAAGACATCTGAGAAAACAGAATTATGCATTTGTAAACCACAACCTAGACACGGGAAGCATAACATAATAAAGACGCACTTCAATTGTAAAGGAAAAAAAAATCAGAATCTTGAGAGTAACAGGAAATCATTTGACCGAGACAGCTTGTTACATTGTTTTCCCCGGGCTGAACTTAAGTAATCCAGTCAGGTTGAAGCACAAAGTAGGCATATACGTACATCTAATCCAGTGGGTTCCATTCGCCGGGGAACATCCATCCATCAGTATTAATGCAGGCCCTGTCTTCTCCGTGCACCTGCCAGTGTAAAACAAAACGCCCGTGGGGAGTTGTGGCAGAACGCGCTGTCAGTTCTCCAGATAAACACACCGCAATTGTAAACACAGAGGAATCACAGTGCACAGGATGGTTCTAAGGCGGCTTTTATCAATGAGAATGTGTCGCGGTTTTACCTCCAAGTGTGCTGTAGCTGCATTTTTACAGCGTGTGCCTGTTGTATAAAGAGTTACTGTAAAGGGGAGTGGGTTATGTGTGTTTTAATTAGACATTATTTTTCAGATTATTACCAACATGTTAGATAGAATGTGTGAATATACCAGGGCTATTTAATTATATTTACCAGTGGGTCAGGTTTTTTGATGGGCTATAGTCTGAGGGCCGGACTACAAAAACTAAACTACAAATGCAGAGGTATCATTTTTTAAATTGACTGTTTTCTTTGCAACAACAACCAAAAAAAAGATACACGATACATGAAAACAAAATTAAAAAGGAGTCAAACCCAGCGTCTGTCAACAACTTTTAAGTCGAACAGATCTGAGGACTAGACCGAGTTCCAAACCAAGACTAAACCTAGTCTATATTTGGATTACATCAGATGTAAACTACATCTAGAATAAGACTAGATCACAAAATCTGAGCCGAGACTAAACCAGGACTACAAGGTCCATATAAATAGTGTAAGAGAATCTGGATGAAATAATGCTCTGGCCAAATCTAGCCTATCAACCAGTATGATACAGTTCACTGCCTTTATTTCATTGTGCTGGGCCAAAACAAACTGCTTAGTGGGCCACATTTAGCCCTCGGGCCACCATTTGAACAGCCCTGGTCTATGCTATGCCATGCAAAGAGCAAGTCATGAAGACTATTGTTCCTTTTCTGACGCTGTTGAGTTGTTGTGTTGTGAAAAGTGTAGAAAAACAAGCTGTTTTCTTGGAGTCAAATAGGCACTTTGCTTTGGCTGAGGAGGTCACACAGGAGGTTTTATTAGGAGGTTAAAGGTTGTTGTCAAATGGTGCATTTCCACTAACCCATGCTTGGCCCTTCTCTACCACTCTAGTTGTTTCCATTACACTTTAGAATGTATGTAAGTAAGTAGTAAGCAAGCTTTATTTGTATAGCCCTTTTCTCAGACACAGAGTCACGAAGTGCTTCACAGTGAGATGGTTTACACCACAAAGTACCTGCTCCCAGAGAAACGCTAGAGAAATAGGATCAAGTAGAGCTAGTGAAAACTCCCCACATCTTAGTTAAAAATAGTTTTATATATTTGTAACAGCCTCAAATTGTACTTATAGCAAACTGAAAAAAAAAAATCCTAAAAATATATAAACTGTGGACATGGCGAGGTCAGGAAAATGTTGGCCATTAGAAAACAAGGTACCTCATTACCTATTGGACTGTCCATCTCTCAATCAAACCCATTATGTAAGTAACTCGTTGGCAGTGGGACACATGTGCATCTTTTGACAAACAGAAAACAGCTGCTGGATTTGTCTTTCTATGGAAAATCCTCCATACAACCTTTAACGACAAAGTGCAGGTCTGAGGTTACAAATAAGTTTAGGTCTGAGGCCCAGAGTTGGTTAAGATTAGGGTTTTGTTCATAAATAAAAAACACCTCATTAGATTTGCCCAGAGAAATGAACTGTTGTGGCAAATAGGCATACAAATAACAGAAATTGCGTTTATATGACACATTGTATAGACACACATTTCTGAGAGATCAGACTGTTATAACACACCTCCATAGACCAGTGATCATCAGCAACATCGTCATAATCATCACCATGATGGTTATCATGATGGATACCATCCCAGCAGCAGACAGAGTTTAATTCATTTAAAACCATGTTAAACACTGACTTAGAATAATAAACTGATATGTAGCTGTTCTCTTTTTCCAAAGTTATGATTTTGTTACTGTTGTTGTGTGATGAATGTTAAGTTCTCTGTCTTTTTTTTTTTATTATTTATTTTGATTTGCCAGGGACTACAATGGAAAGTACCCAACCTGGCATATTTACATTGTATGTTCATTAATATGCATGTCCCTTTAAAAATAAATATTGAGTATAGGACTTTTATTTTCCAAAAGCAGAAAGCTTTTGTTCTTATGAGTACTTCCTGCACATCTATGAGGTTTCCACTATGTCAGTCTAAATTAAAAAGAAAACATACTCAGACAGTGAATAGTGAGTTGTGATGGATGTCTCTGAAAACATGGCAACAACTTTACAAATCAGGAGAATAATTTACCAAAGATCTGTATCTAAATTATCGTGACTAGACGTCCCTATTTACCTGAGACAATCCCTATTTCGAGCCCTGTGTCCCATGTCCCAACAAATGTATCCAAAACCATTGCTTTGTCCCAATTTCACTCAAGACATGTCCCAGTTGTCCCAGTTTTTAACACTTTGACAGTGAAGGGAGGAATATATTGCTATTTCTTTATTTAAACTAGACAAAATTGTGCTTGAAAAAAACTAAAACACATCAAAAAATAAACTAAACAATGTTATTATTTACTCATTATTTTCACAAAAACTTGAGTGTGTCCCAGTTTTTAATTCTGAAAATCTGGTCTTAACATATAAGAGCTAATTGTCTGTCACTGTCAGACTCTACATTCTTGTGAGAATTAGGAAAAAAAAATTCTCTTGGCTTTGAAAACACAATTTATACCACGTCACTTTTCCAATATACAGCCCAACACATGACAAACACCCTCATAAGAACACCGCATATGAATACCATAAAGCAGAATGATAGCTCGTGTGAATATGTTAGAGTGACTGATGTGTCTTATGACGTGAGAAAAGCACCATCGATCTTCAGTTTTTACCTTGAACGAGACGCGGCGTTTGGACACGGCTTCAACACTATAATATTTCATCATTTTCAACATGCTGATATAAACATTCTGCCAATCAGATGACGGCTGCTGCGGCCAGTCATACGTGGAGCTCAGGTTTCCATGGCAACTGTGATCTTCTGACAAGCGGCTCTTTAAAATAATCCCGCCTTGTGTGATCAAATATGAACCTCTACAACACGCAAATTGACTGTGTGCATTGAAGCTGTTTACTTTCAAATTGTCAGACTTTAGCGTTAGCATTGACAGACAAACACATCTTTTTATAAACACACTTTGGTCCTTTGGTGAAATTTTCTCTTCTTTTGTAAAGTATTTAACATGTTTTCAGAGAAAATCACCAACTGCTTACTGTTTACTGCCTGATCTTTAGTAATTTTTCATTTTAGGCTGAGGTAGTGAAAACCTCATAAGAATGAACTAAACAGGAAATGAACCTGCCAGCAAGATGTTAGCATTTTTGAAAAAAAAATACTCTTGTGCACACAGTCACTTAAAACCCATGAGTCAGATGATTGTGTTTTTCTAACTTGGACTTTGTTTGGTGTGATTGTTCTTAGGGGTGAATATTTTTCATAATTTTACAGCAGCAAACTATGAAACAATACAAAAGTTGAAAACTACAGAAATTTGAGTTCTAAAGCTAAATTTAACCACTCAAGTCAAAACGCAAAGGCAATTTAGACACAACTGACACAGTTTCCTGGGAATTTAAGCAAACATTTAGCAAAATGAAAGTGCTGTCACTCCCCAATCAGAGTCAGTGTCGAATTTGAGTCAAAAGTCGATGTGTACGTGCCCAGAAGCTTCTGCGCAGGCACATAAACGTTAGTGTTTGACTACGGCAACACCTACGAGGACAAACAACTATAGTGCTGTAGCCCTTTAGTCAATTAGTCGATTAATCGGCTGATAGATTCTTAAGGCCAACCCACACCAAAGCGATGCGCACCGCAGCACGTCACTCACCGCGCCCAGACCCAAGCGCCAACACTCACCAAAATGCCGCGACGCTCGGCTTTATTTTTCAACGATCCGCGGTTGTAATGGGTGAGTAATATGATCATTTTGTCTTAAATAATGAAAGGCATTCCTCATTCATCATTGTTAATGAAATAGCGCCGACAAGTTAACTACTATACTTTATTTAAATTGTAGAAAAGAAACTACGGGTGCCGGCAGGATCATTTCCTGGAGCGGCGCCATGACGGAAACATACGGAACCGAATCACTGTGCGTTGTAAAGCACCGTGTGTACATTCATAGAAATTTACAAAGACACCCAATTTGCCGCACGGCAGAGCGTCCCAGTGTGCGCTGGCCTTTAGTCGACCAATTACTTTATTTAGATTATAAGGATTTATGAAGATTTGTTGGTCTAATCTATTAATTTTCTTTATAAATTGTCATTTTCTTTTGTTTTATGTGTTTTTTTAAGCCGATTTGGTTGAATCAGTGTACAGTACTTTTTAGCTTCAAAGCTTTTGCCACACCCCTTTTAGTAGATTAATCGGTCGATGAGACATGTCTTTAGGTCGCCTTCAACCCAACATAGAATTTATCATTTACTTTTTAATTATGTTAATTTTCGGTTGCATACAAGCTTAAGTACAAAAGTTAACATGTGCAAATTGACTTGAATAAAAAATATAAAGTGTTAGGGTGTATTATTGTGTAAAATGGGCTTTACCAGTAAGACAGATATAACAAAATGGTTTTATGTGACCATGTGGCAAAAGAGGAATTGTTAGGTATTAGAAAGTTTGGGGGATTTTTATATTGTTTAGCGAGAAAAAAGTCACAATACATGCAACATCACTGCAGGTCTGCTTCGCTTTTATGAAGGAAAAAAACTGTTGGTGGACTTAAAAAAGTAACTAACTTGTTTATAATTCGTAGAAAGTACAAATATTTCGTAAAAATGTAAGAAGTAAAAGTAAAAGTTGCCAGACCTTTTTAATACTCAAGTAAAGTACAGATACTCAAAGAACCTACTTAAGGAGCTGGAGAAGGTTAAATGTTCCTATTCATGTCCTAGCTTAGTTCTGGTTCAATACTGTGGTGGACGTTTTGTAAAAATGTAGCCAATATTTAGGTTTTTCCCAAAAGAAATACATACTATCAATAGTTACCAACGCCAACAGTTGAATGTTGGAGGTGTTTTTGTCTGCATTGAGTATCTCTGTCCCACAAACTAAGAACCTCTATAAAATCTGTCTCTCATGAAAATATAGTTGAATAACCCTTCTCTACAATATACTATGTTCTTTTACAAATCCTACATTTCATTAAACATAATAAAGTTGCAAATGAGACAGAGTAGAAAAGGTTGAACTGGGAAAATGAAAGAAAATCCATTCGACCACACAGGCATCTTTACATTGATACGGGTCGGATGAAGCCGTGATCAATAATGGCCTTTGGAGATTAACTTCAGTGATCGGGTTTGTGAGGAGAAGGTGTGACAGGTCAATGAGCTCGATAAACGGAGCTTTGAGGATTATTTGTTTCTGCAGGAAAGTGTAGCAAAGCCTGTTCAGTTTGCTGCAATGACTGTACGGCAAACTGTACTTATTTATTATTTACACAGAAGAAGATGTATTATGTATTGGGTTTAATAAACATATTTAAACTTTAAAGATCATTAGATATTGTAAAAGATTTGTATTATAGCCAGGTGTTTTGAGTTGACCTTTATTTTTTTGTCCAGCTTAACTCTTTCATTGTCAGCCTTTTTCCTTATTTTAAACAATATTCACAGCTCCACAAAAAAACTTTGTGCAACTGTTTCATCGCATGTTGTATGTCAAATGAGACGTGTCTACGTTCATTTAATAAAATATTTCAGCGTTTGACAAGAAACCTTTGAGTAAACGTCCTTTTTCTAAATCAGACTTCATGTCAATGTTTTTTTTTGTCTGTTCTAGTGAAAGAATATGAGCCATTACAATAAAATAATGAATAAAAATATGATAAAATATGAGGTTTCTATGAAGAGGATTGCCTTTTTTATCCTTAAACCCGCAAAAGAAGTGTTACAGAACAGAAGGCAGCTGCACTTTTTTACTTTCTGATGCAGATTCTATAGATTCAGCCTCTTTCATGGAGCATAGATTATATTTAATCCTCCAAACATGAAGAAATCCAGTAGTTGACTTACTCTGACACTTTTGGATTGCTCACAGGTGAGGAAGTTTCTAGACTCGCTGCATGTGTCGTTCTCCTCAGAGTCCTAGTCCAGTAGGTTTGTCTTTTCTTCAGTTTATAGATTACATTTCTGCTCTAAACTTACTCAACAATGTTTCCAGTCCAAGATGTTTTGCCAGCTCAACATCACTGCAGAGATTAAAAGGTCTATGACGGAAACAGTTGTAATTGGCAGGCTACAGTTGGCTGCACAATGACGACTATTTTTGACATTAGCAGAGAAACACCACACATCAAATATATTAATGGCTCTGCTACCAAATGTTTATATTTTATGATGCTTAGTTCCTAAATCTGGATAAGATTTTGGTGTGAGTAGAAAGTGCTTAAAACCAATGCTCCGTGTACACTGTTCTCCAAAGAGAGCGGTTTTGGAGCTGCATAAAGGCAGAAAGAATTAAATCTTATTTCTCCGCAGCGGCCTGATGCGCCTTTCAAGTCATTATACGTGTTATTTCATGTGCACGCTCTTTTCCTGCCACTGCACGCTCGTACGTCACACACAGTCCAGGTGTTGAACATGGCTTCGAGTTGCCAGGACACGATTCGGGATTAGGAGCAGAAAACTTGGTGTAAAGGTGTCATGAAACGGTGGTAAAGTTATGTGTTGTGCAGCCATCGTAAATGATCTTGCTCGCACGACTGCTTATAATGAATCAGCGCTGACGTCAACAGTGGCAAACTGTAAGTGTGCACCAAAGCATGGGTCCATCTAGTAGTGTCATGCTTGTTTATTAATATGTTTTGTTTTACAGCTAGTGACTTGTGGTTACACCTACTGAAAGTATCATTCTTATTAAGGAACATGGTAAGCTTCTTTTTTTTTAGAAGTGCGACCAAATTGTCTGTCTGTGCCACTTACGAAAACTGTTGTGAAAGCCATCAACCAAGCGCTTTCCACTCTCCAGGTGTCTACAGTTATTCAGACGGTCTAATAATGCAGTTTCAGTGCCAATATAGTTGTATTCGTGGTTCGGTTCAGTGCAGTGGCCTGTCACCAGCGCCCCGGGTAAACGTTCCGATGTCATGCTCTTGGCTAGCGCTGTAATTGTTGTGGATTCGCTGTCATAGCCCTGCAACAGGTTTGGGGTTACACACCTTCGTCACCAGTTTAGTAGTATGGTTAGCTTGACATTTCTCTTCTAGCTGGTTGATTTGAAGGAGTCGTGATGTACACTGGAGAACAGTTGTCTTGCATTTTATTTCCTTTCAATGCTTTGCCTTGCCCGGACTCACAAATGTATCTGATTCAGTGTTGGGCCAAGTTAAGGGGAAAGTTATGAACTAAGAACTAAGAAATAACCACCCTTGGATGCCACATTTGCCTTCCTGATGAGTCCTTAACATGCATTTGTGACTCTGACTTGTCTGATGTACCGGACTAAAATAAAGACACAGCTGAAAACATGAATCTTGCCTAAAAACCCCAATAGCAACAGGTAGTGTTGTAACACTGTTTGCAAAAAAAAAAAAAAAAATCAATCCAGATTTATTTAAATAAGTCCTACATCCACATAAACTTGCAAAAAGGCTCTGAACATGTTGTACAGGACCAATATGTCTTGAACATATTTTTTTGTAAGCCATTACTTTATCATCATTCTCCATTTGCCTACTTCAGGAAACCAAGAATATTTACCATCAAACAGAAGCTACGGAAGGCTCGGTTATATTATTACAGCTAAAAATATGAAGAGCCAATAAGTCTGTGGGCAAGCAGCTACAAAGTGAAAAAACCAAGGACTCACACAGACCGGGTTTGACGTCTGAATATTAATCTCGACTAGACCGGTGCTGAAAATACAAACCAGAAAAACTCAAGAAATTGTCATGTTTTTGCAAAATGGACATGAAAATAAAGAACTAAAAATGTTGCTTCAGTTGTTCTGAGTAGTATGCATGCAGTTTCTAATGTTATTCCATCATTTCCGTGAATCTATTGACCCTATTTTGTCCCGCCTACTTTTCTAGGACATGCACTTCCTCTTTAGCTGCATTTAGCCTGTAGATTTCAGTCGATGGTTTATTTTAACTGTCATTATATTTAATTACATTTGCCCCACAAGACAGACAGACAAACAGGTTAGCTACCTTAACAGAGCTAAACAGGAAGTGCATTTCCAAGCCAAGTGGGCGGGATAAAATAGGGTCAATAGCAGGCTGTACTAGACGCTCCTCTCTCTGTCCCAGTGTGAATTTGATTTGTGGTCATTCTGACACAACTCCGACAGCTTTTACAAAGGTCAGATTTTAAATGTATAGCACTTTTTTCACAAATATATACATATTTTTTTACAAGCCCCAAATTAGGGATGTTCATGATTGTGCTTAACCGAGTGTAAGCTCTTTGGCCGGTTAACTGACACTATGCCTGTCACGATAAATAATTTTACCAGACGATATATTGTCTCTGAAAATATCTCGATAAACTGTATTATTGTTGATGGCGTTTTATACAGCTGAATGAAATTATTATTCATTCATATTCTCTTAGATCTAAAATAAAACTGGCATAAAAGTAATGTGTAGACTGTTTTGTTTTATATCAATTAAACAGCAGTGGGTATAAAAATCTTTTCATTTTTGTTATTTTACACAAAATATTAAACTAGACATACTGTGTGGGCACTACTCGTTTATACTGTGTTCTCTTGTATTAGTTGAAACAAAAAAATAATAATTTGGGTCCCCTATATAGCCCTGAAACATGTTTTTGAATAAAGTAACTCATTTTTTTCTAAATTGTCCAGGGCATAAGAAAAATCATTGCTGTATAATATTATTTGTAGCAGCCTATTCAACTTCTAGTATTTTGTCGAACAGCGTTTACTGTTTGACAAATGACTCGCTTTGCTACAGAGTATGGGGGGGCCACAACCCAAATGCCATTTCAACCTGGACATACTCAAACAGACAAAAGGATGTGATTAATGAGAATAACACAGGTTTGGTCTTAGGCCTGGCAGGAAAACGAAGCATGCGATAAATGATTGGCTGATAGAGAAGGAGAATTCCCCCGAGCCTCGACACTGGTGGTGTGAGGAGGGAATATGTCTTCTGAGGTGGTGATGGGAGGTGGAGGGTTGTGAGATGCGATGCTGCCAACAACTGCTTGCATGAGCTGTCAGTAAACTGAGGTATCAGGCTGCTCTTTGATTTAGCCTGATGCTCTGATAGGCTGAAGGGAGCGAGGAGGAGATGAGAGCTGCAGGTGGTTAGCTGAGCTGTGATTGGATACAGGATGATGTCGGAGAAGCTGATTGATGAGCGTGCAAAGCGACATAGTCTGCCAGGTTGAATACGCTTCTTAGCTCCATTAAGGGCACCAAAACCTAGATCAGTCCTGACTATCCAAACCATTAAGTGAGTTTAGCTACCTTGATCCTTTGCTTACATTTTACCTTATGATTATGGTTGCATATGTTTTTACTGCAGTTACTTGGTTTGTTGACAGTAGATGACAAAACTTAAACTGTAGGTACTCCCACAGAGATCTCTTAGTAAACGTTCCCTCAGAATACGTCGCTTACTGTTACTGTGGCCCTGCTTTCTCACTGATTACCTGCTCTCATTTAAAAGCAATGCCACGCTCATAATTACTGTCACAGACTGCATTCTCCTTACAGCTTTACACGCCTGTATCTCCGAGTTAAACCCCTGCGCTCGGGCCTTGCAACAACAACAAAATACAGGCGCATCATTTCTTCGTGTCTGCTCCATAATTGTCGGAATGGGTATCAATAATTTGTCAGGGAGTTGTATTGTGAGTAAGACCGACTCCCAAATTATTCCTTTGAAGTGTTTTGTGAAGCCGTGTGCGCGCCTCCCTTGACAATCGCCTGGTTCTTATTGTGTGTCTGCTCCTTTTCACACATCATTATGTTAGAGTTATTGCTCACCAGCTCCGCGTTCAGCATCTGTCCCCGTACAAGAGTTTGGGATGGCCGACAATAGCCGTTTCCCCCGGCGACGCTGAGTGGCTTGTGCCCGTGAAAGCAAGAAATGTGGAGAAGTGCAAGTTTTGGTGTGTGTGAATGGTTTTGGATTAGACTTTAAGATTCTTTTTCTTTTGTAAGATTGTTAGATTGTGTAAGGTTTTGGATGGAGAGTCTGCAATCAATGTTACATAGTAGGATTTGTTTTTTAAAGCTGCTTTTGAGAATCTTCAACATTTGATACAGAACTAAAAAGACCATTTATAGTCATGTGCTTCATCAGAAATTGAGTTCGAGCTCCATCTATTGACTGCAAAGTAAATTATTTTAAGTATATAATCAAAGTGTTATGCCAAAGTCATAAACCTGATATGCTAATGCTGCAGAAATGCTCCAAATGAATCTGGATGATTAATGGAATCAAAACTGCAGAAGATCTCAGAGATCTACCATGACATCATGAAACCTGGACATTCAGTGTTTTCTGAGGCTCGGAGGGGAAAGAATACAATCTCACAGACAGAAATCAAGTTGTCTTTTCTTCACAAAGTGTTTTCAAAACAGTTTATAAATTGAAACAGGTCCATTGACTTCTTGTTCAAACCTGCAGAAATGATAAGCCCCGCCTCTTTATCAAAAAATGTTTTCTTGATCTCAGACTGCATCCATTTGAGCTCTGTTTCAGTTTGATGCAGTCACTGCAGGCTTTTTGTTCCTTTAAACCTGTGGTTCTCAAAGTGGGGTCCGGGGACTACTGGGGTTTGAGACCCCAAATCTTTTTGAAACTTTGGTCATTTCATCAATATTGTCATTTCTCACAATATATAATTCTAAACATGTAATGTTTTTGATTAAAACAAGTACTTTAGCAAAAATGACAATAACATGTCAAAATCTGATTTATATTTGGCTTAAATTTTCATGTGATGCCAATGAGAAAAACGATAGGGGGTCCTTGGAATATTTTGAACTGATGAGTCTCTAGCCTGAAAAAAGTTTGAGAACCTCTGCTTTAAATGGTTATGTGCAGTATGTTCTCATGAATTGCATGTCTACACGTCATTACAACACTTTTTCTTCTGACGTGTTTATTACACGCACATTTTCTCGGTGTCCGATACGTGTTTTGTTTGAGGCCACACAGCAGGTTTTATTTGGGTTTAATAACTAAAGTCAAGTTAATAATGGTTAAGATTAGGATTTACATGTGTGTGAAAATGTAATGTTTGTGTAGACATGTAGTATATTTGACTTTAGTTTGTTTAGTTTATAGAAATTTGGCATTTTTGGATATGACCTGCATTGCATCAAGTGAATGTGCATGGATTTACCTACATGTATGCCATATTATAAAAGTCCATTATTTCTGACCTGAAGAACCTTTAAATTGAGTAAACTGCCAAGCTAAAAAAGTGGATTTTCCATTAGGTTTCCTTTGAGTCCATTCCTTTATGTGAATTTGACTTCAGCACAACATTAGCCCCTCAGTTGTTTATTTACTCTTCCCAGTGTCTCAAAGTCGGCCCATAATTACGCTTGTACCTTTTGTTCAGCCATTGTACTCAAACAAAACAGAGCAAAGCATTCAGCTACAAAGCCGCGACTTATCAAGGCACGAAGCCACAGAAACAGGAAGGAGATGACTTTCACACGAGGTAATTAAAACAGAAAACCGTCATTTGATGTTTGGCAATTCATTTCATTAAAAAAAGCGCCAGCGGTCGGCAGCGGGGCCAAAGACACAAGAAGAGTTGGTTGGACCTGGAAACGCTGCGTGTCGGCAGTGTCTCCAATTAAAGTGATTCCTCAGTACAGATTAATTAACAGATAACTTCTTATATCTGGCTCGTTTGACTAGTCTCATTCATTTGGCAGGAGACTTATAATGCACAGCTTCTACCTATATAAGCCAGATAGTTTAATTAACACAGCTCAAATGGCTTTCTTGTTTGACTGAAGCTAAGCGAAGGTCACTTGGTTAAACACACAGTCACTGATAATGAAAGTAAATGGAAATGAATTGTAAAATATAAATATTCATGTTTTCAAAAGTTTCCATACCTCACAGACGATTAAAGTATTGCACACATAACTTATATTCATCGACAAAAAGAAATCACGAACAATGGAGAGACATCCAGCAGTGAAAGTGAAAAAGTATGTTTTTAAAGGTTCCACTGGCTATAACCTGCTAGAAAAGCACATGACTGTCTTTTGTGCTTTGTTATGTACGTTTAATTGGAGCTAATGACCTTCTGACTAGAGATCGACTGATGTGGCTTTTTCTTTGGCTGATGTCAGTCGATGCCGATATCAATGGCTGACTTTCAAGGCTGATTTCTGTGGCCAATTTAGTATTTTTGTTTTTAAAAGAAAGCTGGGGAGAGATAATATAACTAAAAAAAAACTTCAACCAACTATCATTCAGCTCAGTGCATGTTGGTGGTCCCAAAGGCATGTATAGAGCAGGGGGTTCACAAACCTTTCAGACTAGGACCCCCAAAATAACCATGGAACCAACTTGTGACCGCCACAGCAAAATAAAATAGTAATTACTTCAAGTTGAAAAACAAAATTGAATTATAATGCATTTATTTTACTAGTTTATTGCTTTATGATTAAACATGATGCGTTCATTTAAAAATATAATTAAACACCAAATCTTAATTGCAAAATGAAATGTTGAAATCATCTTGTGACCACCAGATTTTGCTATGTAAACCTCCAAAGGTTCCTGACCCTCACTTTGGGAACCACTTTTATAAAGTGCATTACCATCGTCCAGTCGTTTTTGCAAAGGTGTGTATCAAAAATGTGACAGAATGAGCCTATTTTAAACCAATTGTTAAGAAGACAGAGTGTTTTGCAACTGTTAGGGAAACCTTTGTCCTGTGCAGGACATCCACAGTCCTTCAACTCAATGTGTGCTGCTACTTTGACCTCAGAGCTCTGAGAACTCTGATCCATTAAAGACACGTCTCCCCAAAGAGTCCTTGGAGCATTTTTTAGACAACTAATCAGTATATTATGAAGTGAACCTGCATCTTGACAGTTAAATACTGCAAAGGTCCTCAAACATTTGATATGAAAATATCCAAAGAGCTTCCTACTATTCTTAACAATGGAATCACAATACTACTCAGAAATGTAAGCCATGTTATTTGTGTAGCGATTTTTATCTGAAACAGAATGTTTGGATTTAGATCAGTGTGTTACTCAGACAATGACTCATGTCACATTTGAGAGAACCCCCAAAATATGAACTGAAAAAACCCTTACCCTTTTGAGCATTTACATTCTCAAAACAAGTGCAAACGGTTTTGCAGCCAATCATATTCAGTATAAGATTACATATTGTTGTCTTGGTGATGAAGTGAACCAGTTAATTAAACTGCTTTCTCTGATCTGAGCTGACACGATCTAAATCCAGTCTTACAGTTTTCAGAGAGAATTGTCCAAATACTGAGGAAGACTAACATTTATATGTGCTTTAATTAGGTTATAATATTGGCAACTTAGATTCACCTGGGGTTATTTTAATCTATTTAAACAAACAAGCTACATGTGTGACCTTTAACTTCTAATAGCTCAGAAAGTGGGTCTGAAAGTTGAGAAAGCTTACCAAACCAAAACAGATGACTTGCAATTACCATTAGTCAGTAAACATTGTGCCTTTTTGCTTACAGCTTCCAAAAACCTGATCTTTCTTTGCCTCTGGGACCATTTTTACAATAACAGAGATTTCTTATGATATCTCAAGGCAACTTAACCATTGAAATAACACACCAGATGTCGTAAAGTCGCTGCTTTTGACTCACTGTCGATATTGTGATTTTCTAACTTTCCGTTTATCAAATGCACAATTTCGTAAAGTCCTCAGAGAAGTGATTTTTGACAAATGTGAAATTGAATACTCAACCAGCCAAAGCAATCTATATGTATTCACAAATGTGTCTCTCTCTCATTTCTGTCTATGTTTTGGACACAGAAGGAGCTGTTACAAAACAAAATGATGGCATTGTTGAAAAGTTTTCTCCGGCGAGCTGTTTGTTTCAGAAAACAGCACAAAGACACAGTCCATTTAAGTAAATCTTTGCATCTCTGTTCCACTTTTTAATGCACTCTCTCTGTCACGACCGATAACAAAACAGCCAGCAGACCCGACAAGTGCACGTGGAATTTAGTACATGGCCTGTTTGCCCTTTGCGGTAGAGGGGAGTGACAAAGTTAGGGAGATGTCATCACCGGTGCGAGGATTATAAATATTTTAAAAGGCAGAAGTTTGGCCCATCTCTCCGCATTAAGTCACACTGCCACCGCTCGCGTACACAGACAAACAGAGCCGGGGAGGGATGGGGCTTTTAGGGAGCTGTGCTGGACAGGTAACCTTTCTCCAGCACTAAACACTAACACCGGTGTGAGTGATTTGAATAGACACTGCCTGTGAGAGCCAGAGGGGGGAGAAGAGAGCGCCAGGGACAATAGGAAAGTGTAACTGCGCCGCGATTCAAAGTATAAAAAGGGTCACACTCAGAGAACAAAAGTGTTTTACAGGATATTTCCAACGAGGATTTAATGCTTAGGTGTATGGGCAATTATTTTACCCAAGGGTCATATTCGAACCCAGACAAGTGATGGAGGGCAGCTGCAAACATTTGATTATTTCATTGATATTTGAAAAAAAAATGTGTGCTACAATAACAAACATTTTCAAGATTAGTTTAATGAGAAGCAAGAAGCGTCATTTAACAGTTTAACAAAAAAAAGTCAGGGTGTTTTTTTTTTTATAAAATTGCAATTTTTTGAGGAAAAAAAAAAATAATACTGTGAGAAAAAGTAAAGTTGGATGAGCCAAACATTTGCATCAAAACACTCAATTATAATTTCCATATAAGTTCTATGTATGTAAATTATCATCATGATAAAAAATTACATTTTGTTTTATGAAAGCTCAAGTTGAATCTAAAAAAAATGCAAATTTTACATTTGACTTTATACTGGAAAAAAAAAGTTTTTTGTACTTGTTTGACTTTTTTTCCTCATTAATTTATTACTTTTTTTTCATACAATGACAAAGATTACAAGCATTGAGTTTATTCTCAATTCATTCTCTCTCTCTCTCTCTCTCTCTCTCTCTCTCTCTCTCTCTCTCTCTCTCTCTCCCTCTCTTCTTCTCTCTCTCTCTCTTCTCTCTCTCTCTCTCTCTCTCCCTCTCTTCTCTCTCTCTCTCTCTCTCTCCCTCTCCCTCTCTCTCTCTCTCTCTCTCTCTCTCTCTCTCTCTGCGGCCTGATTAAAACAGGTTGAGGGTTTCATGATTCATCTAGCAGGATGAAGACGAAGAGAAATGGGGAGGAAACTAAAAGCCTTTTCCAACTGTAGTACTTTATTAAGTCACTAGTACTTTTTTAGTTCTATTTCCCATTTTGGGCGCGTTCACACGGACTGGGACCACACTTTAGAAGTTTTTAGCTCCTGCTCTGGGGCGGTACTTTCCAGTCAGACTAGGAACTTTTGGAGACACAAGCACATTTACAACACTGACTTTGTTTAGAAACATGTTTTAAACATTCTCACATTTAGAAAAAAATTTAATTTGTAAATAGTAGCCTATAATACTATTATTAAGAATTACAGTGAATAATTAATATAATTGTTCATTTCAGTGATGTTTTTCGGTTTTGTAGATCATAGTTTCATGTGGAATCAAAAAAAGACAACTTTGTTTTCCTAACACCACATAATGACTTATTTTAAATGTTATAAATTATACAGATGCTAATGCTAAAGCTAGTTAGACCCACTTTCAGAAACGTATCTATGTGAACACAGACTTCGGGACAGGATAGTTCTTCTGATAACAGGGCTGAATAAATGTTGGGCCTAGTTCTTGGTACTTTCATTGGGAAAATGCCTTAAGTGGGATGAGTCTAGGTCCTCAATATATTAGGGAGAATTAAAACTGAGTTTAGTTAAAGTACCAGTATGTATTTTTAAGAGTGCTGGCCTCATTCTAAGAGAAAAAAAAAAAGAACTTGACTTCACTATTACTCCAGACTCAAATCCTCTTCTACAGTGCGAGATATATTTAGTTAAGCCTGCAATCTAGTGCTTCAGAAAAGGCAAAGTTCATCAGATGCGTAAAACAGAAAATGACATTTACGCTCAGAACACTCGTCCACTGAAAGGTTTAAATTACATGTATGCAGAAGTGTGCGTACAAGCAGAGAGCAGCGGGAGGAAAGCTGTCATTACGCTCCATTAAAGACAGGACTGTGAAAAGGTTTCTGAAGTAAACTCAGGGCCGGCACAATCCATACGCAGAGTAAGCAGCCGTGTTGGGCTCCAAAAACCAAGGTCCCTATATATAAGACGGCCATAGTGAGAAGTGGCACTGCACTGTACCCAATTGGAAATAGTAAGTGTCGTTTATATATCGAGTGTTGGATAATATTGTGAATGTCGTTTAAAAGATTTGAAGAAGAAAAAAAAACATCCAGCTTTAGCATTACAAAGCTTAAGGCTAATGGTGCTCAAGTAAGTCTCAAGTCTTTGGTCTCAAAGTCCAAGTCAAGTCCCAAGTCAAAGGAGAAACAGTCCAAGTCAAGTCCCAAGTCAAAGAAAAACAAGTCCAAGTCAAGTCCCAAGTCAAAGAGAGACAAGTCCAAGTCAAGTCCCAGTCAAAGAGAAACAAGTCCAAGTCAAGTCCCAAGTCAAAGAAAAACAAGTCCAAGTCAAGTCCCAAGTCAAAGAGAGACAAGTCCAAGTCAAGTCCCAAGTCAAAGAGAGACAAGTCCAAGTCAAGTCCCAAGTCAAAAGAGACAAGTCCAAGTCAAGTCCCAAGTAAAAAAGAGAGACAAGTCCAAGTCAAGTCCCAAGTCAAAAAGAGACAAGTCTAAGTCAAGTCCCAAGTCAAAGAGAGACAAGTCTAAGTCAAGTCCCAAGTCAAAGAGAGACAAGTCCCAAGTCAAAGAGAGACAAGTCCCAAGTCAAGTCCCAAGTCAAAGGTCCTCAAGTCAAGTCCAAGTTTTCTGATTTTAGTTTCTAGTCTTCTCAAGTCTTTATGACAAATGAAACACATTGTATTTCTACAATTTCATTTCAAGTGAGAAAGGATATGTTCCAGTTTTGTCAAACTGCAGTTTATTTCTTTGAGCAGAAGCACAGAGCTCGAAGTCTTTGACATTCTAGTCCAAGTCAAGTCTGAAAGAAAGGTGAGAGTAATTATTTTATTGTAATTTCATATTTTACAAACTGGAACATGTCCCTTACCACATCTTTTTTGGGATCAGAAATGTATTTTAAATGGATCATTTATAAAAAACAATGAAATTGAAAGAAAAAAGGTATTTGGTCATCTATTAGATAAAAAAAAAAAAAAACAATATGAAGACAGATCTGCAACTACAGACAACTATGAGATACATCTAGTCATGACACGATTCTGGGACCGAAGCCCAAGACCTATGAGTAAACTTAACATCGGACTGTGTTCATCTTATGACTGGTGACTGTACATATGGACATTGTCTCTCATTGACTTAGAGAAAATTGACTGTACATCGGATCACTGTTGACTTGGGACATGACTCGGATGAGTATCACTCGTGAGATAATCGCCATAAATCAACGACCATGACGACTAATCAATAGTAGCATAATGATGATATGTATATACAAATCTGAAACATTATTAATGATCAGTACAGAGAACAATAACCGTAAATAGAAATCACAAAACATCGAAGCAAAAAATATGTATTTGTAATTCTATGACATACATGATATTTAAAAAATAATAATTAATAAGAACTAAATCAGCGTATTACTTGCGCAGGACAACGGACATATCTTGAGGAACAATTCTTGTACTTAGGATAATTAGCGAAACATTAACACGACTTGTCGCTACACATTGATAGCGTCTTCGAACTTAGTATCTTGACACAAATGCGTTCTTTAGCAGCTCAATTCAGTAGATCTACTGCAAGGTGTGGAATATTAATTTGTGAACTTGGGAGCGTGAGACAGAACTATATAGAGATCAACTGTGTTGCAGAGGTATGACACCAAAGTATTGAGCTATTGACAAGCTTTAAACAGATCAACGATCTCTCGATAGTAAAGTCCCTTAGAGCTAACCGCACAAGTACGAAAAAAGAACAAGACGCATACGACTCTCTAGACCATGATATACCGACAGATACTTGCACTGTGTCGTCTGTCTCTCTTTTACTGTGGGGATTGACTCTATTCTTATGAAACTTACATTTAAGAGCGAGAAATCCTTACTATATAACTCAGAATTAACTTTATTTCCACTGGTCCTAAACCTCATGTACCGATATTCGCGTTCAAAATAATTAGAACCTACTCTAACTGTTTCACAGGCCGTTTTTTTCGACACTTTTGATGCGCATCAGCTGCTCTTTTGACACAAAGAGTAAGCGTGTAAAAAAACACGTAGCTGATACTATGCACTGCCATGACAAACCGTTCATGCATATGTTCGTACACGGCGATCACAGTCTACATAGTACGCTGGCCAAGACGAGCCGCCGTGGATATACTATAAACTGCCTCCTGATACTAGAACACCAGCTGCTGCAGAGGAGAGAGAAGAAGTAATCAACACCGCATGCGCATAATGACATCAGATACCGTCATTTATGAACAACAGAGTCTGAGTTAAGGATTGTAGAAGTCTGCTCGCTATAATCTCCCATCCTGTTATGGTTGATCAGATGTATAGCGAATATCTTCTAAGCAGAGGCTGGAGTTCAAAATGACGGCTGATGTCATTAACCGCAGCGGGTGATCTTTTTTTCACTCTCTGCAGCAGCAGTGTCAGAAGGAGGAGTATATTTATCCCCTGCCTGTGCAACATCAGTCTGAACCAGACGTCACACTCACTTGTACGCGTCAGAGAGCGTATAGCGTGAAACACTCGAAAACAGCCGCAATACATTGCATCAGATAGTGCTGGTAATGTTTACAGAGTACAGTGCTAAGCATTGTGTGGACAAACAATATCGCACAAGACATGACAACGCGAAGAGTTTTCGCGATCACACAACCACAATTATATCTCAATTACAAAAAGCCACTCTAGGAATAACAAGGTACATGAAGAGAATTCATTTTGACCCCATATACCACAGATTGGGACAGTCGAACATGACAGAAAAGTATAATTACTGAATGGTGATTTACCTTTAAAATGTAAGTCTCAAGGTCCGAGCAAGTCCCAAGTCAACCAACGAAGAGAAAGACACAAAGTCTAAGATAGTTTCAAGAGATCTTTGACAAGGTACGTGGGTCTTGTCCTGTTCACTTGGAACTGGACTGGACGTGAGGACACGTTATCTGAAACTTTAGGCAAAACATCCGATGTTCCACCTCTGCAAAACAGTGACTCAAGATCATCGCTACCAACCGAGTCTCCTAGTCAACCAACATTTACATATTCCACACCTACTGAAAAGACTCTCTATATCTCAAAAGTAAACAGTCTGCTTTATGTTCAAGTCATAGATCCCAAGTCAAAGAGACGAACAGTCGCGATAGTTACAAGTTCTCCATAACTACCTAACGATCCAGTTCTCCAGAAGTCGACAAGCAATATCTACTAGAGTCGCGTTGCATGTGAGTTTCTAATTTTTTAAATTTCATATAAGCATATCTTTATCCAAAATATCAAAGTCTTCTCAATCAATATATATATTTGTGAGTTTCATAAGTTATATAATTAGTTGTTCTGATCACATAAAATGTTTCCACAGTTTGTAGCAACTACTTGCTTTGACAGCAGTCAAGCGTCCCTACCAAGGCCGTTTATCAATACACATATTCGAGTCAGAAGTCCCAATTGGCGAAAAGAGATCACCAAGATCCCAAGCAAAGTCCAAGATCAGAGAGAGCAAACATGAGTCCAAGTCGAATTCCCAAGGCAAAGACATCACAAAGTCCCACGCAATCGGCACATTAGTCTCTCAAAGACTCTAAGTCATGATACCGCCCACCGAGAATCCGGGCTACTCTATCTAGACCCAGAATTCTCTGTTATATATTCTCGAGAATCTTTCTATTTTTTATATAGTTCTGTTAACATACAAAATATAATTCGAGACCACAAAATACACCTTTCTCTTTCTTCAAATTCATTGGGTTTTTATAATGCAAATCAATCGCCATTGAAAATACCACATTCTCAGAATCCCCAAAAAAGATCGTGGTAAGGAACTGACAGTTGGTCTTCGCGCAGATTAGATTAACATATGAGAATTAACAAAATGAATTTACTCTGCACCCTTTCCTCAGACATGACTTGACCCAACTAGCTATATGTCAAATGACTCGAGCTCTGTCCTCAGCTCATAAGAAATAAACTGCCAGCTTGACAAAGACCTTGAACACTATCCTGCACTCACTTGAAAGGAATTTGTAGAAATACAAGATGTTTTGTCATTTGTCATAATAGACTAGACAAGATAGGAAACCGGAAATCAGAAAGACTTGGACTGTACTCTATCTCTAGAGAACCTTGATGGGACTTGACTGGGACTTGTCTTCCTCTTTGACTATGGACTTGAGTCTCTCTTGATTGGACTGACTTAGACTGTGTCTACTCTTTGACTTGGGACTACTTAGGAACGTGTCTCTTTTGACTTGGCGACTGGACTTGGACTTGTCTCTCTTTTGTACTTGGACTTTGACTTACTTGTCTCTCTTTGACTTGACTGACTTGACTGTCTCTCTTACTTGGGACTTGACTTGGACTTGTCTCTCTTGACTTGGGACTGACTGGACTTGTTTTCTTGACTTGGGACTTGACTTGGACTAGTTCCTTTGCTTGCGGACTACTTGGAGCGGTCTCATCTTTGACGTGGACTTGCAGGACGTGGACTTGTTTTTCTTGACTTGAGGACTTGACTTGCGACGTGTTTCTCGTGAATGGGACTTGACTTGGAACTGAGGACCAAAGACTTGAGAACTTACTTGAGCGAGCCATTAGCCTTAAGCTTGTAGAATGCCTAAAGGCGGATGTTTTTTTGCCTCTTCAAATCTTATTAAACGACATCACAATATATATCAACACAGTCGGAAGAATATGAATAAAACGACACTTACTAGTTCCAATGCCGTCAAGTTGATCACAGTGCCAGTTAGCCACTCCTTCAATTGGGCGCTTCTTATATATTAGGGACCTGTGGCTATCATACTAAGAGAGAGACCAACACCGGCTGCTACTACTGCGTATAATGGATTTGCCGCCACTGAGTTACTTTCAGAATACCTTTTACACAGTCCGCTATCTTTAATGAGAGAAGCGTTAACTCGAACAGCAGCTCCCCCCCGTCGTGCGCTGCTGCTTGTAACTGATCACTACCAATACAGGTAATTTAAACCTTTCAGGTACGAGTGTGCTGGCGTAAATGTCATTTTAAGGACTTTGAGCGCATCTGAGACACATGCCTCTTCTAGAACACTATATTTGCTAGTTGACAACTTAAATTATTATTCTCGCACTCTGTAGAAGACGGATTTGAGTCTGGTTTTTACGTTAATAGTGAAGTCAAGTTCTCTTTTTTTTTCTCTTAGAATGAGGCCAGCACTCCTAAAGAATTACATACTGGTACTTTAACAAACTCAGTTTTAATTCTCCCTAATATATTGAGAACTAGACTCAGCCCACTTAAGGCATTTTCCCAAATTTGAAGAGTAGCCAAGATATAGCCCAAATTTATTCACCCGTGTAAGTCAGAAGAACTTAACCCTGTCCCCCAAGTCTGCTAGGTTCACACATCAGCAGAACGGTTCTGAAAAGGGGGTCTTAACTAGCATGTTTTTAGCAAGTGCCAATCTTAATAAATTTAATAAACATATTAAATAATCATTTTAAAGGGGTGTTAGGAAAACAAATTGGTCTTTTTTGATTTCCACATGAACATATACACTACAAAAACGAAACTCACTGTTTGAAATGAACATAATTCAATTAATTCCACTGAGTAATTCTTAATCAAGTATAAGATAATTAATAAGACGCTACTATTTACCAAATTAAATTTTCTAAATTGAGATTGTTTAAAAAGCACGTTGCTAAACAAAGTCAGATGTTGTAAAATGTTTGTGTCCCAAAAGTTCCTAAGTCTGACTGGAAAGTACCTGCCCCAGAGCAGGAAGCTAAAAAAAACTTCTTAAAGTTGTGGTCGCCGAGTCTCGGTATTTGCACGACGCCCAAAATGGGAAATAGAATAAGAAAATACTTAGTGACTTAATAAAGTACTACAGTTGGAAGGCTTTAGTTTCCTCCCCATTCCTCTTCGTCTGCATCCTGCCTAGATGATCATGGAAACCTAACCTGTTTTAATCACGGCCGCGAGAGAGAGAGAGAAAGAGAGAGAGAAGAGAAGAGAGGAGAGAGAAAGAGAGAGAAGAAAGAAGGAGAGAGGAGAGGGAGGAGAGAGAGACCGAGAAGAAGAGAGAGAGAAGAGAAGAGAGAGAGAGAGAGAGAAGATGAGAGAGAGAGGAAGAAGAGAGAGAAGAAGTATAGAGAGAGAGAGAATGAATGAGAATAAACTCAAATGCTGGGAATCTTTGTCATTGTATGAAAAAAAGTAATAATTAGATGAAGAAAAAAGTCATAACAAGTACAAAAATACTTTTTTTTTTCCAGACTATAAATTTTCAATGTAAATTTTGCATTTTTTAGACACTTGAGACTTTCATAAACAAAATGTAATTTTATTATTCATGATGATAATTACATTACATAGAACTTATATTGGAATTATTTATAATTGAGTGTTTTGAATAGCAATGTTTGCTCATCCAACTTTACTTTGCTCACAGTATATATTTGTTTCCTCAAAAAATTGCATTATATAAAAAAAAAACACCCTGACTTTTTTTTTGATTAAACTGTTAAATGACGCTCTTGGCTCTCATTAAACTTAATCTGAAAATGTTGTTATGATAGCACAACAAATTTTTTTTTTTCAAATATAAATGAAATAATCAAATGTTTGCAGCCTGGCCCTCAATCACTTTGTCGGGGTCGAATATGACCCTGGGTTAAAAATTGCCCATACACCTAATCATTAAATCCTCGTTGAGAAATATCCGGTAAACACTATTTGTTACTCTGAGTGGACCCTTTTAATACTGTTAGAATCGCGGCGCAGTTACCACTTTCCTATGGTCCCTGGCGCCTCTCGTCTCCCCCCTCTGGCTACTGCGCAGGCAAAGTGTCTATTCAAATCACTACACCGGTGTTAGTGTTGGACTGAGAAAGGTACTAGTCCAGACAGTCCTAAAAGCAGCGCCCCATCCCATCCCCGGCTCTGTTTGTGTTCTGTGTACACGAGCTGGTCCATACTTGACCAGTGCAGGTGTGACTTCTAAGGACGGAGAAAGAGGGCCAAACTTCGGCCTTTGATAGAAAATTATTTATAAATCCCTCGCACCTCAGGAGATAGATGAACATCTTCCCTAACTTTTTTCCAACCCCTCTACCCCAAAGGGCAACAGGCCATGTACTTAAATGGCTCCACGTTGCAGCTTGCGGGCGTCTGCTGCGTGGTGATTATTCGGTCGTGACACATGTACAGTGCAAAAAAGATGGACAGAGATGCACACAGATTACTCTGAACATGGACTGTGCTTTGTGGCTGTTTCTAAACAACAGCTGCGCCGAGAGAAAACTTCTGTTCGAACAAGTAGCCAGACTCTTTTGAATCTAGTCGTAACAGCTCCTATATCATAGCTGTCCTAAGAAACAGTAAACAGCAAGTGAGAAATGAAGGAGAGAGACACAATTTGTGTAACACCGATAAAAAGATCTCTTGGCATAGATTGAGTATTCAATTCACATTTAGTCAAAAAAATAGCACTTCTCTGAGACTATTACGGAAATTGTGCATTTGATAAACGAGAAGTTAAAAATCACAATCCGACAGCTAGAACTGACTAAAAGCAGCGACCATCGACATCTGGCGCTCTATTCCGATAGGTTTCAAGTTTCCTTTGAGATACCATAAGAAACTCGTTATTTAAAAATGTTTCCCAGAGGCAAAGAAAGATCAGGTTTCTTGGATAGCTTTTATCATATCTAAAAATGGCACAACTGTTTACCGAACTCAAATACGTTAAACTTGCCAGTCATCTTGGTTTTGTTTGGTAAGCATTTACTCAACTTTCAGACCACTTTCTGACAGCTGATTAGAAGTTAAAGTCACAGCATGTAGCTTTCTGTTGTTTAAATAGATTAAAATTAACCCCAGGTGAATCTAAGGTGCCCAATATTAATAACCTAATTAACAGCCAATATTAAATGTAAGTCTTCCTTCGCTGGAGTATTGGACCCAATTTCTTCTATTACTTTTAAGACTGTGATTTTAGATCGTTTCAACTCAGATCAGAGGAAAGTCAGTTGTAATTTAAACTGGTTCATTCATCACCAAAGGACAACAATATGTAATTCTATACTGATATATGATTTGGCTGCAAAACCGTTGCCATGTTTTGAGGAAGTAAATGCTCAAAAGTAAAGGGTTTTATCAGTTCAGTATTTGGTGGTTTCTCTCAAATGTGACAGATCATTGTCTGAGAATACAACAGCGATCTAAAAATCCCCAGAAACATTCTGTTCATTGATATAAAAACGTCAAAAGATATCTATTGGTTTCTTACAGTTCAGAGTATTGTGTATCCCTGTAAGAATTGTAGAAGGCTCTTTGGATTATTTTCTCATATCAAAATGTTTGAGACCTTTGCAGTATTTAACGTCAAGATAAGAGGTTCACTCCATAAATTATGAATAGTTGTCTAAAATGCTCCAAGACTCTTTTGTTTTAGGTGGACGGTCTTAATGATCAGGAGTTCTCAGAGCTCTAGTCAATATCAGCACACATTGAAGTTGTATAGGTGACTTAGAGCGTGGATGTCCCTGCCACAGGACATAAATGATTCCTCTTAAAACAGTTTGCAAAACACTCGTCTTCTAACAATTGCGTTCTAAAATCAGTGCATCTCTGTCACATTTTTTATACACCCGTTGCAAAAAACGATACTTAATTTTTCTTGCTGGACGATGGTTAAGGCACTTTAAAAAGTGTCCAAAGTAGGGTCAGGAACCTTGTAGCGTACATAGCAAAATCTGGTTGGTCACAAGAGATTATCAATCATTTCATTTGCAATTGTAAATTTGGTGTTTAATGAATATTTTTTAAACTGAACGTCATCATGTTAATCATACAAAGCAATATTATACTAGTATAATAAATGCATTAATTCAATTTGTTTATCAACTTGATAATTTGTCAGTAATTACTTATTTATTGCTTTTTACACCGACGCTGCGATCAACAGATTGGTCCGGAGGTTATTTTCGGGGTCCTTGATCTGTAAAGTTTGAACCCCCTCTTCTAAAGGGTGAATATACATGCCTTTGGGACCAACCAACATGCAACGGAGAGCTGAATAAGTTATAGTGGTTGAAGTCTTTCTTAGATGAACTATGATTATCTACTCCCCAGCTTCTTTTGGAAAACAAAATGCTAAAATGCGCCAACAGAAATCCATAGCCTCTATGAACAATGATCAAGCACCATAGGACATGTCCGCACGCAGACCTGGACATCAGCAAAAAAAAAGCCACAATCATGCTGATCTCTAGTCAAAGGTTCATTATAGGCTCCAATTAACACTTACAAATCAACAAGCAACCAAAAGACAGTTCATGTGCTCTAGCAGGTCTAATAGCCAGTGAACCATTTAAAAACAACTTTCTTCAACTAATCACTGACGATGTCTCCCATTGTTCTGTGAATTGTCTTTTTTGTCGCGCGGAGGAACTGATAATATGAGTATGCAATAACATCTTATCCTCCGATGATAGGTTATATGAAACAAAAACTCATTATGAAACCACGATTAATATTTATATTTACAAATTCATTTCCATTTACTACATCATTACTCTAGACGTGTGTTTAACCATATGTGACCTCGCTTCTAACTTCCAACGTCAAACAAAAACAGCCCATTTGCATGACTTGTAGTTATATTAACATATACATTGGAAACTGATACTATAAAGGTAGAAGCTGCATGGCATTATAAAGCATCCATGCAAAATGAATGAGCGACTAGTCAAACGAGCCAGATATAAGAAGTTATCTGTTAAATAAAATCTGTCTACATGATAGATATCACTTACATGGAGACCACATCCGACACGCGAAGCCGTTTTCTATTATTACCAAACCACTCTTCATGAATCTCTTGGCCCCGAGCGGGAACACGGACCGCTGCGCTATATTTTAATGAAATGGGAATTGCCCAACATCAACATGCGGTTTTACTTTTTAAATTACCTCGTTGGAAATCATCTCACTTCCTGTTCTTATTCGTCCCTGATAAGTCCGCGCTTTGTAGCTGAATTCTGCTCTGTTTTGTTTTGCAGTATACAATGAGTATCTGAAAACAAAAAAGGTTAACAAGCGCCAATTATGGAACGACGTGTGAGGACACTGGGAAAGAGAACAATAACAACTGAGGGGCTAAGGTACCTGTGACTCGTAAGGTCAAATCACATAAATAGAAATTGATCAACTAGAAGGAAAAAACCTAATAGGAAAAGCCACTTTTGTGAGACTGGACAGACTATACGCAGGTCACTCAATAAAGGTCCTCAGGTCAGAAAAATAATGCGACTATTTCATTTATGAGCATACATGTAGGACAATCCATGCCACACTTCACTTGACTGCAATTGCAGGTCATAAGAATCCCAAAAATATGCCACCAATATCTATTTAAAACTAACAAACTAAGTCAAAATATATTATAGACATACATGTCTACACCAAACATTACATTTATCACACACATGTAAATCACACCTAACCATTACTTAACATTGACTATTAGCTTCATTAAACCCCAAATTAAAACCTGCTGTGGCCTCAAACAAAACACGTATCGGACACCGAGAAAAATGTGCGTGTAATAAACACGTCAGAAGAAAAAGTGTGTAATACGTGTAGACATGCAATTCATGAGAACTACTGCACATAACCATTTAAAGCAAGGTTCTCAAACTTTTTCAGGCTAGAGATCAATCAGTTCAAAATATTCCAAGGACCCCTATACGTTTTTCTCATGGCATCACATGAAAATTTTAAGCCAAATATAAATCAGATTTTGACACGTTATTGTCATTTTGCTAAGATTCGTTTTAATCAAAAACATTACATGTTTAGAATTATATATTGTGAGAAATGACAATAATGATGAAAGACCAAAGTTTCAAAAAAATTGGGGTCTCAACCCCAGTAGTCCCCGGACCCCACTTTGAGAACCACAGGTTTAAAGAACAAAAAAGCCTGCAGTGACTGCATCAAACTGAACAGAGCTCAAATGGATGCAGTCTGAGATCAAGAAAACTATTTTTGATAAAGACGGCGGGCTTATCATTCTGCAGGTATTGGAACCAGAGAAGTCATATGGAACCTGTTGCAATTATAAAAAACTGTTTTGAAAAACCACTTTGGGTGTAAGAAATAGGACAACTTGATTTCTGTCTGTGAGATTGTATCTCTTTCCCCTCGAGCCTCAGAAACACGGAATGTCCATGGTTTTCATGATGTCATTGGGTATGATCTCTGGATCTTCGTCTAGTTGATTCCATTAAATTCAATCCCAGATTCATTTGGAGGACAATCCTCTCTGCCAGCATTAGCATTTATCAGACGTTTATGACTTTGGCAATAAACACACTTTGCATTACGTTCAATATACTTTAAAATAATTACTGTGCAGCCAATAGATGCGAGCTCGAACTCAATTTCTAGATGAAAGCAACATGACTATAGAAATGCTCTTTTTATATTCTGCTAGTCTCTACAAGATTTTTTGAAGACTTCTCAAAAGCAGCTTTAAAAAACACATCCCTACTATGTAATCAATTGAGTTGCAGAGTTCCCCATCCAAAACCTATACAGCATCGAACCAACTGCTGACAAAAGAAAAAGTAATCTATAAAGTCTAAGTCCAAAACCATTCACAACCACCAAAAACTTGCACTTCGCCACATTCTACTTCACGGGCACAAGCCACTCCAGCGGTCGCGGGGAAACGGCTATTGTCGGGGCCATCCCCAAACCTCCTTGTACGGGGCCACGAAGAGATGCCGAAAAACACGGAAAGCTGGGTGAGCAATACACTCGTAACACTAGATGATGTGTTGAAAAGGAGCAGACACACAATAAGAACCAGAGCGATGTCAAGGGAGACGCGCCGCAACCACGACTTGCACAAAAGGCATCTTCACAAGGGAATAATGTTAGTCAGTACATCTCCCACGAATACAACCTCCGCTGCACAATATTATCGATACCATCTCCGCATCAGATTGATGGAGCAGTACACCGGAAGAAATGATCGCCTGTATTTTTTTGTTGTTGCAGCACGATGCAGGGTTAAACTCCCGATACAGACACGGCGTTGATAAAAGCTTAAGGAAGAATGCAGTCTGTTTTGACAGAATAATTATGAAGCGTGCATGGCTTTTAAATGAAGCAGTAATCAGTGAGAAAAGACAGAGCCAAACATAAACAGTACAGCGACGTTATATCTGAAGGAACGTCTTACTAAGAGATCTCCTGTGGCGTTCCTAACCTACAGTTTAAGTCTTGTCATCTACCTTGTCAACAAACTCAAGCACAGTAAGCAGTAAAAACTAATGCAACCATAACTCATAAAGGTAAAAAAGTAAGCAAAAGAGGACACAGGCGTAGGCTAAACCTCCACTTAATGGTTGGGATAGGGTTCAGGACTGATTCTAGGGTTTTGGTGCCCTTAAGGAGCTAGAAGCTCTATTCAAAACCTGGGCAGGACCTATGTCGGGCTTTGCCACCTCATCAATCAGCTCTCCGCAATCAATTCCTGCTATACCTATTCATCGTCAGCTATACACCTTTGCAGCTCCTTCATCTCCTCCTCGCTCCGCTGCAAGATCCTACCAGCTCTTAGCACCAGGCACTAAATATCACAAAGAGCACCTGAATACCTCAGTTTACTGCACGCTCATGCAAGCAGTTGCTTCAATGAGCAAGTCACCTCACTCACACCCAATCCACCTACCCCTACACCTCAGCAAGATCGATATTTACCCTCCTCAGAGCAAACCACCCAGTGTACCGAGGACTTCCGGCCGGAATTCTCCTTCTCATCAGCACAATCCATTTATCGCGATGCTTCGTTTTCCTGCACAGTGCCCCCCTAAAACCAAACCTGTGAGATATTCTCATTAAATCAACAATCCTGTTGTCTGTTTGAGTATGTCCAGGTTTGAAATGCATTTGGGTCTTGTGGCCCGCCCC
>CM076407.1:29298580-29319780 GCA_038363315.1 Mugilogobius chulae
CTAATAAATAAGTCATAGCAGATGTGAAGCTTAAACATCAGCATGCTGTCGCCTCTGTCTAACGCCGAATGCCCTTCACTGAGACCTTGGAGAGTTTCCAAGTATTGATGCAGCCAACAGTGTGTAAAATCAGCATATTTCTTGAAAAGTACAACTTACCACATGGCACGTGCATAGAGAATATTTGCATTCACATGAGCAGACACATTTTATTCTTAATTATATCTAAATTATCATAGTGGAATAACAGTAACGCCTATTTCACACACATCCTATACAGTATATGACACTTTTCTTCCAATAACACAAACTTGATTTACACGGCCAACTTCAGTCTAATTCTCGTCTGCTAAAGCCTTTCAGAGATAATATACAGTAGTTGTCTTCACTTCCTTATCTGATTTTCGTGCTTTTAGAAGTCCTTGCAGCCTGGCGGGGGATTAGGTGAAGCTATACAGCAAAAGTGTCAAGACTTTTTTTATGTGAAAATCAATACAATGTCAGTGTGTATAGAAGTCCACACCCATGAAGAGAAATTTAATGCCGTGGGTAGACTTGAATACGCGGCAAAAACAAAAGACGAAACAAAAGCAACAAAACAATTGAGAGTTAAGACGAGGCGCTACACAACAACAACAACTCGCTTTTCTATTAAATGTGTCTGTTTTTTGGTCGGATTGCAGCTTTCATGTGGAGACAACAATGTTTTCCAATTTGTGGCTAAACATGTTTTATTTGTTTGAAATTTGGCTTCAGCGTAGAGTTATTTCAAAGTGTTTTTTTCTTCCAATGTTCATCCAGATCACTCACTTAAGCAGCTCCTACACACTAAACTTTACAAGCTTCAACTGAATTTACAGAAAAACTTGTTGATCTAAGTCTACATCTGCTTTAAGGCGAGAAACAGTGAAGAAAAGGGAAAAAAAATCGGACATGTTTAGCTATCAATGTAACTTATTGTAAATCTGTGAAAATGTATATTATAAGTTACTCATCTTGTCATGTTTTCATAAAGAAATGAGGCACTGGTCAAACAAAATCTTCAAAACTGGAAAAATTGGGTATTTTTGTTTTTACAGAGTGGATTTTGAAAGTTTTATTTACTTTTTGAGTGAAATTGGTTTGACTGAAAATGTGCTTAAGACTTAAAATTGTAATAATTCAGGTTTACAATGTGATATAAACAAATCCTTCTGAAAACATTTTCAAAATCTTGTTCAGTCTAAGATTAGGACGTTTAGTGTGAGTAGGAGCTACTTTAGAGGGAAATATTGATGACTCTGAACAAAAATGCATTTTGAGAAAACAGCCAGTGAATTACATTAAGTAATTAAAGGGGACCTATTGTGATTTTTCTATATACATAAGATTAAACTATAATATATGTAGTACAATTAATTACATTTTGTTTTATGTAAAACACAAAACTGATGTTAAACAGCTTAGAAATAAAAAAGATTAATTTACTTTCTGTGCAAAACTGCAGAACTGATAAGCCCCGCCTCTTCATTGTAAGATTTTAAAGGTACACTGTGCAACTTTTTGACCAAAAAATAAACCTGAATAAAATCATGGGGTTTTTTTTTGGTTTAAAGGTGCACCGTGTAACTTTCTAGAAGTGAAAAGTCATCTACACAATTAAAAGTTAAAACTATACTTTGGGACTTTCTGAAAGGAGATGAATTTTATGTCATAATGTGAAAAAAAATCAGCTAAGGAACAGCTTTTCTGCAGAAACAGACGTGTTCGGGCCCTCCTCCTAGACAAATAAAAGGCTATTTTGTGGCCAAGCAATCCGCTCAAAGTAAAAACACAGTCTTTTATGAATTATTTAGTGTAACAAAACATCTAATGACAAAATATGCATTTATTCAAGTTTATTTTTGGCCAAAAAGTTGCAGTCTAAATGTCACAAATAAAAAACTTTAAGTGAACTTGCACGGCTCCAAAATAAACTAGGGTCTCCTCTTATTTGTTTTCATAGAAAAGTTCCTCCTTTAGACATATTTTGACACTATAGCATAAAACATATTTATCCACAATACAAATGTTCTACCGAATAATTTTATCTTTCTCTTTCTATTGAATTTGGCAGTTGACTTTTTACCTCCAGAAAAGGCCTTTTCCCACATGAAGTACCTAGAACTAGTCCCAACTTATTTAGTCAGAAGAACTATCCTGTCCCCAAGTTTGTGTTCACACAGCAGCAGTTTGTGAAAGTGTGTCTAAATAGTTTTAACATCAGCATTTGTAAAGTCTGGAACATTTAAATAAATCATTAAGTGGTGCTATGAAAACAAAAGTTGTCTTTTTTCGATTCCACATAAAACTATGATGTACAAAATCTAAAAACATCACTGAAATTAACATTTATCTAAATCTAATTATTTAAAAGTATTACTGTATAGATTACTATTTACAAATTAAATAAATACATTGAGTTTTTTTTGCTTTAAAATAATTTTTTTAAGGATAAAGAAAGCTTATCTAAACATGAGTATGTACGTGTAAACATGTTTATAAACAAAGTTAGAATTGTAAATGTGTTTGTGTCACCAAAAGGTTCCTGGTCTGACTGGAAAGTACCTGCCCCAGAGCAGGAGCTAAAAAAGTCCCTAAAGTGAGGCCCAGTCCATAGTTCCTGCTCTGTGTGAATGCTCCCAAAATGGGGACAGGAACTAAAAAAGTAATTGGGAACTGAAAAAGTTCCTACAGTGGGAAAAGGCCTAAAGTTACACAGGGCCCACTTTAAAAAAAGGCTGTGTAACTATTTACTCAACAAACATGTAGGAATCATTCTTAATAAAACTTTGAGCAAACTAATGATGGGAGAAGTCTGTTATAAAAAGATTAAAAACTTAGAAAAATAGGTTTTACACAATGGGTCTCCTTTAAACATCATCAGGAGCAGATTAGACAGTTCTACAAACTGCACTGCAAAAACTATGTATCTAGACTTGCTTAAAGTGACTTGGATTCAGAATTTCAATCTGGATTTGAGTTGTTATAACTGGATAAGATGTTATAATGCAGATGATTTCACTTGTTTCTGACTGATTATAAGAAAACTTGGCTTTAATAAGAACAAAGATTTGCCAGTGGGATGAGAGCAGAATGTCTATGCGTCAGCTCAGGTTTTTTTCCTCATTTTTACCTTGATATTTTGTCTGAACTGACTTATTGTACAGTTTTAGTTACCTCTGTTCTTTTGCTCGACGCTCAGCTGCCTCTCCAGCGTCTCCCTCAGCTCTCGCTCTCGGACCAGCTCATCTTCAGCTCTGTCCGCTCCAGCTGGTCCTGCTTCTCCTGCGCCCGGGCGTTCTCTATGGCAACCTCAACAGACCCTGCTTAAAGACACACAGGCGGGCACACGTCAACAGGTCAGACACCAAACTCAGGCTGGGGTTAAGAGAATGATCAGTTGTAAGTTTTTTTTATTTATTTTCATCACTCACTCTCTGCAAAGTCAATCACCTCTAAAGAAGGGGTGTCAGACTCAAATGGAGTTGAGGCCAAACTGATCAGAGTGTCTGTGTTGTGTTGCTTTTGAGCATAAATGCTGCGCTTTATTTCATTTATTTGATTGATTTAGCTTTGGAGCATGTGTCTGTGCTTGATGTGCGAAAACTAATCATAATAAATGGTCAAAATAGTTAATTGTCAATGTTAGCGTTATCATTTAGACAGTCACATTCTCTGGGTGAAATATTCCTCTGATATATAAAGTCTTTAACATGTTTTCTGTAACATTCACCACATCTGTCTGATCTGAAGAGTATTTATTTGTTTTAAACTGATGTAGTGAAAACCTCATAGAATGAATTGAGCAGGAAATGATTGTATGTACAGGATGTACTATTTTGAACAAAAACAAACCAACTGCACAGAGCCTATAACGATAATTTGTCACAGAAATAACGCAGTTCAGCCACCCACCACTTCGAAAACGGCCCTCACCCTTGGTATATACTGTCTTTCCAAGAAAATTTTGTACAAATTGTTTGCAATTGTCACATCTCATGCAATATAAGGCAATATAAGGTTAATTATCCTTTCTTGCCTATGAGGCTACTCTTGTCAACCAGAAATCAGAAATCATCCAGGAGCCACATGAAATCATCTTGGGGGTCAAGTTTAGCCACCGGGCACCAGGTTTGACAACCCTGCCGTAGAGTCATATAGACTTACAGAACTTTTCTCACATCTGAAAAGATACGATATGTTTACACTCAGGTACATGCATGTTGTTTGCTTTTACAATGCTATTTCTGGAGGTGAAACAAAAAGCTGAAAATTCGAGCTTTATGTTGGCTCTCAAACGCAAGATTTAAAATTACTTTTGGATAAAAGTCTAACTGTCTCAATCTTCTAAAACCTTGTCCATAAGACAACTATGAAGCATTTTTCTGCTATGAATCACTCCTGGGAGAATGAGGAATATTTACCATTTCAAAACTGTGGCTCTATGTTTGAATATTTATTAGAAATTAATATTCTGTTGCTTGTTTTTATGGTTTATCTAAACTTTAACTTTTTGATGAACTTTCTACTAAATTGTTTATGGTTGAGTACAGTAAGTAACCCATGAATAAGAAAAAATATAAACTGTTGCTAAGACATACAAGTCCCTCAGTAGAAACTAAAGAAAAGTGTGTGTTTCATTGTATCTGCAAATAAACAAAGAGCAGATATAATATTTGAGAAGCAGGTCAGCACACACCCAGTACAATTACTGCTTATGTCTGACTGGTTTACTATTTACAATTTTGAGATGTTCCCATAGGAGGGTGTTCAGTTCACATTATCAAAATAGTATTCTGGCAGAGGCTCACCTGGATGTTGGTGAGCAGGGTCTCTATAGAGGACAGGCCCTCGGGGAAGATGAAGGGAGCGTGGTGGATGCCTGCTGAGAGCTTCTGTCCTGCAGGGTACGAGAGGCGCTCACAGCCCTCCCTGCCCGATGGGGGTTTCTGGTAACTTGTCTGTCACAGGCTTCCCTGGTCGTCTGAGCAGCCAAGGAGCTGTTATCTGCAGGGTAAAGAAGACGACCATGGTGTGAAGCCAGTCAATATTCCCAGAGCTATATCGGTTTTAAAGGTCTACTTCCTCATCTGTCTGTTTTAATAAGCACAAGGATGAGCAAAGACACACAACAGTAGGCAGCACATATTGAATTATTTAATCCTTATACTTGAATTTGAGTGGTTAGGTCTAAATAGTATCAGGAGGCACTGACATTTAATTGTGCATCAAAAATATTTCCGTAAAGTTTTTTAGTTGAAGCTAAAAAAGAAACACCATCATGAAAGTAGTTAGTGCTGTTTGTAATAAATAATTAATTATAATATACGAAATATGTCAGGAAAGAAAACACCTTTTTATATTGAGTGATAGTGTTGATGCAAACCTGTAAATTATTTTAAAAAATGTTTAATGAAGCAACACCAAAAGCAATTTTTTTTTCCTGATGGTGTACTAAAAATTTTGCATTGAGGCATTTTTTGTCATTCGCACCATTGAACACAAAAACAAATAGAAGTGTCCCACATGCCTGCGAGTGTACTTCTGGTTTGGGGTTTTGTAAATGTGGTTAGCCTTTATTAGATGGCACTTTGCCTATTGATAATGCATCACAGCTTGACATCTCCCATAAAAACAGCTAAGAAGCTGCATTATGGATGACCATCTGTTTGTAAACCTGAGAACTGCGTGTTCCTGCTTTGCGCCGGTGAGGCAGATGAAGATTAGCCGTTTTGTGCTTTTTTTACTTCACCAAGCAGTTGCTCACTTTATGCGCTCACTGTCATCTGAGCCACTGAGGACGAAGATGTCCTGGGAGCCCGGCGGTTATTGGAGCAGAGACAAGTGTGAACGTGCGATGTGATATCTGGCACTTTTCTCTGTCTGTGACAAATGACAGTGTTTTCTCCACTTAGCTGACCACAGCATCTTCTGCTCCAAATCCAGCCACCTCCCTTTTTCTGCCTCGGCCTCATGTCTTGGCAACTGTCACATTCAAGGTGTTTCACAGATGAGAAGCAATGCCCCCCTCTCCTCCACTTTCTCTCTCTTTCTTGCTAAAGCATTGCTCTGTAGAGAAAGGTAATTAGCAGGTGCTGGCGAACTCAGCGGAGGGCATCCAACTACACTCCTGTGGCTCACATACAGATACACACACATCCACAGCCGCTAAAGTGCGCAGTCAGCAGTGTGGGCTCCCCAGGCTCCTTGGATGTGACTGATCCTTATTGAGTTACTGTTTTACGCCTACTTTACCTCACATTCACACACAAGAACACACGCATTTTGGCATAAGCACACGCACACACACACACATGGCTGCCAGCTCGTTTGATCATTTACCCATCTCCCTAACCAAGGTCACTGTCTGTTTTTCTCTTTTCTCCCAACTTCATCTCTCTTTTCCCTCTACCCACGTCCCCAGGGCTAATGAACTTCACCATGTGAAGACTGCCAGTCAGCGGAAGAGAGGAGGAGGGAGGGAGAGAAATGGAGAGAGACAGAGGGAGAATAAATTCTGCTGATGTTTGGTTAATGGGAGTGAGGTGTCAGGGATGGCCTCTGATCTCTGCTGCATGGATACGTTGTTCAAAGACCACTGAAACAGCACACACAGCCAAAACGGCCTCACACACACGCACCGTGCACTTATCATACAACAGATTGACAGAATGACAGGGCTGAGGTGCTCTTTGAAACTCAGGGATGAGCCTGAGCGGCCGTGTTCTAGGTCAAACACAAAAGCAAGCAATCCAGCAAATGTACATGTATTTCATTTGCATGCAGGGAAATCAATTGGAAATCAATTGCATAAATGCAGTGTGCGATGCATGGCATTCACGTCGCTGATGCCATCACTGCTTTGTCAATACGTTCACAGATACCTGACAGCATCTGAAACTTTACCTGTGCCGCTTTGTGATTTTAGATTTGATTACTGAATAATGCCATTCAGGAGAAGAATACATTTACACACGCACGTGCATATACATACAAACGCTCTCTTACTGGCCGCTCTCTCGCGCTGTAGATTTCTGCTGACTGTTTGTCCTTGAGCAGTCCTCATTAAGCTAATGCAAACCTCCCTGACAGAGAGAACCAAACAACTGACGTTGCAGCGCGTGGCAACGCGGGCCCTAACGACAGGGAGGTGGTCGTTATGCAGATGAGGTCCAGCTGAGAGCGCGGGAGGCCGCCTGGCTCGTTAGGCCGCGGCCCGGCAAATGGCTCACTAATGTAACACTGCTTCCTGGTCTAATGGAGCCCTGTTTTCCAGAATTATTTGTTTTTGCTCACAGCGGGACGCCGAGGGGAACACCTACGGCGAACAGGAGTGAAAGAGCAGAGCGGCCCAAGAAGTCCAATCCTTATCGACTTGTTACTGAATTATTTCTCTCTTGTCAACCTATTAGGAGCCCGTTCTCTACTCCTACACAGTGTTAGTGAGACTGAGACCTGAGGACAGCACTTCTCAGTTTGTCTGTTAAAAAGTCCCTTTTGGGTTGTAAATACATTGTACACTGGCTCATAAACAAGAAATGTTGTGTCCTTTTCACTGAATATTGTTTTATGTACTTCAAGTGTGTGAGAAAGAACAAAACCAAACACCTGCACTGTAAATTATAACAGATTATAAATGATTATTATTTTTTTACTTAGTTTGGTGTAGAGCTGCAACAAGGTAATAGATTAATCGCAACTAATCGATTATTGAAATATTGACTAATTTAGTAATCGGATAATCGTTTTTATACCAGTGTTTACAATTACTACTGTAATATTTCAAACTCAATTTCAATACCAAGGACTATACTTCGATTGATTAAAAAATGCTGTGATTTTTTTTAAGTTTCAGTTTTTATAGTAGATCATTCTAAACTGTTCAGAAAAGGACAAATTGTGTTCTCAATTGTGTATTTTTAGCACCAATTCTTGCTCAAATGAGAATATAGATTTTTTTTCTAGCTTTAGTATAGAATAGTATATAATCTTTGATTCTTTTTAGATATATATATAAAGGTTTCAAAACATGTTTGAGCTGAGAAAACCCTCAGACTGAACAGACAATGACGAGCCATGAAAAATGTGTAATCTTAGTGTTTTTGATGTAAAATAATCGATTAGGCCTTAGTTGCAGCCCTGGTTTGGTGTGGTAGTTTGTGTTTAACATGTATCTTAGTTTTACAGCAGTTAAGTAGCAATTTATGAAGAAATTGTCAACTAAAAGTAGAAAATAACAAGAATTAATTATGTGTCAACAAAAGCGCCAAAATGACAATTTACACAAACTGACACAGTTTCCTGAAGTTTAAAGGGGACCTATTGTGTTTTTTTAAACTCTTTAGTAAGAAACTAGAACACATGCAGATCAGTAATTTAACTTATATTCACTGTAAAACACAAAGTTGATCTAAAACAGCTTGAAAATAGAAACAGCTCTATTGACTTCCTGTTCAAAACTGCAGATCTGATAAGCCCCGCCTCTTCATTTTAAAATGTAACTGTAAAAAGCAACAGATTTTAAATAACAAATTATTATTGTTGGAAAGTGGCTATGGGACAGTCTTGAACCATATGTGCTTCACTTTGAGTTTTAATCTTTTGAATTATAACAAGTAAATACAGACAAGTGGGAGGGGATAGGTGGTAGGTGAGAACGGGGATTTCTGAGCACTTGAGCTGCAGCTGAAGAACAATACAAGATTATTCCAATATGCATGAATCAATTAAAATATAACTTTGAGTAAACTAATGATGAAGGGAGGCCGTTATAACAAGGTTAAAATCTTAGAAAAGTGATTTTTGACACAATAGGTCCCCTTTAAACAATCATTTTACAGAATTAAAGTGTTACAAATTATAATAATTTGTCACATTGTCATTCCTGTGTTATATACAATTTAGATTTACAATGTGGTTGCTAGGTAACATTGTGGATTCCCCTCCACATGTGTCATATTGCAATCATAGTTGAAATATCAAATATTTAGATGCTTTTGAAACCTAAAATGAATGTTTAATACCTTAATAAAAGTACTTATGGTTCATAAACTACATATACGTTTCAAAATGCAGATCAATGTGAAAAAGGTTTTGACACCTTTAATTGAAATACATGTTTCTTTTGTTGTTGTTTTAAAGATTTAGTTCCTTTTAAACAACTTTCTCTTTTGGTAAATAGTCTTTGTAGATTAGCAGGTAAAAGTTTTTTGATGTTCAATTAAAATTCATAGTTAAAGTAAGTCATTAAGTTATGTATGTTGAGTCAAGTGCACGTCTCACCTCTGTCAGCGAGGCCTCTCTTGTTCTCTTTACTGTAATCCAGCGAAGAGTCTGTGTCTCTGGCGCCTTGGACCATGTTGGGCGAATGTCCCAGGACGCCGTGACCGGACAGACCATCATGAAGCGAGTCTATACAAACAGACAGGCTGCTTAACGTCACAGGTAAGTTCATTTATTAGCTTGTGCAGGTGATTGTGGGACATACGTGAGATTTCTAGATTGCGTTCTGTGTGACAGGGCGAACTCGACACGCTGCTGCTGTGATTGGACGACATCTGACCTTCTTCCAACGAGGGCGAGGGCGACGGGCTATCACGCATTCGCTCCTGTGAACCCAACATAAAAGAATAAAATCAACACTAACAACTACAACCGGATAGAAGCATTGTGGTGTGTGTTCCAACCAAAGGAAATAAAGCAAATAAAGTTTGTTCTGCTGTTAAGTTCCAAGTCGTGCAACAGAAAAACAATGGCCTGCATCATTATTATTACCGAGTGATATCCGGAGAGTGCTTCCTTCTTTTGGCAAGGCTTTACAGTGGAAAAACACTTTGATCAAGGGTTTTCTCTTACAATAATTACAAACCAATTACAGGTTTCAGTGAAATACAGTATTTTTCAATCATTATTTAATTACAGCTTCTTCTTCTGACTGCTTCTGGCATTTACAGTTAAGAGAGAGATTCAATCAAGATGATAAAGTAAGTACCACTGCAATACAATTCAAATTAGGCTCATTTGTGTAAATATGTATTCATGTGGTCAACAAGTCTAGAAAAATACACTATGGTTTTAAAATGGCATGTAGCCTTATTTAGGAATGCACCAATTCAGTTTGATTCAGGTTTTTTAGCTTTAAAGTTGGGGTAACAAACGTTTTTATTTGTAAATTAGTAAACTTTGTGTTTTCCACAAAAAATATAGATGAAAAATGCAGCACTTTGTGAAAAAAATAAGACCACTGAATACTGTCTGAATTGAATGATAAAGAAAGCAGCTATCTGATTGGCTGGGCTTGGTTGGTCCTCTCCAGTTTCACTTGATTGTTTGTAAAAAAGAGGTTTATAGACCGTTATTCCAACTTAAAATAAATACATGTCGATATTAACCTTGTGTTGAAGGATTTATGAGAGAAAATATTCAGATTTAAAACCTAAACTGTGTTTGCAGTGAGAAATTCATCTTTAAAATCTGCCAACATCAGATTTCAGTGAAGGGACAGAAATAGCTTTTTTTCCCCCCAAAACTCAATTAACTTAGAAAATGGGTCATTGTGCTACGTAACTCTTATTTATTGTGCAAACAGTAACTTCGCAAGTTTTTGTGTCTAAAATGTCAAACATTATGAGGTTAACGGAGGAGGCTACGGTCCATCCGGACCAGAACCTCACGCCACAAGAACAGTTTCTTTCCCTCTGCTGTTGGACTCATGAACACTCTATAAACCTGCGACTCTGTTGATCTCCTGCATTGTCACTTTAACAGTCATATCATCACCTGTCACTTTATTCACTTTATTCATTCGTTCATTTATTCAGTATGTTAATATCTTAGTATTGTCCTACCTCTTGCACTGACAGATTGCACTGTTGTTTTGATTGTTCTGATTAATGTGTATATTTTTATTGCCTAATTTTTATTGGCCTATTTTTGCATGCCCTTATACTTGATTTTATATATCTTAAATATTTTTACTATATTTGATATTTTTTACTCTTTAGATTCTTTATCTTTATTTGTGTTTTCTGTGTTATATGTTGCACATTAGCACCGCAGCAAGTTCCTAGTCTGTGAATTCTGTTTGTTCACTGACAATGGCAATAAAATTCTTTCTGATTCTGATAAAATTCTTTCTGATTCTGATTCTAAAGTTATGGTATACTTTATTGTTCCTGTAGGGAAATTTGCATTTGACCCAAAGTATTACGTCCAAATAAAAGCACAAATAGGATCTCGGCTGAACCGATATCATGTGACTGATACCTGATCCAACTACATTTTGTGGTGCTTGCAGTGTAGAGCTGCACAATATTGACAAAAATGTATTTCTCGATGATTTTTTTGCAAATCTCAATTAAGATATTCAGACATTATTATTTCAAATCAACCAGAAAATGTTCAAACTTATTTGAATGCATTAGTTGAAGTTTCATGGTCAGAAAAATTAGGCTGTAGTTGACATTTTTGGTCGATTTAAGACATGTGCTGTCAGTCAATCAATCAATCAATCAATCAATCAGTCGACAGAAAGTTCCCTCTTTCTGTTCTGACCAAATGTTTGACCCAAACTATCCTCACAAAATCAGAGGTTTGCATGCTAAGTTACTATTTATTAAGAGGAAAGGCAGCTAAATGAGATTTTCAAGTAAAAAATTCAGAATAAATTTGCAATATGCTTTCTGACCAATAAATAACTAACTACAATACCCATGATTGATTTATTGACTCTGTGCACAGAAGTTGGCTCATTTATTTTCAAAAATGCTAACTTCAGTCTTCAGTCTAAAATTAAAAACTACTGTAAGATCAGGCTGTGAACTGTTGGTAGTTTTCTTTGAAAACATGTTAAATACTAAATACTTTACAAATGGAGGAATATTTCACAAAAGGTTTATAAAAAGATGCGTTTGTCTGTCAATGCTAACGCTAAAGTTTGACAGTTTGAAAATAAACAGCTTCCATGCACAGGGTCAATTGACAAAAATATCACCTTCTACACTTATTTGAACATTTACAGTGTTGTAACTGTCTTTAATTGTAGCTTAAACAACTATTTGATTTTTTTTTTTTACTATAAACAATATACTCGATATTCTATTTTTGCATATATTCAAAACAATTATCTAAAATCTTATCTTATCCAAAGATAAATTGTCCAACTCTACTGCAGTGTAAAAACCAGCCACTCCATCTTTAAGTGTGTAAGTTTCAGAGCACATTCTAATACTGAAAGAAGTACAACTAATCAATCATATCCGTGTATTCGTTTGGCCCATTTTCGGCCAATTAAAAACCCCCAGACTTCCAGCCAAAACCTGTGGCCAGTGGTCAGCTCCCGCGGGCCGGAGGGGGAGTCGGAGTTCACCTTAATGACGGAGGTGGGAGCCCTGGGGGGGGCCTTGGCGTGGTGGAGCTGTGCCACGTTGGCGATGCTGGCCAGAGTGCTCAGTCGGTTCATCTGGCCCATCGCCATGGAAACGGAGGCCGGCGCCAGGCTCGCGGGGATCAGAGGATGTGACATCATCATGAAGGGGAGCTGGTCGAGGACTAGGAGGAAATGGAATAAAAGAGGTTAAGGTCAATAGAGCCACGATACTAAACAAATAATCATACGGAAAAAAAACACCATAATAATGATGTTTTTTGTAGATTTTGACTGCCTGAAAAATGAGACTGCCAATGAAACAAGCAAAAATAAAAATTGGGAATAAAACAGACACTACTGTAAACAAACTTTACTGTTCTGTTATTAAAAAATCTTATTATAGATAAGGGATGGGCAATTATTTTTACCAGAGAACCACATTCTAATCCTGAGAAGTTGCAGAGGGCCAGACAACAGTTAAAAATATATATATATTGAGTCCTGCTTAAATGGGCTTGGATTCAGAATTTTAATCTGGATTTGAGTTGTTTTAACTACATTTAATTTTAACTGCTTGACTACTGTGGTTTTTTTTTACAAATTTTAAAGCATTTCTGACTGATTTGTGAGAGAATTCGGCTTAAAACAGAAAAAAATGTATTGCCTACGGTCGGTTAAACATATAAACATTTCTGAAATCAAAGTTAAAATCCAAGCTATTTTCAGCAATTAATTTTTTTTTTTGCAATGTTTCTGGAGATAAGGAAAAAAAACAAAAACAAAAAAACTATCTATAGAGAAACACCTGCTCTCATGAACGTGGTGAGGGCCAGATAAAAATAGCCTTTTGTATCATGTTGGTATCAAGTAATTATCTGAAAACATCAAGTAATTACCTGATAATTACTATTATTTTTTTTAAATATTTGTATCACGTTATTACCTTAAAGTTTCACGTTGTTACCTGAAAGTATCACGTTATTACCTGATAGTATCATGTTATTACCTAAAGTTTCACGTTATTACCTGATAGTATTACATTATTACCTGATAGTATCACGTTATTACCTGAAAGTTTCACGTTATTACCTGAAAGTTTCACGTTATTACCTGATAGTATCACGTTATTACCTGATAGTGTCACGTTATTACCTGATAGTTTCACGTTATTACCTGAAAGTATCACGTTATTACCTGATAATATCACGTTATTACCTGATAGTTTCACGTTATTACCTGAAAGTTTCATGTTATTACCTGATAGTATCACGTTATTACCTAAAAGTTTCACGTTATTACCTGATAGTTTCACGTTATTACCTGAAAGTATCACGTTATTACCTGAAAGTTTCACGTTATTACCTGAAAGTATCACGTTATTACCTGAAAGTATCACGTTATTACCTGATAGTATCACGTTATTACCTGATAGTATCACGTTATTACCTGATAGTATCACGTTATTACCTGATAGTTTCACGTTATTACCTGATAGTGTCATGTTATTACCTGAAACTTTCACGTTATTACCTGATAGTTTCACGTTATTACCTGATAGTTTCACGATATTACCTGAAAGTTTCACGTTATTACCTGATAGTTTCACGTTATTACCTGATAGTATCACGTTATTACCTGATAGTTTCACGTTATTACCTGATAGTATCACGTTATTACCTGATAGTTTCACGTTATTACCTGATAGTTTCACGTTATTACCTGAGAGTATCACGTTATTACCTAATAGTTTCACGTTATTACCTGATAGTTTCACGTTATTACCTGAAAGTATCACGTTATTACCTGATAGCTTCACGTTATTACCTGATAGTTTCACGTTATTACCTGATAGTTTCACGTTATTACCTGATAGTTTCACGTTATTACCTGATAGTGTAACGTTATTACCTGATAGTTTCACGTTATTACCTGATAGTATCACCTTATTACTTGAAAGTTTCACGTTATTACCTGATAGTTTCACGTTATTACCTGAAAGTTTCACGTTATTACCTGATAGTATCATGTTATTACCTGATAGTATCACGTTATTACCTGATAGTTTCACGTTATTACCTGATAGTTTCACGTTATACCTGAAAGTTTCACATTATTACCTGATAGTATCACGTTATACAATTGAAAAAGAAAAAAAGTTGAGATTGGCAGTACTTCATAAAAGCTCGTACAGTTCAGTTTGTAGAGTTATTTTAACAATTAAATTAATTACAGGTTAGCTCTAGCTTCACGGAGACAGAAGGTCACACTTTATAAACACATAATAACCTCGTATGTGAAGGTCTGAACATGCTGCAAATGATTTCTGGCTGTAACTTGTGTCTGTTTTGTGTCAACTAAATATTTAATTAGTTTAAAACATTTGAGCTAGCCTCATTAGGGAATAAACTGACCGGAAACAACTATCAGCTGGTATATTCACACCGGAACTAGCTTGTTTTTACTGCACAATATACTCAATATAAAATTTTTGCATATCTTGAAACTAAAATTCATAATCTTATCTAAAATTCGATATATTGTGCAGCTGTATTTGTATCTAACCCACACTGTTCACTTCTGCTGCGTTTGCTGAAATCAAAGGCCTGTTTTCACATATTGTGCTTAAACAGGATTTTGATGCTCATTAAGCAAACCACACAGGAAAAATCACAAAGAACCAGTGTGGGTACGAGCCTGCGTTAAAAGAGGAAACTGAAAGAAGAGTTTCTAAAAGGCGATGGGAATGAAGCCTTTGAAAAGTTACATCACAGAAGTGTCACTTTAAAATTTGAGCTTCTTTCTACCTTGGCTCTCAAACCTGAGTTACTTTTCAGTGCCCTGGAGTTCTTGACAATAATCCAACACATTTTCAGTCACAGCAAACTCTTATTATCTTGGACAATCTGTTGTTCTCGCGCCGATCTTTAAGACATGCAACTACTATCTTTAAAGAAAATCCTTCCGCTCAACAGCACCCCAGTGGGTTGTTTCGGTCCCTCTATTCATGAAACAAACAATCCTGTCGAGGGGGGGAGAAAATGACATAAATATTTATCATTTAATAAAAGGAAAAACAAAAACAAAAGAAACACAGGGAGGAAGTGGAACAAAAGAAGCTGATGGCAGACTGGTGCTGGGCCAGCTACGCACGCCGGGTAATTATAAACACAAAGGCAAAAATCTTGGACTCTATTCCACACAATTGTCACAAATAATAGCACGAGTGGATGGAAACAAAAAAGGCTATCCGACGAAGGGAGATTACGAAATAAACTAAATAACGGGGGAAAGAAGAGAGAGAGAGAGACGTTAAAGGGGGAGAAAAGTGTGAAATGAAAGAGAGAGGCGTTGACTTTATGAGTTGGGTTCGCTGGACATATGTGCGGTGCTTTGTGCATTTGGCAGATTAGTCCCTCACTTGCCCAGAGCAGAAACCAATCCAAACAAAAGATCTGTGTGAATAGAGCTAAATAACCAGATGCTCCAACAATCAACTTGGAGCCAACTCCAAATATTAAGCCTTGGTCTGGACCCAGCGCTCCATTTGTCACCGCCCCCGCCTACCTCGGCCCTAATTTCATTTTCTTGCTGATGTTCCTTAACCCTCCCCTCACCCTGCTTCTCAAGATTTACAAAAATGTAGTATCAAGTATAAAAATAAGCTAGTTCCGGTGTGAATATACCAGCAGATAGTTTCCGGTCAGTTCATTTCCTTGTGAGGCAACTAATAAGCTAATAAAATATTTAATTGTGAAGTATTTACTTTGTATGTAAAGTAGGCCTGGGCAATATTGTGATAAAAATCAAATAATGAGCTCATCTCTGTGACAATCTGCCTTTTTGGTTAAATCGTCACATCGTGATTTCCCTTTTATCTATTTGATGCATCTGTCTGTTCAAATACATAAACTATTTTTTTCAACCTACTACTCTTTGTCTCAGAGTTGCCAAATCCAAGTTTTTACCCCTGCTGTACACTAGGTGCGAGTTCGGTGCAAGGCAGGACTCGCACGACTCTCACAAGACTTAGAAAGTGCTTAAAACCAATGTGCCCTTGTACACAGACCTCGGTGCAGTGCGAGGGCACGTCCGAGAGTCGTGCGAGTGTGCGAAAAGAATCCGTAGAGAGTCTATTTTTGTCGGCGGTCGCAGCGGTCGGATGCGGCTTTCAATTCATAATACGAGCATTCTCGCGGTAATCCAAGTGAATCCGCGTGGCCTTGGGCAATAACAGAGCGCAGTGGACTGCTGCTGGTGTACAAGGCACGTCGCAAGAAACTCGGACACGTCTCGGACTGAACTTGCCTCGCAGTCTGTGTACGGAGGCGTTATAGCGATTTGGGGCTTTATTGAAGTCTCTTTTGGACTGCGCTTTTAGTTCAAAAGTAATGAATGTTTTCAGGTTTCATTTATGAAAATGTATCAATTTATCATGTCTAACAGTCACTAGTAATGTAAGAAAAACGCAAACACTTGTTTTGCAGCAACACTGATGTTCTAATTAATCGATTCTTTTATCAACTTTTTGTTGAAGGGTTGAGTTTGCTTGTTTCTCTCTGAAAATCTGGCAACACTGGTCAGCTTGATTCATAGTGAGCTGTCTTTACCTCAAAGTAGGTCTGGGCCATTAATCGAAAAATTGAGAGATCGAGATTGAACCAAACCGATTCGTCAATTATTTGGTGGTGATTTTTTAATCGAAAGATCGAAAACCAATTTTTGTCAGTAAAAATGTGTAGTTTGGAGCAAAAGTCAACTTTGAGGCAGAATATTGATATATAGTTTCAAAAAAGTCTGAAAATGGGACATATTAAAGTGTTGTTTTGTTTATGTTCATGAATGGCATTTTTTATTTGTTTTTGAAAAGGTTAAACAAAATCAAATCGAATATTGAGATCGATCAATATGAGAAAAAAAAATCTTGATTATATTTTTCCCAGATCGGCCAGCCTAATTCAAAGACAATAGGAAAATAAACAATCTATAAGAATCGTGATAAAATTAAATCGTGATGCTATTTTTTTACCTTATCGCCCAACCTTAATGTGAAGCTCTGAACTCGCTGCTGGTCCATAATTTGATTTTCTTGCTGATGTTCCTTAACCCTCCCCTCACCCTACTTCTCACTTCTCTGCCCTCCCATCACTCTCTCTTATGTTTCATTAAAAACATCAAAAGTCAAAGTGCCTCTCTTATGTTTATCCAAACAAACCATTACTGTAAACAAACAGTTACTGTAAATTTCCCAGAAGATCTTGTTAAATGCAGAAATGGCTGCTGCCCGCTCTTCCCCGGCCCATAAGGTGTCACACTCAGCATTTGTGAGCGTGTGCGTGTGTGTAATCTGAGAGTGTCTTTGTAGTGGTTAAAGCGCTGCTAGGCCCGATCTTCCCATAAGGCTGTGGGTGGCGGTATGGAAGAACTCATTGTGCTGCTTGTATGTGGACGGAGCTGATGCATGTGCGCGGTATAGTGTAGTGTGTGTTGTGTGTGTGTGTTTCCACTTGACTCTATCATTACAGAGATTAGGCTTTACAGGTTTGTAATAGCTGCTGGTAACATAACTGCAGACAGATGCAGACAGTTGTAACCAGCGCAGGAAGGTAAACAATGCTTGAAGTCGCACTTTAGATGTTCTGAAGTGGGATTGGAGACGAATTAAGTAAGAGTCAGTGTAGTTCAGACATGATCAACGAGAATAAATGCACACTGAAGGGGGCCTATGCAAAATCTATTATTCAATTATTCTAATCTTGTTATAACTACATTCCCTCATCATTAGTTTAGTCAAATTTGTGTTTGAATTGATTCATGTTTGTGTGAGTAATCTTGTATTCTTCCACAGATCTCACTCAAGTTTTCAGAAACTCCCTGTTCTTTACTCCGCCCACTTGTCTGGATTTACTTGTTTTAAAAAACAGTGTTGGGTGTAACTTAGTTACTGTGAAAATACTTGTAAGTAAACTACAGTTACTAACAAATACTCTTAGTTACATTTGAGTAAAAAAAAATTACAAAAGTAACTTATTTTGTGAGATAAAATGTCTCAGAGACACAGATCAGCTGAAACAGAGCCCAGAATCATTATTATTGTTGATTTTACAAAATTTGAGGCCGATTTAAGCAACTCATTTGTTGTTTGCTTTTGTTTAAATGAACATAATAATACAATTTTAAATCACTTTTTTGATCGATGTTTGCAAAATACACACAAGTAATCATAAAGTAATGTAACTAAGTTACTTTCTTGGGGCAGTATAGTGTAACTAATTAATTTTTTTTAAGTAATAAGTAATGAGTAACTAATTACTTTTTCAATACTTTTCTCCAACACTGTTAAAAATTAATGCTCAAAGCAAAGCTTGTCTGGTTCAATTCAAAACTGTTCTGTAGTCATTTCAATCCGTTGCTTGTCAATTTTAAAGTGAAGAAGCGGGGCTTAGCAGTTTTAAACAGGAAGTCACTGGAGCTGTTTCTGTTTTTAAGCCATTTTCGATCATTTTGGGTTTTAAGTGAACAAATGTAAATTGCTGATCTACATTTGTTCTAGTTTATTACTAAAGAGTTGGAAAACACTAAAGGCCCCTTTAAATTTGACCTTTTGATTCCTGCAGAAACTCGTAATTTAGGCAACTTTCTGTATCAGTGTTCTGCATTTATAAGGGCACCTACTGTGATTTTCTATGAAATAACAATAATACTTGTAGATCAGCAACTTGGACTTAGTTTTTTGTAAAAACACAAAATTGACCCTACGTCGTAGGGCCTACGACGATTGATGGTCGTAGGGTCGAATTTTATTCACAAATGTTGATTTAGCAGCATAAGTTTTGTTTTCTCACAGTGATAACTCTTGTAGTTAGCTGACAATGAAGCTTTTTCTACTCGTTTCAACTGTGTCTATGAGCAGCAGCTCTTCTGCAGGTCAGGTGCGCGTATCGCCCGTGTTGATAAACAAAAAATCCTCTATATACAGACAAATGGGCAGGGATAAGTGGTAGGTGAAACAGGGCTTTTCTCAATACCAGCTGCAGGACAATAAAGATTACTCAAACATGCATGAATCACTGAACTAATGATGAGAGAACACTGGTATAATGTGGTTAAAACTCAGAGAAGTTGTTTTTTAGGCCTTTTTAGACCACGAAAACCTACAAAGACGAGCTCACGATTTGATTTTTTATCACGATATTGCCTAAGTCTATTGAGAGCCACATCAGTGACACACAAAAACACTCCCACAGCCCAGAGCAGAGTTTGATTCCTGCACCACTTCAAACAAAAAAAAAAAGATTTACAGACACAACATGAAGAGGAGGAGGAGGAGGCGGTCTGCAGCGAGGACAGTTTCTTCTCTTTCAACCTTGCGGTACACATAATGACCGTGTCCCAGGTTGATAGTGTATTCCGCCCAGACTCCATAAGCCCTGTCATCTGTCTAAACACCTGATGTCGCTTTAACCTGTCGATAACAGTGGGGTGGTGTTTTGTTTGTGTGTGTGTGTGTGCGTGCTCCATGTGTGCGTGTGTCCGTTCCGCCATCGATTGTCCAGCGTTTGTCGTTTGCATTCAGGATAGTGAATTAGAGAGAAGACTATTGATTTAGCTTCAGCCTCTCATCTTATTCATCTCTCTATCATCCCTGTACCCTTGCTTTTTGCCGGCCAAGAGGAACTGTTTTTCAGGTCCGCATGACTGCAAAACATTTCACCAAAAGCCAAAAAAAAGAGGATTCGGTTTCCAAATTAGGCGATTCTTTGCTTTCCAGGGACAGCTTTTGGAGAAGTGATAATTGAAAGTTTGACGGCAAGGCATCTTCTCACTCCACTGCCATTAGTGGCTTTTTACTGACACTGAGAACGCATTAAACTCCACAAAGCCCAGGTTCTCTTCCTGTAAATTCTGATCTCATGTTACTCACAGTATTGCTGCTTTATGATTTGTTGAACGTGAGAAAAAAAAGAAGAGGATGGCATTGAGCTTTTGTGTAGCAATGTCAGATAAAGATCAGAAGATGACATAATAAACTCAGATAGATTAAACAATGATTAAAGGAGAGCTATTGTCAATTGTTTGTCTTCTCTCGTCATTAGTTTAATCAAAGTTTTATTAAGAGTGATTCGTGCATGTTTGAGTGTTTTACAATAAATAAAATGTAATGTTATGGGTATTATTTTAATGGAAAAAGGTGATGTTCTATATCAGAGGTGGGCATTTATTTTTTACTCGAGGGCCATATCCAAACCCAGAATAGTGGTGAAGGGCCGGATTACCAACATTGGTAGAACAAATTCTCATTATTGCAAACACATTTCCTCAACAGACTGTAGAAGACCAGTACAAATAAAAGGTTTGCTTTGCCATAATAAACTTGTAACATTTGGAAATTAAGCTAAAATTGATGAAATAAAGATAAAGCTTAAGAATTATGATTTCACTAGAAAAAAAACAAAACTCCTTAATACAAGAATAAAATTGAAGACAAAAAAAGAAGCTATTTTATAGATTAACTTGAAGTTTTATCAATTAAATGAGTAATTTTACACTAAATATTATCAGGACTTGGATAAGTCAAATGTTAATAAAACACACAATAGATGTTCCTTGCCTGGGATCCAGAATGACATTTCTCTGTATTTTTACACAGAGAAAGTCAGTCTGGTCGCCCACCCTCCAAGGGCGTTTCCCTCGAAATATAGATCGACCGTGCAATGAAATCGTTTATTTCAGTCACGTGGTTTTTGCTAAACAACGTCCTTGCTGTGCGCAACGCGCTGGATCTAGGCAGCGGGCGGAAGGATACCAATGGCGC